>CM065701.1:15673648-15681148 GCA_017654935.2 Phymorhynchus buccinoides | reverse complement strand
GGTAGAGAGAGAGAGGGGGTAGAGAAAGAGAGGGAGACAGAGACAGAGAGAGATCGAGAGAGAGACACAGAGACACAGAGAGAGAGACACACAGAGAGAGACACAGAGAGAGACACAGAGAGATAGAGAGACAGAAGCAGAGAGAGACAGAGAGAGACAGAGAGAGAGAGAGAGAGAGAGAAAAACAGACAAAGAGACAGAGATGAACTCTGAACATTTCAATGAACAGACAGACAGACACGCAACCTAACACCACCATAGGTCCTTCTCGTTCCGATCTGAAGGTACTCCTTCCTGTATGTTTTTTGCTACAAAACTAGGGAAGCACACAGCAGAGCAAAGGCTCCGAGCTTACTGGTCATCGATATGCATTGGGTGGCCGTGTCTCTATGCATATGAGGGCTTAGAGGCCTATACTGGGCTGGGACAGTGCCCAAAACGAGGGAGAGAGAGAGAGAGAGAGAGAGAGAGAGAGAGAGAGAGAGAGAGAGAGAGAGAGAGAGAGAGAGAGAGAGAGAGAGAGAGAGAGAGAGAGAGAGAGAGAGAGAGAGAGAGAGAGATAGAGAGAACACAGACAGAGAGAAGAGAGAGAGAGCGAGAGAGAGAGAGAGAGAGAGAGAGAGAGAGAGAGAGGGAGAGAGAGAGAGAGAGAGAGAGAGAGAGAGAACACACACAGAGACAGAGAGAGAGAGAGAGAGAGGGGGGGGGAGAGAGAGAGAGAGAGAGAGAGAGAGAGAGAGAGAGAGAGAGAGAGAGAGAGAGAGAGATACAGAGATTTGAGAGAGAGAGAGAGAGAGAGAGAGAGAGAGAGAGAGAGAGAGATGAGAGAGAGAGGAGAGAGAGAGAGAGAGAGAGAGAGAGAGAGATTCGGATATTTAATCAATCGAGATCACAGCCCCTCATGATGGGGTGATACAAACAACGGGCTTCCAGGCTTGGTCTAGGGCTGCTCTTGTGTTGGTAGGGCAAACCAGTGCGTCTGTGGGTCCGATTGACACTTTCGGGTGTTTCCTTTATAAAACATTTTTGTTTAACCCTGATAATGATATCGTATGTTGTTGTTGTTGTTGACATACCCTGGCTGAAAGACTCCAGGGATCAATCAGTCCAACAGCCGAAGCATTTGAACCCTATGATACAAACGCACCAGCTACAAACGATTCAACTAATCACATCTGCATTGTTAAAAAATCGGGACTTTCCTGGTGTTGCACTGCCTCCGGGTATTGCCTCCAGGATCGTTCCCACCATCTTTATATCTACTAATGTCCCATATGTGTGTCAGTTCCCGACCGGAGGACGTTAAGCAGAATTTCTAAATTTTAAAAAACCCGCACCAGCTAGGGATGAGAAAATTACGTGTGTGTGACCGTTTTTGATTACCCCGCCGCCTGGGCAGCCACACTCCGTCTTCGGGGGTGGAGGTGGGGTGGGGTGGGGATGATATCGTATTGCTATGTTGCAGGTATCTGATCTTAGAGCACGTGTCTGGAGGAGAGCTGTTCGATTACCTGGTGAAGAAAGGCAGGCTGACTCCCAAAGAAGCACGACGATTCTTCCGTCAGATCATCTCGGCATTGGACTTCTGTCATAGCCATAATATATGGTCAGTAAGATTGAGAGAGAGAGAGAGAGAGAGAGAGAGAGAGAGAGAGAGAGAGAGAGAGAGAGAGAGAGAGAGAGAGAGAGAGAGAGAGAGAGAGAGAGAGAGAGAGAGAGAGAGAGAGAGAGAATTGAATTGAATTGAATGAATTTGAATTTTATTTATAGAGGGTAATAGAATAAGCAATAACATGCTTTTTTACATCCAGCCCTCTGAAAAAAACCCACCAAATAAAAAAGTTGAAATGGAAAAGGAAAATGAGCACAGACAATAATATAAGAATGCAAAATACAACCCTATATAGTAGCACAACAATAACACAATCAAACCTAATATTATTAACTATACTCATTTTGAACGTGCATAAATTAGGAGTAGGCCTAAGCACATACTCACGGAGAACAAAACCAAAATAATCCTACGTACTTTTCATACTCATCTTTAACATGCACAAATTTAGAAGTGCACAAACACGTATTAAAACCAATCCTAATCATACTTTACATACTCATCTTAAAAATGTACTTATTTGAACGGACAATCGTGCATGTAATAAAATCAAACTTAGCTCTACTTTACCTACTCATCTTAATTAACATGCACAATTTTAAGTGTAAATATGTGTACACATAACAAAATCAAACATATTCCTATATTACATTATTCATACTTAACATGCACAAATTAAGAAGTAAATACACACACGTGACAAAAGCAAACCTATTCATGTTTTTATAAAGTGTATGCACATATTAAAAACTAAGCACATACAATGACGAAATTAAGCCTAAACCTACTTTACATACTCGTCTTTAACATGCACAATTTAAATTTAAACAAATACAGGTGATAAAATCCAGCCTAAAACCACTGTAAATACTCATATTTAGCATGCACAAATCAAAGCATAAACACATACACGTACATGACAAAAAACCCACCAAATCCTATTCTACATACTCATCTTTAACGTGCACACATTTAGAAAGAAACACATATGTGACAAAATCAAACCTAATCCTATCTCAGGGGGGAGAGAGAGAGAGAGAGAGAGAGAGAGAGAGAGAGAGAGAGAGAGAGAGAGAGAGAGAGAGAGAGAGAGAGAGAGGAGAGAGAGAGAGAGAGAGAGAGAGAGAGAGAGAGAGAGAGAGAGAGAGAGAGAGAGAGACAGAGAGAGAGAGAGAGAGAGAATTGAATTGAATGAAGTTTATGTATAGAGGGTAATAGAATAAGCAAATAGCACATGCTTTTTTTAAACATCCAGCACTCGTAAGGAATAGTAAAGAATTTTTTAAAAAAAAGAAGAAAAAAGAAAAAAAAAGACAAACAAACAAATATAATGAGCATGCAAAAGTCATACATAGTATGCTAATACAATCAAACCTAATCTTATATGCACACGCATGTTGCAGCGGACGAACATTTTTTAAGTAAAGATGATACAGTTTGCAAACATAATATAGTAAAAGTCATACACACAAGCATTCCCTACGTATTCATTTAATAGTGCATACATTTATAATTTATATTGTAAAAATGGAGTTTAGTCTGACACAATTTCGCTTTAGTGGTGAGTAATTTCAACAGACTCAAGTATTGTGAACGTCATGTACAGTAACAGGGTGATGGAGGGGGATGAAGGGAGGGACAACAGAGAGAGAGAGAGAGAGAGAGAGAGAGAGAGAGAGAGAGAGAGAGAGAGAGAGAGAGAGAATCAATATCAAAGTAGTTTTATTCATTAAGTGGGTCTTCATTAGCTTGTTGAAAGTTGATGGAGAGGGAGAGAGAGAGAGAGAGAGAGAGAGAGAGAGAGAGAGAGAGAGAGAGAATCAATATCAAAGTAGTTTATTCATTAAGTGGGTCTTCATTAGCTTGTTGAAAGTTGATGGAGAGAGAGAGAGAGAGAGAGAGAGAGAGAGAGAGAGAGAGAGAGAGAGAGAGAGAGAGAGAGAGAGAGAGAGAGACAGAGACAGAGAGACAGACAGAGACAGAGAGAGACAGAGAGAGAGAGAGAGAGTATTACTTGAATTAGTTATTTCTATATATACTACTCGTATTTCAAATCGGTTGTCTATCTATGTGCATGCTCTAGTTGTTGGTTTTTGTTGGTTGTTGTTGTTTTGGTTGTTGCTGTTGTTGTTGTTGTTGTTGTTGTTGTTGTTGTTGTTGTTGTTGTTGTTGTTGTTGTAGTTGTTGTGCCAAAGCAAAATGATGTCCTTTGTGCACTGATGCATTGGCTAATTAATTAAAGAATAACATGAAATGTTGAATTTTCAGTCACCGTGATCTGAAGCCGGAGAATCTGCTGCTGGATGACAAGAACAATATACGGGTGGCTGACTTTGGCATGGCCTCACTGCAGGTGCAAGGATCCATGCTGGAAACCAGCTGCGGGTATGTGAGAGAGGCAATTCGACATTTTTATTGTCATTACCAAACAAGGTCTGATGACTAGGAGGGTTGGCAAACTGTATCAGCTTCATAACAAATAACATTATAGGAAAAAAAAATTCGTATTATTAATGAAAAAAAATAGAAGATATAACACGTCACGTGACAAGTCCGAAAAAGTAGAAATCATACTCTCATTCCGTTTACTTGGCCTACTTCTCTTTTCTAACAACTTTCCATACACACACTTGCTCACACGCAGTACGTGAGAGAGAGAGAGAGAGAGAGAGAGAGAGAGAGAGAGAGAGAGAGAGAGAGAGAGAGAGAGAGAGAGAGAGAGAGAGAGAGAGAGAGAGAGAGAGAGAGAGAGATGAGAGAGAGAGAGAGAGAGAGAGAGAGAGAGATGAGAGAGATAGAGAGATGAGAGAGAGAGAGAGAGAGAGAGAGAGAGAGAGAGAGAGAGAGAGAGAGAGAGAGAGAGAGAGAGAGAGAGAGAGAGAGAGAGAGAGAGAGAGAGAGAGAGAGAGAGAGAGAGAGAGAGAGAGAGAGAGAGAGAGAGAGAGAGAGAGAGAGTAATGTAGGCCCCTATTTTTTTAATAATGAAAATACATGTGATTATGTTTTGCGAAGGCTCTTCGAAACAACGGGAAATTGAAAAAAAGAACAACCCACGTTTATTTTCTTTTGCCTTAATACGTGACTTCTTCTTCTTCTGCGTACTCTATGCGTTCCCAGGCCATATGGCCGTAATGGGTAAAGTACGTATGTGTCCGGTTTTCAGTTTTCACTGGTCTTCCCGCTGCGCACAGCCAACACATTCCGATGATTTCGGAGGAGACATGTGACTTCGATTCTGCATATCATACTGTATCCCCCGAATGAAAACCTGTTTAACGTCCTCCGGTCTGGAACAGACACATATGGGACACCAGTAGATATAAAGATGGTGGGAACGATCCCGGAGGCAGTGCAACACCAGTAAAGTCCCGAATTGTTAATGTAACACCCCCCCCCCCTTGGTTTTATTCATTAGTTGTTGGTTTATTGACCGACTACGCTGTTCCTGTTGCAGATCTCCTCATTACGCATGTCCGGAAGTGATACGGGTACGTTGTCGTTTGTTATCTTTCCTTTGGTATACGAATCAAACACACACACGAAGAAGAAAAGCACAAACTTCAAGCAACAACATAGGGGAAGACGGGGTAAAAAGCGCATGGGCGGGTAAGAAGCCCACCCCAACTATCTCATGAAATGAAGCAAATTTCAGTCTCATTTTGCCCATGAGACGAGCGTTAATGTCTAGCATTCGTCTCATGGGCAAATTTGACTGAAATTTTCTTTATTTCATGAGATAATTGGGGTGGGCTTCTTACCCGCCCATGCGCTTTTTACCCCGTCTTCCCCTAGCATTTCAACAAGGCTTATAATAGACGATTTTCGGAAAAAATTAGCGGAGAGCACTTCGTGAAAATTAGAGTTGTTTACCTCCATTACTCGGTCAAATACCATAGCAACAATGCAACAATCGCGTCGAAGCTTGAAACCGCAGGATGCGAGTCAGCGAATTTTTGAAAAATTAGGGGTGGCCAGTGGCCACAAACTGATAGCACTTGCAAAGTGTGACGTAAAAATATAAATGATATCAATTTTAGAATGAAGCACGGTGTTCTAAGTGATGTATGTCTGCTCAAACACACGAGGCGAGAGATGGGGATCTACCTGATGGTAGAGTAACTTCCCCTGTTTGACCGATTAAAATAGGCGAGATCACTCCCACACACCATGAAATTACTCCCCTTAATTATTTCCGAACAATTCCTATTGTAGAGTACCCCCTGAATGTTGTTGGAAACAAAAGCACGATGTTCATGGATACACGGACACTTTCACGGCATATAGAGATGTAGTTCAGCAGGTGTCTGCATGCTAGTAACACTTAAAAGACATCCATGGGGGATCTTTCAGTATCAATAGTTGCCCCACATTCTGGAAGCTTTGTTGAGAAAATATGAATTATGCTGAAGAAGTAGTATAATAATAATAATAAGTATACTGCAGAGTGATGGCTAGCTAGACTGAAGTAGAAATACTTTGCACTATGACTACTTCTAAAAAAGAAAGAAGAAGCGAAGTAGCGGTGCTTTTAAACACCGAAACGGACATCGAAACGGACCGAAACGGACCGAATGGATGGAAACGGACCAAAACGGACAACGAAACGGACCGAAACGGACACAGAAACGGGCCGAAACGGACTCAATATGATATACCTAGGTTGAAAATTTTAGGATAGCAATCTCTTCTTTGAACATTGATTTCTTCCCAATTTGGCCAGTACACACTCTTGTGCCAACATGGGCGTACATCATTGCATGTGGATGCACACACAGACATGTATGCATGCATGCACTCACATAGACCTGCAAACACTGTATGCAGATGCAAGTGTGCACATGCATACACTTAAAAAGTACATGACAATAGTAGACGCATAGAAGAACGAAGAAGAACGAAGAAGAAAGAAAGAAGAGACTTGATCACTCAATACTAATAAGTTTGTAACTGGCACACAATGTAATATTTGGTATCTATATCCTTATATCAAGCCTCAGCTTGAATCCGTATTGGTGTCCGTTTCGGCCCGTTTTGGTGTTTAGAGATATGTGACAGTGCTTAGGAAAAACAGACATAATGGAATTTTGGCATAAATTAAGATTTTAATTTTTCATGATGGAGCAAAGATTCCTTGTTAATACACATAAAACTGAATTGAGTCATCTTGTCTAGTTTTTATTTTATAATTATTTGAAATTTGGCATTAAAAATAGATCATTTGCAGAAATTGGGCATAGAAGATACAACTTTGCCTCTTTGTTTCTATTGACTTGATTTAGAAAACAATCAAATAAACAAAGAAATCATTCAAAATTGTATTTTATGTTGTGGATACTGGCAGAACACATCATAAAAATAGACATAAATGTGCCCTAAATAGAACATTGATATTTTGGGGGTTGCTGACTATTTTTGGCTTTTGCCAAAAACATTCTGAGCGACTTATGTAGGTTTGTCCCATGCACCATCACATATACCCAGTTGTGGTTGTGTTGAAGGAGACATAGTCTACGAAGCAATGTGATAATGATAATGATTGTCTGCCTCCAGGGGGAGAAGTATGACGGGAGAAAAGCCGATGTGTGGAGCTGTGGAGTTATCCTCTATGCCTTGCTAGTGGTGAGTTGTTTTTTGGTTTTTATTTTTTACGTATGGCGGTAAATTGTCGTATTTGTTTTTTTTATCGCGGGGAATTGTTGCTGCGGGGAATTGTCGGCGGCAGGGAATTGTCGCTGCGGTGAATAGTTAGAGCTTATCTGAAATGAAGAAGAAGAAGACGAAGACGACGACGATGATGATGATGATGATAATGATGATGACGATGATGATGATAGTGATGATGATGATGATGATGATAATGATGATGACGATGATGATGATGGTGATGA
>CM065701.1:15658648-15668648 GCA_017654935.2 Phymorhynchus buccinoides | reverse complement strand
GACGTTTCGTTTTTTCTTTAATTATATGTTCTTTTTCATAGGGGCTCAAAACATGAAGTAGAAAACGAATTGCCCATGATGCAAATCGTCCAGGTACTACAGGAAATAATATGATGTGAACTTTGGTTGTTTTTTTCCCCCTTTCACTAGAAGACACAGAGAGAGAGAGAGAGAGAGTAGAAAAAAGTAGGACAATAGTATTGATGCAAGCCTTGTAGCTATTGTATTACACCGGTGATGTGATTGTGTGACTTGTGTATGTAGTCTCTGCTTCATAGAAGAACAAGTGATTGTCGAAAGTGTCGTGCCAAGATCATTATGTAGGATCAATAGAATGATTAAGCCTTTGTCACAGTAGACGACGCACTCGCTGACTGCTTCTTTTTGTAGAATATGCGATAATGGACAGTTTTTCCTAATTAGACTTTAATTAGACCCCCACGTCACGTGTCGAAATCACGGTTTTCACGTGTTTTCCCTCTTATAGCAGGTAAGAGATCTTCCTAGCATAAGAGGGAATGTAATGCGTGAGTTAAGTTTGCAATTGTATTAATTTAAACAAGGCGATGCAATGGTCGACTTATGGCAATTATTTGCCCGCCAGGGGGCAGTCAATCCACTAGGGGCTTATCACGCGATTTTCATAGTTGGGCGTAGTGAGAGAGAGGCCACCCGGTGGTCAAAAGAGCCCGTTAAGTTGCTCATTTATCAAGTTTTTGCTCCTTTGCTACTGGGCAATGGGCATCGAAGGGCAGTGATTGTGCGCTCTAAAGGGCCAGCCACACGTCAGCTAAAGTCGTGCGACTGTACGATACGATTCGATCATGCGATCTCGAAGCGCGAATCACATTTTGTTCTTTGGAGACCACGTGATCGAAACGGTACGATTTTAGTGGACGTGTGGCCGGCCCTTAACCGGGAAAAATTCAACTGGCTCAACTTTTGTTTTTGGGGAAACTGGAGGAGGTTGTTTCTAGCACAGACAGTCTGCTTGTGAGAGGTTTATACGCCTGTCTGTCGTTTCCGACTATGACTGCCAGAAGTCAGAGAGGGCAGCTGCTATTCCTGCGGGCTGGGCTAAAATGTTGTTTATATGGAGAAGCCTTACCCAGGGTACATCCCCACTCTTACAACAGGGAGCCTTCGAAAGCGGAGGCTGGCATTGTTTAGCCGATGTGGTTATAGGTGAAAGCTGCTTATTATGGAAGAGGTGTAGAGTGGCACAGTGGTAGTGCGTTCGCTTCGTGTCGAGTGAACCCGAGTTTGAACCTGGGTACAGGGTATTTTTCCTTTCACTTTGCACTAGACCTTACGGTCTGAACGTGGAGTCTTTCGGATGAGACGATAAACCGAGGTCCAGTGTGCCCATGCACTTGGCATACGCTAAACCCTGTGGCAACGAAAAAATTGTCATTTGGTCAAAATTTACCCCCCCCCCCCCATCAGTCACATAAAAATCGCATGCAAATTGTTTTTTAAAATTGGGTGGCGTGCCTCTGGCTGCGACGCGCTCTTCAGGTGGGAGCAACCCGAATTTCACAGAGACGCCTCTGTGACTATAAAGTACCTAATACCTACCTAATATCTAATGAAGTTTAGATTATTGGGTTCACGTTTAGTGAAGGCAAAGGGTTGCCTTACCATGGCGTAATGTAGCGCTCCTTGTAGGGTATCTGAGCAGACCCTGTTTCATGATTTTTCTGCTTGTTGCATTGCATCAAGCATTCTGTAACAACATTCGGAGATTATTTTGTTGTGAGAAGCAAGCAGGCTGCAGTTGTACTCACTCTCGCGTGAATATCGCATTTAAAAAAAAAAAAACGAACAAAGAATATGACGCTGATTCTTTTAAGTTTTTGATCTGTTGCAATGTTACAGCTATCTGTCTGATTGCTTCCATAACTTTTTTTTCAATTCGATTTTCAATTTCTTTTGTTCATTAAGAAAGATAAAAAGTGTGTTCGTTAACCCTTTCACCGCCAACCATATTTCAACCAAAAATGTCCATTAAATTTACCTGCACAGAGAACAAAATCCATCTGCAGTATTGGTGATTCTTCTGTGACATACATAAAATAAGGTCTATCCTTACTTCCCAAAACTAAGACTAAGGGTCTTTGGATAAACGACCCCAATTTGATGCCTTTTAGTGACATAGGTGTTAAGTCACTGTGGTGCTAAAATGCGACTTTGGCGGTGAAAGGGTTAATTAACTGGTTTTGGTCATCGCTCTTTCTTCTTTTAGAGAAAAAATTACGTGCAACTGTCATTGTATTTGCGCTGTGGCGGCACTATATTATACTGATGAGGTGTAACCAAGGCATGGTCATTCTTAGTTGAAACAGAGATTTCCATATCTCTGGTTGAACTTTCGTTGGCCACAGGAAACCACAAGATATTACGGGTATTGGCCACTGCAACTAGGGTTATTAAAGCCCTTGACGACAAGAGCTAAGCCTTTGTTATCAGTATCCAAAAGGGCATTCACTCTCGCAAAAGGCAGCCATTCAGTGGCCTAAAAAAGGGTTATTGGCGAGAGTTATTCCCTTGTTTGGTCAGTACTCAACCATCTCCCCCCACCCACCAAGGGCATTCACTCTTGCAAAGGGTGGTGGTTGCAGCGGCCAATAGCATGTTACTCGCAGTGAAAGATACATCTATGCAACTTTGCCGGTACAGCCTAGTGACACCAGGAATTTGCACGTCACCTTTTGTTTGTTGCTGATTGTTCAATTCGGACAGCAAAGCCGAGTTGCCAGTGTGAGCGCCTCGCCTACTGTGACAAGGCCTTTAGTGCCTAGAAATTTGTGTCAAATTCGAAGTATGGGAAAAGAAACGTACATATTCACGTTTCTTTTTTTATATATATATAAAGTCCTTTTTTATCTCTGATATTGCATGGGATGTTTTTGGTACTTGTGTACTCATCTGTACTAATACTCTTCTGGATGCTCTTAGTTGTTAGGAACAGAAGTAGCTTAGAACCGGAGTGAGAGTCCGTGTGTTACTGTTTCAGTCTGTTTGTCTGTCTGTCTGGCTGTGTGCTTGCTTGCTTGTCTGTCTGTCTGTTTCTCTCTTTCAGTCAGCGTAGTTGCGCTAGACATGCAATGAACGTGGTATCATAGTCATCAAATAACTGTATTTCTTTCTTTCAAACAAGCAACAAAATAGTAATCATAATCCTGATTAATATTCAAATTCATTGAAATTCAGATTCAAATTTCTTTACTGTCTTCAAATGAAGAAAATCTTTTTTTCAGCTTGCACTTAAATCTAAAACTGACGAGACATTAAGCTAAGACATAAAATGCATGCATAAAAGCACATGTTATTCACATAGACCAATTAAATTTGTCATACACACTCCCCCCTACCCCCCCCCCCCACACACACACACACATAAGTAAACAAAGTATGTAATAGTTCTCCTTTAGCTTTTACCAACAACAATTTTTTATTTCCCATAACAACAATAATTCTTCATAATATTAATAATAAAGAACATCATAATGATAACATCACAGCAAACAGTGAAATATCATAAAGTAATGCTAGTCAGTACACACACATCAACGCGTGCCCTTTACAGTCGCTTTACTCTATCAGACAATAATAATCATACACAAAACTGAAACAGACTTCAACGTCACTGAGCAAAACACCATACAAACAAATACACAACAAGCGCAAAGTGACGTTATTTTATTGACGAAACAAAACAATGCATGTGATATTTCTACAAAAATGAAACAACGCAGAAAACAGAACAATACTTCCCCTCTTCACAGTCAAGCAGTCTTTTTTGTTTATTTCTTCTATCGGACAATCGAGTAGGGTAAGACGGGGTAAAAAGCCCATGGGCGGGTAAGAAGCCCATGCCAATTATCTCATGAAATAAAAAACAAATCAGTCAGATTTGCCCATGAGACGAATGCTAAACATTAACACTCGTCTCATGGGCAAAATGTGACTGAAATTTGCTTCGTTTCATGACATAATTGGCATGGGCTTCTTACCCGCCCATGGGCTTTTTACCCCGTCTTACCCTATATCAATTTTGAGTGCCTTCAGCACAGTCGGGAGTCCATCATGAAACAATTCAACCTATTTGTGTCTGTCGTAGCTTGTTGGCATAGCTGTCATGCAGTGACCCATTCAGCCATTTGCGTCATCACAAATAATTAGTATAGAAGCATGTACCCAGGGGTCCGTTTCACAAGGGCTAACGTTACGTAGCGTGAGCGCAAATCGGCAAAAACGGTACTAAGAAACACCTCTTTTGCCGACGTTTGTTGAAAATGTTTTGTGGCTGTGATCGAGGTAGCAAGCGACTAACTATTTAAAGGATCATGGGAAATATTAATACTTCCGGCTTTTTTTATATATCTCGCGTGATGAGACTTCAACTTTAAAAATGGAAGACCAAAACAACAAGCTTGCCACATCAAATATTCTTTAGTCTATCTTGGAAAAATATGGGATGATTTTAGCAAATTAAACAAACGCAAGTGTTTTGGAGTGCTCTTTCTTAATTTTCATCATGTTAGATGGCATAATATAGTGCAAATGTAATTTTCTGCACACAAATAGACGTGGGTGAAATCGAAAGCTTTGTACAAACTGACAGAGAGGTATGATTTATCTCCCTTATGATAGCAACCCTTTTCTCTCTCCCAAAAATGAAGAGTAAGCTTAAAGAGTTATCTGACCTTAGCAAATGTGTAGGGTGTTTCTTAGGCCCCGTTTGGCGTAAGCGTTATTCGCGCGGCGACCGTTATCTAGAGAAACTGGACCCTGAGTTAGAAGGAAGGTGAATCGAAACAAGCGCGATAATTCATCATTTTCATGCATTATGGATATGCCTTTACAAACGGTTTCGTTGCATAGAGAGAAGTGATGGTGAAATGGAGGATGAGAGAGAGAGGAGAGAGAGAGAGAGAGAGAGAAGGAGAGAGAGAGAGAGAGAGAGAGAGAGAGAGAGAGAGAGAGAGAGAGAGAGAGAGAGAGAGAGAGAGAGAGAGAGAGAGAGAGAGAGAGAGAGAGAGAGAGAGAGAGAGAGGTGTTGTCATTACCACGGGGTCTTTTGGCAAAGGAGAGGGGTGGGATGGGGGGCAATAACATGCATGTTTTGTGTTCAGAACCAAAGAGAAATCAACATACGACAACATTGAACATCACATAGCAACAAAACGCTCGTCTGAGAGAGGGAGAGAGAGAATACGATTGTTTAATGAGGGTAAACTGATAAGCGCAAGCTTCTTTACACCATGCCCTCGGGTGGGGAAAGAAAAGCCAAATAACAAGAAAAAGAAAAAAAAAAACAAAATAAAAAATGCATAAAAAGATTAGAAAATAACAGCAGGCATGTTCACAGTAAATTGAAGAACATGGGAACAAATTCAAGCTCAAACGAACAGGTCACACACACAAAAACATACAGTATACCCTATAACTATACCAACACATGCATACAGAGTCTCTTGTGGTGTGTGCAAACACACAGGTGCAAATATACGCTCATGATCAATGATACAATCAAGTCATTTGCTACCGGAGTATGTAAGGGAGGTCATAAACAGGTTTGTTCTGAGGCGAGGAATATAAATTATACTTTCGTTACGAATGTTAGTAATAGGAAATGAGAGAGAGAGAGAGAGAGAGAGAGAGAGAGAGAGAGAGAGAGAGAGAGAGAGAGAGAGAGAGAGAGAGAGAGAGAGAGAGAGAGAGAGAGAGACAGAGAGACAGAGAGACAGAGAGAGACAGAGACAGAGACAGACAGAGAGAGATTTAGCGTAAGACATTATTCTTCTCAGGCCTACTTACATAGACTTATGTTTAGATTGAGTCGTTCATACAGGCTTATTACTAGCATTGTTTCACCACGCTAGGCTGTAAAATAATCTTTTGTTTCATTTAATAAAATCTGTCCGTGTGTTCTTGTCACTTACTATATAGGGATATTGTGGGCCACATAGAGTTAGAATTGCCCATCGCTCAAGTCGTACAGGTGACGTTTCTTTTATAATGATGTTGTTGTTGTATTTATTCACTTGATGTTGTCCATAGTCTGTTACGTGTGGTGCTTCGTAGGCTTCTTGTCAATAAGTGTGTAGACTCGCGTAGAAACCCTTTGTGCTTATAATAATAATAATGCTATTTTGTGATTGATGTATGGTAAGGTGGAGGTAAAACGCCCCCCCCCCCCCCCCCCTTGTGTAGAAACCCTTTGTGCTTATAATAATAATGATGCTATTTTGTGGTTGATCTACGGTAATGTGGAGGCAAAACGCCCACCCCACCCCCCTCTCTAATCAAGAAATCTTTTATCTGTTCTCTTTGAAACTACATGCTTTTTGTATTAAATGTAAACGACGGCCCAGCCACACTACAACATATCGCAACCGTTTACAATTCGAGAGAATCATTCGTTCGCGTAAGAGGGAATAATCGCAAAATAAAATGTCCTTTTTACCTCCATCTTACAAATACTTTTATGCATGCCTTTTCATCGTCAGGCCTATTACAACGAAAACGAACGCATTTTACCACGTTTTGGTGTTCCACGTGTGTGTTGAAAGTTTCAATATAGATTGTGTTTTAATATTAAAAAGGTAAGATGATTTGCCCCCTCAAAAAACAAAAAACAAAATCTTTAGCCTAATTTTTAAATTTAATGACAATATTTTGCTCGTTTCTGTCATAGCCATTGGGTTGAAAACGGGTGATACGCTTGTTTGAATATTCATATATTAAATGATAAAACGTGTTAACATTGACGTTTCAACTTGTGACGAGTGCACTAATAGGATTGTGCACGTTCATTAAAAACAGAAAAGGTCTTATGTTTGTTTTTGTTCTATTGTCTTACCCTGGCTTAAAAACTCCAGGGATCATCCCAAAACAGCCGACGCACTTGAACACCATAGCACAAATGCACCAGCTAGGGATGAGAACATTACGTGCGTGACCGTTTTTTATTACCCCGCCACGTGGGCAGCCACACTCGGAGACTTCGGAGGAGAAGTCTTATTAAAAAAAGTATTGTAAACATTTTCAAGCTTACCATAGTCAGTACGACCATGCAGTCTTTCCTCCTCTTCTTCTATCGTTTGTTTTTTGTTTTGGATTGATCAGTCACATCTTCTTTCTTATTGTATATATATTGCGCCCAATCCAATTTATGAAATGGACAATGTATATCACATTTTTGAATCCCCATTCACACAGGTATTGATTAAGATTGATTCGATCCATGGTATCACACTTTTCTACCTTGTTTATCGGATTGTTTTTACTTCTGAGTATTGATACGTAGACTGATTATATCAAACGATTGTTAAAATTGTATAACTAAAGACTCGCGCGAACTTTAAAGACCCTCCCCCCCCCCCCCCCCCCCCCCCACACACACACACACGTCACGTGTCACATTCCCTCTTATGCTAGGAAGATTTCTTAAAGATTTCTTACTAGCTATAAGAGGGAAAACACGTGAAAAACGTGATTTTGACACGTGACGTGGTTGGTCTTTAAGGCCTCAATGCACATGTTCACATTTTTCACTCTTTCCCCATGGCAACACAGTGATATGACAGTCACAAAGGTCTGTGTACACGTTAGCTCACTGTGTTGCCATGGGGAAATGGAAATATCTTGTGAATAGTGTTAACCTGTACACAGACCTTAATATGACTTACAGCTCACTGTGTTGCCATGGGGAAATTGAAATATCTTGTGAACAGTGTTAACGTGTACACAGACCTTAAGATCACTCGCATGTCAACTGTGTTGCTATGGAGCGGGGGAATGAAAAATGTTAATGTGTATTGAGACCATTACAAAGGAGGGGCAATATATAGGTGAAGACGGGGTAAAAAGCCCATGGGCGGGTAAGAAGCCCATGCCAATTATCTCATGAAATGAAGCAAATTTCAGTCACATTTTGCCCATGAGACGAGTGTTAATGTTTAGCGTTCGTATCCAGGGCAAATTTGACTGAAATGTTCTTTATTTCATGAGATAAATGGCATGGGCTTCTTACCCGGCCATGGGCGTTTTACCCCGTCTTCCCCTAATACCAGTGTTACAATTTCAGATCGTTCAAACTAAATAAATGTTGTGGTCTTTTATTTCTTTTTTCTCTCCTTCGTACGCTAGCTTTTGTATCACACCACAAGACGTACCTCCACTGGCCACTGCAACTAGCGCTATTAACGCCCTTGACAGTGAGAGTTAAACCCTTGTTGGTCAGTATCTAAAAGGGCATTCATTCTTTACAAAAGCCAGCCATTTAGTGGCCCCAAATAAGGTTATTGGCGAGAGCTATGTCCTTGTTTGGTCAGTACTCAGGCATCTACCAAGGGCATTCACTCTTGCAAAAGGTGTTTGTTGCAGTGGCCATATGGTTTGTTTTGGGTCCTACTTATTCCCAACTTCACCACTTTTTTTCTTCTTCTTCTTTTTTCTTTTTCGTCCATCCATCCAGTCCACCTTTTACTTATCCCTTCTTTTTGTGTATTATCTCCCCTGTCTTTTCCTCCATCTCCTTTTCCCTCTTTTTACCCTATTCTGAGAATGTTCATTGTGAAAGAACATTTATTTAGTTCTGGTGTGCGTGTGTGTGTGTGTGTATGCGTGCGTGTGCGTGTGTGTGTGTATATGTGTGTGTGTGTGTGTGTGTGTGTGTGTGTGCGTGTGCGCGTGCGCGCGCGTGTGTGTGTGAGTGTGTGTCAAAAAAGTCAAAAGTCAAAAAGTCAAATTTTTTATTTTCAGATGGAACATTGAATAAGCAATAATGGTTTGCTTTTTTACATCAAGCCATCTATAACACAACAGTTGTGTGTGTGTGTGTGTGTGTGTGTGTGTGTGTGTGTGTGTGTGTGTGTGTGTGTGTGTGTGTGTGTACGCGCGCGCGCTCGCGTGTGTATGCGTGTGCGTGAGTGTGTGTGTATGTGTGTGCGGCTAACGTGAAGCCCTTTTCCTCAACGTATTACAATATATTTTTTTCATGAAGGTCAGGAGATGACCTTTTAAACTTAACATTCTGTTACATTCTGGTATTGATATGGGTTGTCATTCCGATAATTATAGGCATTTTGTTGATTATGTTGTGTGTGTGTTTTTATTTTTATTTTATAGATATATCTGTTCTGTTGGGCTACTTGTCATAAATGCTGAAAACTGTTTGAAAGAATGTTAATAACGTGGGTTTTTTTGTTTTTTAAAGCTGGGGTATTATGTTAGGATTAATTTATTCGATATCATCGATTGAATAGGGGAAGACGGGGTAAAAAGCGCATGGGCGGGTAAGAAGCCCACCCCAATTATCTCATGAAATAAAGAAAATTTTAGTCAAATTTGCCCATGAGACGAATGCTAGACATTAACGCTCGTCTCATGGGCAAAATGAGACTGAAATTTGCTTCATTTCATGAGATAATTGGGGTGGGCTTCTTACCCGCTCATGCGCTTTTTACCCCGTCTTCCCCTATTGGGACTTTGAATACGATACAGCAAACCTCCCGAATCTAGAAACACAATATTGTGATAAAGAATTGCCTTCACTTTGACGATGGTGATGATTGGAAATTGTATAGATTAATAAACAATCGTGCTTTTAATTTCCTCCATGTTTTTTTGGTGGTGGTCCACAGTACACCCATTCCCCTCATTCTGGCTCCTTTCAGTTTTTCACAGAGATCTATTTGTTTCAAGTTATTTATTTCAACTGAGGCAAAAATCGTTGATTGTGGTTAGGGATAGGAAAAGACCTTACAAGTGGTATGCCACCATAAAACAATGTAAGCCTAATGGATAAAACACTTTAACCCTTTCACCGCCAGCCATTTTTCAGCAAAAAAATGTCAATTAAACTTGCCTGGGTAGAGACAAAAATAAATATTGGGGATTCCTCTGTGACATATTTAAAGTAAGGTCTATCCTTACCTCCCAAAATTAAGAGAATAGGGTCTTTGGATAACAGACCCTAATTTAATGCCTT
>CM065701.1:15648648-15653648 GCA_017654935.2 Phymorhynchus buccinoides | reverse complement strand
GAGAGAGAGAGAGAGAGAGAGAGAGAGAGAGAGAGAGAGAGAGAGAGAGAGAGAGAGAGAGAGAGAGAGAGAGAGAGAGAGAGAGAGAGAGAGAGAGAGAGAGAGAGAGAGAGAGAGAGAGAGAGAGAGAGAGAGAGAGAGAGAGAGAGAGAGAGGGCAAACAAGCAAGCAAAAAAGAAGAAGAAGAAACAAACCAGCATTGTATGCGAGCTGATATATTCATAATTTCTCTGACTGTTTGACAGTATTTTTTTTAATGAATGTGTGGGAAAGGGTGAAGGGTGGGAAGAGCTGGAAAGGGAACACCCACCTAGTAACTTCAACTTGGAGTACGTTTATGCGGCTTGTCATCGTGTTTCTCTATTTTCCTTTAAATGCTCCCATTTGCCTTGTTCCAGCGGACCCTCCCAGGAAGAGGGTGGATTCAGTACAGTTCAACGGTCATGCCAGGTGGGTAGTGATTAAGGGCATGGAGAGAGAGATAGATGTAACTTTTTTTTCCTTAATGATATAGGGCTTCTGTAATGATTGAACACACAGACACTGACACAGCACATGCGCGCACACGCAACAAACAAACAAACACACCCGCTCACTCACTCACTCACTCACTCACTCACCCAGGCATGTTCGTGCGCGCGCGCGCGCACACACGCACACGCACGCACACGCACACACACGCACACGCACGCACACACACACACACACACACACACACACACACACACACACACACACACACACACACACACACACATCCACCCCACCCCCCCATACATGCACACACCTACACCCCCCACATACTCCCCCCCCTCACCAACACACATACATTGCACATTGCGCGCACGTGTACACACCCACACATACGCACCCCCCACCCACCCCCACACACACGTGTACGCACGCTGTTAACATTAAAGTGCATTGTTATATATGTTTGTTCATGTACTGTGGACCTAATAAAAATGTTTAAGCCAAAGTGCATCGTGTTCACACTGTGTGTCTACAGTCTTTCTCTGGGCAACATCAGCGAAGGATCTCCGCTGGCTTCCAGAAGAGCCCTGGCCGTCCAGAAAGTGTAAGTGTGCCCCAAGTGTAAGTGTGCCCCCAAGTGTAACTGTGCCCCCAAGTGTAAGTATGCCCCCAAGTGTGGCTGTGCCCCCAAGTGTAACTGAGCCCTAAGTGTAACTGAACCCCAAGTGTAACTGAGCCCTAAGTGTAACTGAGCCCCAAGTGTAACTGATCCCTAAGTGTATGTCCCCAAGTGTAAGTATGCCCACAAGTGTAACTGTGCCCCCAAGTGTAACTGAGCTCTAAGTGTAACTGAGCCCCAAGTGTAACTGAGCCCTAAGTGTAAGTGTTGCCCAAGTGTAACCGTGCCCCCAGTGTACGTATGCCCGAAGTGTAGCTGTGCCCCCAAGTGTAACTGGGCCCCAAGTGTAAGCATGCCCCAAGTGAAACTGAGCCTAAGTGTAAGTGTGCTCCAAGTGGGGGAGTATTAGAATCCTGGTCGCAAGACGAATAAAAAACCTTCTTTATCTCTTTTGTCATATAACTTTTGGGGGGCATTCAACGGTCATTTTTATCTCTTTTGTCAAAGAACTTTTGGGGGGCATTCAACGGTCATTTTTATCTCTTTTGTCATAGAACTTTTGGGGGGCATTCAACGGTCATTTTTATCTCTTTTGTCATAGAACTTTTGGGGGGGGGGGCATTCAACGGTCATTTTTATCTCTTTTGTCATAGTACTTTTGGGGGGGGGGGGGTCATTTTTATCAACGGTCAGGTTTTATCATAGTACTTTGGGGGGGGGGGGGGGGGGGGCATTCAACGGTCAGTTTTATGTCATAGTACTTTGGGGGGGGGGGGGGGGGGCATTCAACGGTCAGTTTTATCTCTTGTGTCATAGTACTTTGGGGGGGGGGGGGGGGGGGGGGGTGGGTTGGGGGGGTTTTGGGGGGGGGGGGGGGGTCATGTTCCAAAAACGGTCAGTTTTATCTCTTGTGTCATAGTACTTTGGGGGGGGGGGGGCATTCAACGGTCAGTTTTATATCTTGTGTCATAGTACTTTGGGGGGGGGGGGGGCATTCAACGGTCAGTTTTATCTCTTGTCAAACGGTCAGTTTTATCTCTTGTGTCATAGTACTTTGGGGGGGGGGGGCATTCAACGGTCAGTTTTATCTCTTGTGTCATAGTACTTTGGGGGGGGGGGGGGCATTCAACGGTCTTGGGGGGGGGGGGGGGGGGCATTCAACGGTCAGTTTTATCTCTTGTGTCATCTTTGGGGGGGGGGGGGCATTCAACGGTCAGTTTTATCTCTTGTGTCATAGTACTTTGGGGGGGGGGGGGGGCATTCAACTTTTTATCTCTTGTGTCATAGTACTTTTGGGGGGCATTCAACGGTCAGTTTTATCTCTTTTCTTATAGTACTTTTGGGGGGCATTCAACGGTCAATTTTATCTCTTTTCTTATAGTACTTTTGGGGGGCATTCAACGGTCAATTTTATCTCTTTTCTTATAGTACTTTTGGGGGGCATTCAACGGTCAATTTTATCTCTTTTCTTATAGTACTTTTGGGGGGCATTCAACGGTCAATTTTATCTCTTTTCTTATAGTACTTTTGGGGGGCATTCAACGGTCAATTTTATCTCTTTTGTTATAGTACTTTTGGGGGGCATTCAACGGTCAATTTGATCTATTTTCTTATAGTACTTTTGGGGGGCATTCAACGGTCAATTTTATCTCTTTTCTTATAGTACTTTTGGGGGGCATTCAACGGTCAAGTTATCTCTATTGTTACAGTACTCTGGGGTCATTTGACGGTCAATTGTATCTGTTTTGCTATAGTTCTTTTGGGGGGCATTTAACGGTCAATTTTATCTCTTTTTTTATCGTACTTTTGGGGGGCATTTAACAGTCAATTTTGTCTCTTTTGCTATAGTACTTTTGGGGGCTTTCAACGGTCAATTTTACCTCTATTATTATAGTACTTTGGGGGCATTTGTCGGTTAATTTTATGTATTTTCTTATAGTACTTATGGGGCCAGTTACCTGTCAATGTTATCTCTTTTCTTATTGTACTTTTGGGACCATTCAACTGTCAATGTTATCTCTTTTGTTTCTATATGGTACGTTTTTGGGGGGCGATGTAACGGTTCAACATTTTATTTTTTAACGTGCTGTTTCCAGAAGGCGGAAAGCCAGTCTCAGCAGCAGCCCCAGCACCTCCCCCCTCGCCAGCCCCAAGTTCCCCCACCACCACCACTACTCCTCCTCCCACCACCACCCCCACCCCCACCATCACCACCAGGGCAGTCTGGGCAGGGCCACGTCATCGCACAGCACCGCCTCCGCCTCGTCCGCCTCCTCCTCCTCCTCCACCCCCCCGCCCTCCTCTCCCAGCCTGGTCTCCTCCCCCTCCCCCTCCCCTTCCCCGGGCCCTTGGAAGTGTCGTCTCCACACCATCAAGAACAGTTTTCTGGGGTCGCCGCGTTTCCACCGCAGGAAGATGCCTGGTGAGAAGACAGTGTAACCCCCGTGGGGATACCGGGGGGAGGGGGGGTGGGGGTGTCTTTCGTACAAATAGTTCCCCCACCTTCTGGAAGTTCTGTGCTTATAACTTCCTCTAATCTGTCGCTCTCTTTGACTCTGCCTTTTCCCTTTGCTTACTTGTCAGATCTACTATTATTTCTTTCTGCTTTTCTGGTCCACTCCCTTGCCTGTTTTCTGTGTTTGTATTTTTTTGAAATTATTTCATGGTGCATGCTGGGCCTAACTATTTCTTAGTTAAGGCGCATAACTGCAGCATGACGCATGTGCGCTCATATGGCAGGAAAATGTATGACTGGTCGAAGAAGAAAAGGAAGAAGGAGTAGAAGAAGAAGAAGAAGAAGAAGAAGAAGAAGAAGAAGAAGAAGACAGGATTATCTTCTCCATCTTCGTTTGTTTCATCTTCTAACGGTCAATCTTTTTATTTTATTTTCGCTGTGCCATCTCCTGTGTGACGGTTGTGGAGTGTGAGCGTGGGTCCCGTCGTGGAATGAGCTCCCACACCGCTCATTCTACGACCCAACTCGCAGCCACACCCAGTGTACTATGTAGGCTACATGTACTATTACTCGTATTCAATCTTCATTTTGTTTCTGGTCACGCCATCTAAATAGAGTAATGGGTGTCTCGGGGATGCACTGAGAATGCTTACATAAATACGTGATTTAAATTAATAACCTTTGACGATTTGATAATGGTATTCTATTCACTATTGAATGTATTATTGTGAATTTTAAAAAATAAAAATATTTTTTATGTGTTTGTGGAGCAGAACATAATGGTATGCTAGTGACTATTGAATATTGTTCTCAAAAGAAAAGACGCTTATTGGCATGTATGTGGACCATAATCTTTCTTTCGCAGCATCCAGAATGAACCAACATAGCACAGGGCTAGGCGAGTAAGTGTTGTAGGCGGCTTTCATGGCAGTTATTCACCTTTCAAATGAATAAGAAGATTTTTTTTAACCAAAAACCTCGTATCTCAATTTTGGTGTTTAAGAAATTCTTAAAACATTCCAGGCTAGCTGCTCATGGCGCTTTACAAAAAAAAAAAAAATACAAATCAAATCACATCAATACCCATGCCCGCACGCACACAAGCACACACACTGACGAACACAGCATATCATTTACATGCGCACGCACACATACACACAGTACATACATACATACATACGTACGTACGTTCGTACATACATACATACACACAGACACAAACACACACACATCCCCACACACGTGCATAAGCACATGCCAGCGCGCGCATGCACACACACACTTTCTGTCTCCCAACTTTCCCATGCCATTCATCATCCACACACGCTTTCATTCTCACAATCCGATCATGGTGGACAGTAGTGTTCAGAGAATAGATGAGTTTTCAGGTTGGTTTTGAAAACTGACAGGGAGTTGGAATGTCTGAGAGACAGAGGGAGTTTGTTCCAAGTA
>CM065701.1:15633648-15638648 GCA_017654935.2 Phymorhynchus buccinoides | reverse complement strand
TATGATGAATATGATTACATGATTCCAGACTGTAAATCGAACAGCATAGTGGAAAAACAACAACATTCCATTGCTATTGCAATCAGAGACCCCTATATTGGGGTTTTCGTGTATAGCCTTCATGTTTGGGAGGGGGCTTTCTGTTTTAGTTTAGGGTGAATGTGTATAGAGTAGAGACAGGGAATTGGTGGTACTTTTTGGGTACTGGTAGGCCTACTTGATTTAAAAAAACCAAAAAAACATTTTTATTCGTTTTTCATATATGCACATGTAAACCAAAGAAAACAAAAATAAACAACAACATGAAACCAACACATAAACAAACATACATGACATCGTGAACAACAAAGTATAACATCAAATGGGGAAACGTGTTATCCGACATTAATAGGCACTTTTCACAATGATATAAATATTATTGGGTACAGGTATCATAACTATTGATAATGTGTGTACAGGTTAAGTGTTATCATGGAGGAATAGAGATTCATTTAAATTCCATTCCAAAAATAATGTTGACAGGTTATTTTGTAAAGTAGCATTATGTTCCTCTACTAATTATCTTTTTTTTTTTAACGATTTTCTGAATCCCACCAAATCAGGTATGCGCCTTTCAACTTTACATTTATAAATAAACTATTTGGCAAACAATAGAATAAAGTCAAAAATTACATCTGTTTTCACACAGTTCTACTCTAAACAGAACCAAATTACAAGAAATATTGATGTTCATAACCTTGTCACATTTTGTAACAATCATATGTTTTGCAATGATTTCCAAATACTGGTATTGGATTTAGTCGAACTACTAATGTATGGTAAAACTTCTGTTCAGACAATCTCTTTGTAAAGCACGTTTACAATCTTGGTGACTTGAATTTCCTGTTGTTGTTTTTATCTTCTTCTTCTTTTTTACTACACCATTTCCACATGTATTTCAGAAACTGTTAAATGTATTTCAGAAATGGTTAATTGTATTTCAGAAATGTGAAATGTATTTCAGAAAGTGTTAATTGTGTTTCAGAAACGTGAATTGTAATTCAGAAATGGTTAGTTCTATTTCAGAAATGGTTAATTGTATTTCAGAAACGTGATTTGTATTTCAGAAACGTAAAATGTATTTCAGATAAGGTTAATTGTATTTCAGAAAAGGTGAATTGTATTTCAGAATTGGTCAATTGTATTTCAGAAAAGGTTAAATGTATTTCAGAAAAGGTTAATTGTATTTCAGAAAGAAGTTAGTTTTTAGGTGTTCAAACAAAGTCGTCCGAAATTGACGTAACTTACATGATAGCTTTCCCCATCAGTGTCTGAAAATGACGTCAGTGTTTGACACAATGACGTCAATGCTGGACTTAAGTTTTTTAAAAGGTGGGCTAATTCATCAAAGAAGACCAGCAGGGGTGCCCACTGGCCAAACAGTGTGCACTGGTGCAATGAGGACAGAAAATAAAGGACTAATGCTTTCAATAAATATAACACAAATGTCATGAGATTTTACTAATGGACCAATGCTACATTCTTTAAAAAAAAGTGTGTGTGTGTGTGTGTGTGTGTGTGTGTGTGTGTGTGCGTGCGTGTGCGTGGGTGTGCGTGTGCGTGTGCGTGCGTGCGCGCGTGCGCGCGAGTGTGGGTGGGTATGCGGAAATGCATCTCTCTCTTTCGCTCTCTCTTTTTTCCCCTCTCTCTTCCTCTCTCTCTCTCTCTCTCACTCTCTCTTCTCTTGTTCTGAAATACATTTAACCTTTTCTGAAATACAATTAACCATTTCTGAAATACAATTTACCTTTTCTGAAATACAATTAACCTTTTCTGAAATACAATTTACGCTTCTGAAATACAATTAACCTTTTCTTAAATACATTTCACGCTTCTGAAATACAATTAACCTTTTCTGAAATACAATTTACATTTCTGAAATTCAATTAACCAATTCTGAAATACAATTCACGCTTCTGAAATACAATTAACCATTTCTGAAATATATTTGACGCTTCTGAAATACAATTAACCATTTCTGAAATACAATTTACGTTTCTGAAATACATGTGGAAATGGTGTAGTGATCGGTGAGTTTCTAAATGAAATTGTGCAGTGAAGTTTATTTGCAAAGATTGTTGTTTCTGTTGGAACGATAAGCTAGGCACATTTGGAATAAGAATAGTTGATGTATTAGGAAAGACGGTTTATTTGGAATGTTCCTTGTTGGTTTTTTAAAGAATGATCCTTGCTAGCTAAAATTTGTCAATTGAATTTGCACGGTTTGGGTTTTTTTTCTTGGGTGTAGTCCCGTATTTCAAGAAGATTTTGATTAATTTATTGTTTAATTTCTTCAACCATACTATAAAAACAATCCAACAAGTGATTGTGAAACAAGCTGAAGTATGAGCCTTTAGGGGAAGACGGGGTAAAAAGCGCATGGGCGGGTAAGAAGCCCACCCCAATTATCTCATGAAATGAAGCAAATTTCAGTCTCATTTTGCCCATGAGACGAGCGTTAATGTCTAGCATGGGCAAATTTGACTGAATGGGCAAATTTGACTGAAATTGTCTTTATTTCATGAGATAATTGGGGAGGGCTTCTTACCCGCCCATGCGCTTTTTACCCCGTCTTCCCCTAAGTGTTTTAGACACATTCTTTCAAATTCCAATATGACAAACGTGTTGAAAATGTAAGTCAGACAGTATATGATTACCTGAATTTGCTTTTGTAGACATATATGAATAATTTGACGTAAAGCAAATATGTCCAAACCACACAAATAATTGTTTGTGAGCAATATTCTGGGTCTGTCAAAAATTAGGGATATTTGTGCTGGCAACATCTTGTCAAATTGGATTTTGTAGTGTTGAGAAAATGTGTCCAAGCCGTGGATTATTTGATGCCAGTGCAGACTTACATGTCGAATTCTGTTCCTCTCTCTCTCTCTCCTCTCTCTCTCTCTCTCTCTCTCCTCTCTCTCTCTCTCTCTCTCTCTCTCTCTCTCTCTCTCTCTCTCTCTCTCTCTCTCTCTCTGTCAGGCTCTCTCTCTCTCTCTCTCTCTCTCTCTCTCTCTCTCTCTCTCTCTCTCTCTCTCTCTCTCTCTCTCTCTCTCTCTCTCTCTCTCTCTCTCTCTCTCTCTCCTCTCTCTCTCTCTCTCTCTCAACATCGTTCCAGAAAGCAGTATGCAATTCGTGTTTTCTGTGACATATTCCTGTTGTCCCGTTGATCAATCTCTATAATTATATACTGTTCGAAACAAAAAAAAGAAACGCAATACTGTTCAGAAAGGCAATATAACATCATACTCCCATAACTGATTATGGACGTGGCACACTGGAAAGGTTCTGTACAGTTAACACACCTTTGAAAATGAATGAAATGTGGAAGGAACAAACCTTCAAAGGTGGACCGTGACGGATGAGTTTTTGCAAGAAACACGTCGAGATCACCAGAAAGACAGCCTTTTCAAGGATCGGAATACTCACTTTGCTCTGGTTTCTTATAAATTAAGCCGTCAAAACGGCGATTCCTCCTTGCCGGAGATGCCGGAGAGAGAAGCCATTTTGGATGGGGTGGGTGGGTGGAGGTCACTCATTGTGGTTGAAGCGTTTTCTTTGTTTGTAGTACATAAAAAAGGGAGTTATTTCCTTTGTTGTGAGAGAAATTCCTGTAGATAAACTGTATACAATTTAAAATAATAAAACTAAGAAGGCTTCAATTGCGAAAAGTTCGTGCAAACGATTTGGTCTAAACGCAGGCGGACATTAGAAAAGAGACGGCAGACGCCTTCTTTTTAGGTGAAAGAATTTAACTTCCAGCACCTCCGCCAAGGAGTCGCCGATTTGTAAAAAGTGAGTATTGCAATCTCTGTAAAGGTGTGTTTTCCTGGTGATCTGGACGTGTTTCTTACAAAAAACTAATCCGTCGGGGTGCTCCTTTAAAGACCCACCACGTCACATGTCAAAATCATGGTTTTCACGAGTTTTCCCTCTTGTAACTGGAAGGAAATCTTAATACATCTTCCAAGCATAAGAGGGAATGTGACACGTGACGTGGGGCTCGGGGTGGGGTCGTTAAGGTGCAACAAGTTTGGACATTGTCGCATCTTCCGTTTTTGTTGTTGTTACAGTTTTCTTTCGGTATGCAAGTAAATAACGATGAATTCGAGGTAATGGGTACGTTGCGTTTCTTTTTTCGAACAGTATAATATATACTTTGTTCCGTTATGTTGTGCAATAGCAATTCCAAATACAGAGCCACCGGTTGCCGCATCTTCTTCCACTTTCTCTTTTCTTACAATACATGTGTTTTTCCATTGATTTTACTTGGTGGGGAGTGTACTACTGCATGTATATAATTGTACACTACATTCTGTGCGTATATACATTTGATCATTGGTTGGTTTTGTATATAATAGGGCCTGTTAATAATGCACTCCTCGACAAAGGGTAGGCCCGGCTCGGCCCGGCCCGGCCCGGCTCGGCCGCGGGCCCGGCCCGGCTCGACCGGCCCGGCCCGGCTCGGCCCGGCTCGGCCCGGCCCGGCCCGGCTCGGCCCGGCCCGGCTCGGCTCGGCCCGGTTCGGCCCGGCTCGGCTCGGCTCGGCCCGGCTCGGCTCGGCCCGGCTCGGCCCGGCCCGGCCCGGAATATTGAAAGAAAAAAACAAAGACGCAAATTTGCATGTTTGTGTCATTATTTTGTATATGTGTGTATATATATAATTATATTTCATATATATATTGTGTACAGGTCTGAATGATGGATTGGTTATGTGCATATATTGTGTACATTGATTTGATGGTTGATGCGTGCTGGTTATGTGTATATATTGTGTACTTTGATTTGATGGTTGATGCGTGCTGGTTATGTGCATATATTGTGCACATTGATTTGATGGTTGATGTGTGTTGGTTATGTGCATATATTGTGTACTTTGATTTGATGGTTGATGCGTGTTGGTTATGTGCATATATTGTGTACTTTGATTTGATGGTTGATGCGTGCTGGTTATGTGCATA
>CM065701.1:15576148-15626148 GCA_017654935.2 Phymorhynchus buccinoides | reverse complement strand
TTAAATGAGAGAGAGAGAGAGAGAGAGAACGCTGAACGCTGAACGCTGAACATTTTATTGTCATTACCTCAACAGGTCTGATGACAAGGGGGGTAATAAACATGCACCTTTTGCTTAAAGAGATATCAACAATTTTATCAAATAACATTAAACACCTTAGCATATAACACATTCAATAATCCAAAGGAAAAATACTATCATAGAAACTTAGTATGATCAACACAAAAGCAGTCCTGTGATCGAGAAAGGAAAAATATATATATAAAAAAAATCATGTTTACATCTAGTGCATGATAACTCTCTCTCTCTCTCTCTCTCTCTCTCTCCCTCCCTCCCCTCTCCCCCTCTCTCCCCCTCCCCCCCTCTCCCCCATTCCCCCTCCCCCCTCCCCCCCTCTCTCTCTCTCTCACGCACACACACACACACACTCTCTCCTCTCTTTCTGTCAACTTCTCCCTCTCTCCTCTCTTTTCTGGAATTCATGTTATCAATAAACAGAAAATCACAAAAGGAATAAGTAAATTCGACCATCCAACTGGATACAATAATAACATTTTAAACCTATAATTTCTATTTAGTCACACAAACCTAAATTTTATATAAATCCCACTTAGCTTAACTATTAATTGTCAGTAATGCGCCTCTGCCTTACTTTTAAAGCTTCAGCGATAAATTTTGCTACTGACTTTTATAACATGTTCATTATCAGATGAAAGTATAGCAACAATGTCATGCCTTTTAGCGGCATCAAACTGAACGAAAACACATCTTTTACGTACACAATGAAACAGGAAATGTTTTTCATCCTCAACATCTGTAAGTAAGTAATTTGAAGCTTTACGTCCTCTCGACCTGGGAAGGCACATATGGGACATTTGTTAATTGTAAAAGTAATATAAAAGACATTTACAAAACTAAAAAGGACGTATACATGAACAAGGACAAAATATATAGAAATATGAAGGGGAAGGATTCTAAAAGCGCAAGATTTGTTTTACTGTGGAAATTATCCTGTTAAAATGTGTAAAATGTAGTGGATGGTGTCTGAAGACACCAGATAAATAACTATATGGGTATAAAATTGTGTATTAAAATTCGTTTGTTATCTGGCCCGAGTACAACCCTCCCTGTCGTATTAAAATCAAGGGCTACAGTGTTAAAAATTTCATCTTTATATTTATTTATAAAAACCAATTATGGCCTTATTTTATTTTAAAAGAAATGTATTTACAAATATTTGATTTTTATTTACAGTATATATATGTTTTGATTGTATTTACAAAGGATGAAAGTTATGTACATATTTATTAAAACACCGAGAGAGATAACTCCTATCTCGGCGATGATATGAGGTGGGGAAAAAATGATTTTACTTTATAGAAACATTTATATTTAAAACCTTAAATGGGATCTTTAAAAAAAAGGGAAGGGGGTGGGGAAAAGTGGGTCCCGGAGGGCCTCAACACACCGAGTTGGGACGGGCCAACCGAGGGAGGTATACGCGAGTCATCCTCGCGTCAACAACCCGCGGCGGGCCCGCCCCATCAAGGGGGAGGTCATCTCACGGTTTTGGGAGGGGGGAAGGTGGAAGGGACAAAGACCCGGGGGTCCTCAACCACCCGGGGGAGCCGCCCCCACCGCCGGAGGATACGCAAGACATCCATGCGTCAACTGCCAACGGTGGGCACGCCTCCCCCAGAGGGGGGCCTCAACTTCGGGTAGAATTACTTTAATGTGATCCCAATTTAAGTTAGCTATGTACAAAACAAACATATATTTATATACGTGATTAACGAATAGGACACCATGACCTATTCTAATGTGATTTAAATACAGTTAAAATGTATGTTAAAAAGGGGGTCATGGTTAACCCCAACCCTACTGTGGGGGGAGACAACCTATATGTAAATTGGGTAAAAAATACTAATAAAGGAAGGTTAAGATTTAAATATGAACATGTGGGTTTGTGTGTAATGTGGCTGAGTCCAAATAGTTTTGGACCTACGCAGCAACATTTAGAATATAATGATTAAAATGGAGTTAAAATGGTAAAAGTTTAATAGTAAAATTCTTGTATATTACTTTATATGGTGATATTAAGTCCTACGGTGTAGATTAATTAAAACCGAGTGTGAGAGTGTCCACACAAAAAAGAAGGGAAGCATCGCGAGAGAGATCCCCGACCGGTGTTCGTGGCACGGTTTTTATAATGATTAACTTTTTCATATCGAGTTAAACGAAAGTTTGAAAAAGAAGGTGGCAAACAGTGGCGGCCACGCAAGATGTGTGTATGTGTTACGGTATTGCATGTATTCCCGAAGGGGGGTGGCTACAAAATCCCTCCCGCCTTCGTTGACATGGTGTAAATTTTAAATTTGTTGAATATGAAGAATTCATATAGGTATTATTTCAGCATGGGAGCCCGAGTATCGTAATGTTTTGCTCATAAAGTTAATCAGAAAAATAATATTAAGGATGGTTGCGGATTCTTTCTTGTATGGGGCGGGGGGAGGGAGGGAGAGGGGCCCCTCCTCCCCACCCCACACAGAGGAGAGACGTCGCTTGTGTAGTCCATAAAGGAGGGGGGGGGGGGGGGGGGGGGGGGGGGGGGCTACAACGCAAAGCGTGACGACTACCGTATAAGATGTTAATAATATATAATATTATTGACTGTTTTATATTTATGTACTGGTTAAGGATTCCCTTCGGTTAGGGGCGTTGCCTCGGGTGCGACACCAATAGGGGTGACCACCCGGAGGTGTCTCAGGCCGGCAAGAGACAATATCTGTCGCCAGCCTGAGAGACCCAGCCAAAGTCTCCCCCCCCTCTTCCCCGAAAGAAAGGGAGGGAGAGACGATGCTCACAACTACCATAGACTCTGTGCAAGGGTCGCACCTAGCACCCACCTCCGAGACCAGAGGGGAAAGGGTACCGATCCGACCCAGGCACAGAGTCCCCATTAGAACTTGATGATGTATTAAAATTATAAATAAAAAAGTTTAGTCTGTGGAAAACAGACAAGGAATAGAAAATGGAGTGAAATGGGGTCAAGATGGCGGCTCTTGTTGCCGACCCACCAGGAAGACACTCCTAACAAAATGGCGGAAGTTAGATAAATTTGTGTATTAAGGTAGCTGCGCAGCAAGCAGCCAACTGAAGTTATATTATTATTGTTTTATTTTTTATTATTATTATTATTTTATTTTTTTTAATTTTTAAAAATGTCTTTTAAAAGATGAACAGCGTATGGCTTTCGCAAGCCATACAAGGGGGGACCATTCCTGAATACCGTATGTGAGTATTGTTTTTTGTGTGAACGGTATTTTTGCTATATTTAATTTATTGAAAAGTTCTGTGAAGTCTTTTTGAATGTTTAAGCAAGGTTCAAAGAGGTGATCTAAATTAAGTATATTATTACATTCACAAATAATATTTTGGAATTTGCAGTAATAAGATTTTGTTCTTAATCGAAACATTAGTTTTAATATGTGATGTGGGACGGTAAGGAACAGTCCCCCCTGAATTATATTGTGATCCCAGGAGTGAGCTTTGGCAAAGATCTCAATTTCCTTGGCCCACTCCTGGAATGATGACTTTTTTAGCTGTGCCTTGGCTTCCCCAACTGATAGGCCTATGTCTGTGGGAATACCTGACATATGGGTGGCTGCCCTTTTGGCCTCTCTGTCAGCTAAGTCGTTACCCATGAGGCCACAGTGGGAGGGGATCCATATTAATGTTACTTTAGTTCCCCTGAGATGAAGGTGATGTATTAGTTTTTTTTATTTCATTTTTGATTTCTAGACGGTTTTGACTTTCTCCTTGCAGTGCTAGGATAGAAGAAAGTGAGTCAGAAAATATAGCAATTTGGAATGGGGGGTTGGGTAGATCGTTAATATATGAAAGGGCTTCTAAGATAGCCCACAACTCCGCTGAGAAAATTGAAATATTTTTGTTTAATTGAAAGTTTTTGAAAATATTTAGGCTAGGTATTGTAAAAGCACACCCAATTTGGTTTTTGTTTATTTTAGAACCGTCTGTGAACATACAGAGTTGATGTTTAAAATTGTAAAATTTTTGTTTGGCAGCTACTGTTAATTGGTTAATGTTTTCTTCTTTATTAAACTCTTGGTTTAGATTTATATCATAGTCTGGAGGATCCCAGTCCCACTGTGGCACTATATGTTTAGGGAAGAAGACAATGTCTTCTATCAAAATGTTTGCTTTATCAAAAAGGCTTTGGGCAAAATCATAAATATTAATGAATTTTTTAACAGTTTTATTAGAAGTAGCGAAATATGGGTCTGAAAATTGTGTGTAGAAGTCTTCCTTAGTAAAGTTATTTGTACTATGAAGTCTTGATAGGAAAGTTGCACAATTTAATTTGATTAAATGGTGTAGGGGGAGCCAGCCTATGTCCCTGTAGACCAAATTGTTAATTGCAAAGGACGGGAGGCCCAGGGCAGTCTTAAGTGCTTTGATTTCTATTGTTTGGAGTGATTTTAAATTGGATTTAGTTAAACTGTAGAAGGTTTCCATACCATAAGTTAAGCGGCTTCGGACTAAGGTCCTAACCAAGTATACTATAAATTTGGGATCTTGAGCCCATTTCTGTCTTGCTATTACTTTTATAAAATTAAGGGCTTTTGTTGATTTGTTCACTAGGTGTGTTATATGTTGTGTCCATGACAGGTCTCTCGAAAGATAGACCCCCAAAAATTTAACATAAGGAGGGGGAGTTTTTGTTTGATCTAAAATTTTGATTTTGAAGTTATCATTTTTAACTGTTCCGGAAGAAAAAACCATGAATTCACATTTCTGTGGTGAAATAGAAAAACCATTGAAATTTAGATAATGTAATACTAAATTAGTATTGTGTTGATGTACCCCAAGTTCTGGGTCGAGGGTGGTTCTTACGCCTCTTGCAGTGGGTAGAGACCAAATGGCAATGCCGTCTGCGTACATTGAAATACGACAGCCTTCAAATTTAATGTTAGAGATGTCATGTAACAATATTAAAGAGGGTTGGTGCAATAATACTGCCCTGGGGAACTCCCATGTCCATATTATGGCTAGCTGAGAGCGACTGGCCCACCCTAACTTTAAAACTTCTGTTTTGTAAAAAGGTTAGTATAAAATTATATGTTTTACCCTCAATACCGAGCTTGCTGATTTTTTCTAGTAGCCTCCCATGCCAGACGGAGTAATATGCCCCTTTTATATAAAAAAAAAAGGTGGCAAAGACTTTCCTGCGTCTAGCTAGCGCTTTTCTGACGTGGGAGGTGAGTCTAACAACTTGTTCCATGCAGGACCTATGCTTACGAAAACCTGCTTGGATAGTGGGAATTATGTTATTTTTTTCGAGAAAATATTCAAGTCTATTTTTTACGATCCTCTCGTATCTCTTGCCGAGGTGGGGGGTGAGGGAGATGGGGCGGTAACTTTTGGGGTCCCTAGCCGGTTTTCCGGGCTTCAGGACCCCCACCACCTGTGCCTCTTTCCATGCACGTGGCACCTCCCCCTCCTCCCAACATCTGGCGAAGAATTGTAATAAAATCTCGTGAAAAGAAAGGGGCAATTTTTTAATTATTTTGTAGGAGATTGGATCAACTCCTGTGGCTTTATTTGTTTTTTCTAATTTGATTCAAGGTCCCAGCGAGCTCGGTCATTTTGAGGGGAGCGTTAATGTAATGAGAATTATTGTTCGACTTTTGTGTAAAAGATGTTTTATTACGTTTGTTTTGTTCTTCAGTTGGTAGATATTTTGACTGACTTGCTTGCGCAAATGTATCTGCTAAAACTTCAGCAGTTTGTAAGTTAGTAGTGGTAGTTATATTATTTTGGGTTACTCTGTGCTCCCATACTTTACCTCTATTGTTTATGTAATTAATTTTTTTCCAGGCTTTGCCTAGATCCTGATAATCGAGTATTTCATCTTTATTAAAGAAGTCCCGTTTTGCTAAATTGATTGCGTCCTCACAAAGTTTTTCCGCCTCTACTTTGGAGGTATGATTGGGCGGGGTGGGATGACAATCAAAAAAATTACATGCTTTATTTTTCTTTTTTACGGCCTCTCTGACGGTCTCGTTCCACCATGGTTTTGCTGATGGACGAGTTTTCGTTTTCTGAGTTATGGAAGGAATGGAAAGCTCACATGCTTTTAAAATAGAGGTTCGGAATTTCTAAATCTGGATCAGAAATGTTTTCGTTGTTATATTTGCTGGAATAAGGTCCAGTTTGCGTTATCAAAATTAAATTTATGTTGATGGGGTTGAGTGGGTAATGGGACTTGGATATTGAAAGTAATCAAAATAGGTTTATGGTCTGATAATAAGGTATCAGACAACGGATACCACTCATGATTAGGTGACAATTAGGTGGCGCTTCTCAAGGGGCGACGCTCAGGTGCACTTGTCTCTGTATATTTCATCTTGTTTTATTATCTTTATCTGTTTCCTGAACTTTTAGTTGAATGCAGATGAATTATAAGTTGTAAAGATGGAGACTGTGTCATTTGTAAAGATTCTAATCATCGTCATAGTTGTATTTCGGACATGTGTTTTGACTGTGCTTGTGACGCCTGGTGAGAGATATGGCTGGCAGCAGGAAAGTAGATCTAGTACCGGTGCTTTGCGCTACGATCGTGAATTTCTACTTCGTCTTCAAACTGCCCATGACATCTCGACCATTTCTGGACAACTATTCCCTGCTGAAATGATTGGTGAAAGTGAGAGTGAGAGTACGGCTAGAAAGAAGAAAGAACGAAAGAGGGGACAGAGAGGAGGAGTGAGAAGAAGAATGAGAAGAAACAGATCAAAACTGCCCCTACCATCCATGATTCTATCAAACGTCAGATCTATCAACCCGAACGGAAAGAACTGTAACTTAGACGAAATCCAGGCAAATTGTCAATTTCTAAGTGAATATAGAAACTCATGTGTACTCTGTTTTACGGAAACTTGGTTGACTGAGAAAGTTCGTGATGAGAATGTTGCAATTGATGGTTTTGGTGTGCCGTACAGAGTTGATAGAGACTGTGAGAAAGTGGGAAAGCAAATGGGTGGTGGTGTTTGCTTATATGTGAATGAAAGCTGGTGTGATAGTGCGAATGTAACCGTAAAGAAGCGTGTGTGTACACAAGACATTGAACTGCTCTCTGTGTCTCTCAGGCCGCGTTATCTTCCTCGCGAGTTTGGTCGTGTCTTTTTGACAGTTGTGTATGCCCCTGTGTTTGACAAGACCTCTGCTGTACGCGCTGGAAGGGAGATAGCTGCTGTCGTCAGAGAGCTACAGTTGATTTCTGCTGATGCCCCCTGCTTCATCGTTGGTGACTTTAATCACTGTGACTTGCGTAAAACTCTACCCTCTTTTAAACAGTATGTGACATGTTTTACTCGTCAGAAGAAGACTATTGACTTATGTTACGGCAATATTCCCAATGCATATAGATCTCTACCTCTACCACCAGTGGGTGCTTCCGACCACGACACCGTGCAACTTATCCCTGCCTACAGACCCAAAATACAAACTGAACCTGTGGTGAAAAAGAGCGTGAAAGAGTGGACGACCGAGAGTGTGGATGAATTGAGGGGTTGTTTTGAATGTACTGACTGGAGTGTGCTGACTGATTCCTGTGAAACTGTGCATGAAGCTGCTGATGTTGTTACGTCTTACATTAATTTTTGTGAAGATATGATCATTCCATCAAAGACTATAAAGATTTTTCCCAACAACAAACCGTGGATTTCCAAGTCTATTAAATCAGTTTTAAATTAAAAGAAAGTAGCCTTTCAAACAGGAGATAAAAGAGAAAGAAAAGTGGTTCAATCTAAACTTAGAGGGGAGTTAAGGAAGGGGCAGAGGGAGTATAAGGATAAAGTAGAACAGCAGTTTCAGACAGGCAGAATCTTAGATGCATGGGATGGGCTTCGAACTCTAACCGGCCAATCAAAAAAACGAACAGCAAATTGCCAAATGACCAGAGAAGAACAGAAGGATTTTTCTAATGAGCTAAATGACTTTTATTGTCGGTTTGAAAGAAATGATCTAGAGGGAGATCTAAACGGGGTAACATCACAGTTAAGAGAAAAAATTATCAATGCAAATGAAGATCATGAATTTGAGGTTCAAGAAAGAGATGTTCAGTCCATATTTCAGAAACTAAATGTGAGGAAAGCTGTGGGACCAGATAATGTGTGTGGAAGATTGTTGAAAGCATGCTGTTCTCAATTGTGTGGTGTGTTTTGCTCTCTATTTAACTGGTCTTTACGTGATTGTGTTGTACCATGTATCTGGAAAAATTCTACAGTTACTCCTGTCCCTAAGAAAAAGAACCCTGCCACACTGAACGATTACCGCCCTGTTGCCTTAACGTCTATTGCCATGAAATGTTTTGAAAAGATCGTCCTTCATCGCCTTCTTTCTTTTACTAACCTACTCCTTGACCCCTTTCAGTTTGCCTACAAACGGTGTAGAGGAACAGACGATGCCTTACTGACCCTTCTTCACAATGCCTTTCTTCACTTAAATACCCCCAACTCTTTTGTTCGTATTTTATTCATCGATTTCTCCTCTGCCTTCAATACAATACAGCCCCATTTACTGGCCCAGAAACTACTAGACCTGAATGTTAACCCCAAGCTCATTCTCTGGATAACCAATTTCCTACGCAATAGAACTCAGTCCGTCCGCTTTCAATCTGCAATCTCCTCAGAACGTTCGACTTCTACAGGTGCCCCCCAAGGAACAGTTTTGTCCCCAGTTCTTTTTACATTGTACACAAACGACTGTAGAGGCACTGAAGAAACACCTGTCATTAAATACTCAGATGATTCTGCCATCGAAGATTTGTCAAACTCTGATTCTGTGTACTTCAGTGAAGTCAAAAGGTTTTGTTCATGGTGCAAAGATAATTATCTGGATTTAAATGTTGTTAAAACAAAAGAACTGCTTGTAGATTTTCGTAGAAACCCAGTGCCAGTGCCACATTTGGAAATTGATGGTGAAACGGTTGAAAGAATTGATGAGTACAAATACCTAGGCACAGTTTTAGACAAGAAACTTACTTTTGATAAACACATTGAGCATATACATAAGAAGAGTCAGTCCAGGATCTTTTGTTTACAGAGGCTAAGGAATATTGGTGTCTGTTCAGATATTCTTCAAACCTACTACCGATGTTGCATTGAATCTGTTCTTACTGTGTCATTTATCTGTTGGTATGGAAGCTTGAGTGTAAAAAGTAAGCGTGTGTTGAGTGATATGGTGAATGTGTGCAGTAAGGTTGTGGGTGCAAGGCAGAGTGGTATGCAAGAGTTGTATGACAGACAAGTAGTCAAGAAAGCCAGGAAAATTCTTAATGATAACAGTCATGTTCTGGCAAAATACTATGAAGTATTACCATCGGGCCGTCGATACAGAACTCTAAAACTGAAAATAAGAGCACAGAAAACTTTCTTACCAAGATCAATTCATCTGTTGAACTCTTAATGCACTGCATTGAGTGATTGTTTTGCTGAGCAGCCTGTCCATCTCCTTGGGATTGAATTTGTATTCGTACAGTTTGTTAACTACAATATTGCAGTGTTATTAGTTATTAGTTTATATTCTTTAATTGTTGATAAATGTGTTTATTGTTGTTGTGGTTTTTGTTGTTGTTGATAAATGTGTTTATTGTTGCTGTTTTTCTTATGTGCACCTGGCTGCAATTTCTCAGTTATGAGATAATAAAGATGATTTGATTTGATTTGATTTGATTTGATTTGATTGACAACTAAATCTGGACTAACTAGGGTTAGGTCAATGGCTGTTGGTTTATATTTATTAGAGTCTGGAAATCTTGTGGAAGATCCGTCGTTTAGAAGAATTAAATGGGAATCGTTTATTTGTTGAATGAACATCCCACCCCCGCCACTGGGTGATGCACCAAAGGCCTCCCAGGTAGGGTGATGGGCGTTAAAGTTGCCCACCACCACCCAGGAAACCGTATTCGAAAGGGAGGGAAGCCAGTTGGAACTTTGGACTGTGTCATATCCCTTAGGATAGTACATATTTAAAATATTAGTTATTTTACCATTTATTTTTGTTTGAATGGTATTGGAATACCGGGTACCTGTTACGTTTACTTCTGGGGATTTTATATTAATGTATTGCATACTTAAATGAATATAGGTGGCTGTATATACTTTGCTTGTTGTGTTGCTAACAGAAGGTGGATATTGGTAGCCATGGATGCGGGGCAAATTAGAATAATTAATATTTAATGATTGTAAACAAAGGAAGTGGTATATGTTAGAACTAGTTGATAAATAGTGAATTAAATGATCGCCTGTTCTTTTGATGGCCCGGCAATTCCATTGTAGAATATTTAATTTAGGTTTTAACCTTACTGGTGGGGAGTAGTGAAATTTAAGGTTGTTAATTACCAGTTAATTAGTTGTGGAGTGTGCGGGCCGCCACTGTTATCTCTTGTATGATTGTGAACCAGTTCTCTTTTGACGTGCCCCCTCCCCTCCCGCCGAGCCGCAGGCGAGCTCGGCCAATCTAAAAAGATTGCTTTTGGGGCCCACCGACGGCTGGCCGCTCGAGGAGGGGAAAAGGGAGAGAAGACCGTCAAGTAAGAGGCCCGGTTTCTGCGTGGTTCTCGCCTTTGCAAACTGGGTTAAAATCTGGGTCACCATGGACTCAGTTGATGTTTGGTTTGAGGTTGATTGGACGTTAAAGTTAGTATTATCAGTTGGAATAGTATTTTGTGTTGAAGGGGGGGGGGCAGACTGGCTTGATTGTCTGTTTGTATGTGTTTTGTCAGTTTGTCTGTAAAGTTTGTCAGTATTTTTGTCTATGTATGTGTCATGATACTAATTGAATGTTTGGCCATTTGTTTGGAGACTAGCTCCTCAATTTTGTAATTAGTCATTTGTTCCCGGAGAGCGGCCTTGGCCGATTCGGCTTTCTTTCGAAGCACTCTCTCCTGTGAACTTAGGATACGGTTTCTTCTGGGTTTGAGTTTGGGGGTTGTTTTGGGTTTTATAGGCTGTTTTTCTTTGGAGGTTTGTGAAGTGTCAGTCTGGTTAGTAGGAGTATGAGGGGTTTGATTTGTTTGTTGTTGTATGGGGGTCTGGCTTGAAACTGTGGGTTGGACTGGAGGTTTGAAATTGTTGTTTTTAACTGCATTAGAGTAGCTAGGCTTCTGTCTGTCCTGTTGCCAGAGGGGATCAACTGTGGGTGATAGAGGGGAGGATGGGGGGGTTTGTTTCTTGGAGTTTTTGATTTCCTGGGCCAGTTTGGCCCGGCGTATCGCCTCTGCGTACGGGATGAAAACTTCCGCGCGAATTCTGTTGGCGCGGACGCGGAGCTGGTATTGCGGACATCCGCCATATGCCGCTGAGTGGGGACCTCCACAGTTCACGCACTTGTTGGTATTGGTGCATGACTGGGCTAAATGGCCTGGCTCGGCACACTTGGCACAAGTCTCCTTTTTTGACCGGAAACTGCTCGGCCGAGTGTCCGAACCGGGCACACTTTTTACATTTTCTGACTGGGGCGACAAAGGGGGAAACTTCGAAAGTTTGGGCGCAAATTTTGATTTGTGTGGGGAGCAGGGGCTCGTTGAAGGTGATTTTGACAGCTTTAGATTTGGACCCGTCACGGTTATTTAATCTTAGAATGTTTTTTGCGTTTTTGATCAGAGGCAAGAGGTCTTGGATGTTCCCTTCGAGGGGGATGGGTCTAATAACCCCCTCTGTTGAAGCTGTAGTCCCCAGTACACGAATAATAATAATAATAATAATAATGATAATAATAATAATAATAATAATAATAATGATCATTTATGTAGCGCCTATTATCTGATTTAGGGCTCTAAGCGCTTTACATATTTAATACAAATACAACATAGAATACGCATTATCTTATGCAATCAGAACATGACGAACGTACATACATTTTACATCAGTAGAATATAGAAAAGTACATATATACAAAGGCACAAAAACGCATATCTTGAAAAAAGGTACACAACTTACACAAAACACACACACACACACACACACACACACACACACACACACACAGACACACACACACACGCGAGCGTAAATATCTGCATTTTTGTAACATACATATTATTTGATTCCTGTATAGGGGGGTCTACATGAGGATAGTGAACGAAAATAGTATAATTATTGGAGTTGAATCGTATGCGACGTAGCGGGCCCATTAAAATATAAAGGACGCTTATTGCAAGTTCATCAAAGCTTAGTGTACTTTTTGTTTCACTGACTGACATTGACCTGAAACTGGACCCAATAGTAAAATGAGAGATCGTAGCACACAATGCATGACGTAGCTAGGGACTTTAGGTAGGGAATGATAAGGTGCAGCTTTGTGAAGGACTGTGGTACTCAACCATCTTCCCCCACCCACCAAGGGCATTCACTCTTGCAAAAGGTGTTTTTTGCAGTGGCCAATGAGCAGCTTAGGACGCTGATTTCACCGCCAGGGGGCAATCAAACCAGTAGGGGCTTAGCGCGTGATATTCTTAGTTGGGGGTAGTGAGAGAGAGATAGGGAGATGAGTCCCTCCTCCCCCCCCCTGTCTCTCTCTCTCTCTAGTTGGGGGTAGTGAGAGTGAGAGAGAGAGAGAGAGAGAGAGAGAGAGAGAGAGAGAGAGAGAGAGATATGGGTTCCTCGCCCCCTCTCTCTCACTACCACCAACTAAGAATATCACGCGCTAAGCCCCTACTGGTTTGATTGCCCACTGGCGGTGAAATCAACGTCCTAAGTTGACCATAGAAGGACCCACATTTCACTTCTTCAACTTCAACACGTGCCATGCCACCGACAACGCGACAGCACCCACGCCAGTCAAAACCCCCAAAGCTGCATAACCCAGCAAGTAATCCCCACCTTTACCTTCACCTTCACCTGGTCGTTGTGTGCACGTGAGGGAAGATTGAGTAAGAGGTTTGTGCTGTGTTTTGTGGTGCGTATGTGTGTGTGTGTGTGTGTGTGTGTGTGTGAGCATGAATGTGTGCATACATGTGTGCTTGTGTGTGTTTTGGCTTTGTGGGTTGTGTGTGCACGCATGTGTGTGTGTGTTTGTGTTCGTGTGCGTGTCTGTCTGCGTGCGTACGTTTTTTGTGTGAGGGTGTTTGTGTATGTGGTCAGTCCAAGCGGCTCGGTTGCTGTGGCTTACCGAATGGGGTATGAACGAGTTGGCGTCGATAATGTGTGTGTTTATGTGTGTGTGTGTGTGTGTGTGTGTGTGTGTGTGTGCGTGCGTGCGTGTGTGTGTGTGCGTGTGTGCGTGTGTGTGTGTGTGTGTGTGTGTGTGTGTCTGTTAGAGAGAGAGAGAGAGAGGGAGAGAGAGAGTTGCTTTTTTGTATATGCGCTGTTCCTGGTTGGTGTCACTCTTGAATGCTGTTTTTGTTGTTTGTTGATGAAGCATTGATTGTAAAGCGATTTGGGCTCATCTGAGGTAAAGCGCTATGTAATTGTACAATTACCATTATTATTAGCATTATTATTAGTAAAAACCCGTTTTGCAATCTCCTGCACGGCTTTTTCGTGCGACACGTCTTTCTCTCTCATCAGGAGCTTAATGTTAACGTCGATGGTGCCCACAATGGGCAGGCCCGGTTTTCCGCAATAGCACTTGGCGCAGTTGTCGCTGACCTGGAGCACTTTGTCCATCAGGGATTTCACCTCGTTGGGCCACCGGTGAGAGTCGTTGGTGCTGACCACGTACCTGTGGGTGAGAAGGATATAGAGTAGGTACTGTTGAACGGTAATGACGATGATGATGATGGTGATAATGGTGATGATGATGATGATGGTGATGATGATGATGAGGATGATGATGACGATGATGATGATAGTGGTGATAATGACTGCGACGATGGAAACTGCAAGAACGGAAGAGTTTTCACCAGGGTTCGTTGGTGGAGGTTTGCATTTTTTTAAATGTTTACAAAATGTGCTTAATCGCACCTGCTGAATGATGTTAATAAAGAATAATAGGCCCTAATTCCGTGGCTTCTTGAATCAATGGCTCTCGAGTTTTAAGCAGAAATGTCTTAGGCCGTGTACACACATAAGCGGATATTCCATGCGGAAACCCGTGTGCAATCCATCATATAGTAAAAAGGCAAAGTTGTGTGTGCGTGTCTGTGTGTGTGTCTATGTGAAACACAAAACGGGCCTTATAACTCCGCCGATTTTCGACCGAATCGCTTCAAATTTGCTGTGAGCCATAACGGGGCGATGGCAACAGCAACCGAGGCTACCGCGTCATTTGCGCGGTTCGGCGGATGCGCGTTTCAGGTGTTTCTGGGCCGATTGCCTTCGAATTTGGCAGGAAGATGACCGGGGACGGTGACTATCCGTGTACCAAACCGGAAGCAAATCGATTATTGCGCGGTTCGGCAAATGCGCGAAACGCGTATCCGCCGGCCTCTCGGCGCCCGTATCGCCGGTATTTCTGGGCGGATTGCCTTTGCATTTGGAAGGTAGGTGACCGGGGACGGTGACTAACCGTGTGCCAAACCGAAAGCGAATCGATTAAGAAACACGTGCAATATAAGCCGCTTAACCTTTTCACAAACCGGGGCGTAACCAGACCCGATATTGACTCGAATGTTAAAGTTAGCTAACATAAATTAAATACTAATTACTGATAACCAAAATATGATAATTGAAAACCACAGAAGTTCAATAAATATGGAAACAAGGGCACGGATGTTGACATACAAGGAGAAGTCATGAAGGCAGATGAAGGAAGAGAGACAGAGTGAAGGGAGACTGGGAGAGCCAGTGAGAGAGAGAGAGAGAGAGAGAGAGAGAGAGAGAGAGAGAGAGAGAGAGAGAGAGAGAGAGAGAGAGAGAGAGAGAGAGAGTGAGAGTCACAGAGAGAGAGAGAGAGAGTCAGATAGATAGTCAGACGCTAGACAGACAGAAAAGCAGAGAGACAGACAGTGAGTGCTGTAAACAGATCACATACCTAATACAAACAAAAGCAGCAAAACGATCACACACCCCTCCACACACACACACACACACACACACACACACACACACACACACACACACACACACACACATGTATGCAATTGCCAATATGCATGCACAGAAACACACACTTTGTCTTTGTCTCTCTTAGTCTCTGTCTCTCACATACTCACACAGACGACAGAGATCTCTCAGTCTCTGTCTCTCACATACTCACACAGACGACAGAGATCTCTCAGTCTCTGTCTCTCACATACTCACAGTCACACAGACTGACATGGGCCTGTGCATACACACAAGCTCATACAATAGTTATACTTATAGTCACATACACTGATAGTGATAGTGATACAGACACTCACACACATTGTACTTTTTTGTACACACACATATATATATATATACGTACAAGAATTGAAGAAGAAAAAACAACCACACCATTAAACTTTCCTCTTATATATATAGTTTGCTTTAATAAAACTTTTTTTGTGTCCAATATTTAAGTTTGTGAACCTAAGAAAGAAACTGAATAACTTTAATGTTAGCTTTACGATTTGTTCTGTGTTCTGAAAAGAAAATAATGTGCTGATTTACTTTTTCTCCCAATGGGGGAGATGGACAATGCCTATGCAAAGACAGCTGTTTCGTCTTTGAGAAAGACTCTTCAGTCTGCATATCGGCCTGCAAATAATGTCCACAGTGAACATTCAAACTGAGCTAGAAGACTTTCTACAGGAGAAAGGTTGTCCTCTTTGCACCAGATTGAAAGTCCACAATAAAAGCAAACCAGCACTTAATTCAAAAGAAATTGTAAAAATATTGTGTAAAATAACAAAAATAATAATGTTCTAAAATTACAATATATATAAAACGTTCACACTAAAAAAACACAAACAGGCAAAATAAAAGTTTTCCCAAATTTTCGAGGTTTTACTCATCTTTGTCAAGGACAATGTGATAAAATGACACAAGTAAAAATCGCATCGCATACAGCAGAAAACATTGGTGATTAAAATTCATTCTTAAAACAAAAGAAAATAAAATCCCGTGAATTTTCGAATGTGAAGTAATTGTTTTGCAGAATGTGGTTCATGATGTCAAGGACTGTCTGCGTGGGAGGTAAGTCGGGGTCATCAGTCAGTCGAAGGTAGTGTTCTACTGCCTCGTTCAGGTCAGGGTGGGGTATGTTGGAGTACAGTCCCACAACGTCAATAGTCACAAGAATCACGTTATGGAATGGGCCGTGTTGGAGGTTCCAGTCGTTAATGGTTTTGAGGAAATGGGTCGAGTCTTGGATGTAGCTGGGGAGGGAAGAGACTGTCACGTAACCAGTGGTCTACCAAAGCAGAGAGTTTTTCGGTTGGTCCTCCCACCCCTGAAACAATAGGTCTACCTGGAGGCTGTTGTAAGGACTTATGGATCTTGGGGAGGTGGTAAAACAGGGGTGTCCTAGCCGCTCTAGGGTCAGTGAGGGCCCACTTGTGCGTTGTAGTATCTAAGATGCCTTTAGTCAAAAGATCATTAACAACTGCGTTGGATTTCGTAACTATCTGGGAGGTGGGATCTTTGTTTACTACTTCATAGTGGGCTGTATTGTCTAACAAGCGATTAGCTTCACTAATGTAGTCACCTGTGCTTTGCACCACTACCTTCCCTCCCTTGTCAGCCACACTTATCCGGATGGATCTGTCCATTACCTGTTGGCGAAGTTCATGAACTGCTTTCCGTTCTGGTTGAGATACATTGTAATATTTAGCTTTTTCTGCTTTAAAGTTCTCAACACGATTTTGTAGAGTGTCACAGAAAATGTCCAGTTCTTTTTCGCTCCCTTTGGGTGGTACGAACCCGGTTGGCTTGTAGAACTTTGGTGCTGGGGGCTGCGAATCTGGCGGGGCGTCAGGGTCGTAGAACAGCTCCTTGAGGCGCAGTTTCCTGCACCCCTCTGCTACGTCTTCACACAGCTGGTCGTGATCAAGGGTGCGGGGTGTCGGGCAGAATTTTGGACCCAGGGATAACACATGGTATTGTTCATCTGTTAACTGCTGGTCAGAATGGTTAACCACAAACTGTCTGTTGGATTCAAGTTTTGTACTGGTTGGCATGCCCTGAAGGTTCTTTTTGAATCTTCTGTTTCTGGGTTTGGAATTGACAGAGGGATTGGGCGTTGGTCCGGGTTGTGGTTCATCCTGAAGGGTTTTCTCGCGTAGCAATGCCTGTAGTTTTCTTTGTTTTCTTTTGAAGCAGGTTTTCCTTTTCGAACAGAATAGGTGGTATTTGAATCGAAGAACCGCTTCAAAAGTGAAATATCTGAATCTTTGAATAACTGATAGAGTTTTTCGTCCAGTATCCCTCTTTCCTTGTCAACAAGAGTCTGATAACTGTCCTTACAAGTCTTGAGAATGTCCAAACTAGCAGCAGCCAAGGTGGTTTTGACGGATGAATGAAGAAATTCAACCTTAGGAAGGGCGTCGTGTCCAAATTTGACTCTCATCCCTTTGGGGATCACTTCTTGCTGCAGACAACTCGTGAGAAAATGCACATGTGATTCATACCTGGTCAGTTTATCTATGGATCTTGTTAGTTGTCCCTTGATTTATTTCTTAACTATATATATATATATATATATATATATATAGCATGAAAGAAAAATCTCAGTGAATAGCCAGCTCCGTACCCCTACTCTGAAGGACTGAAAAGTTAGTGCATTTGAAATGCAGAATAGTTTGCTTTGATAAAGCTTTTCTGTGTCCAATGTCTTTATTTGTGAACCTCAGAAACAAAACCAGTTAATGTTAACTTTGAGTAATGTTCGTGTTCAAAAAATAAAAATAAAAAAAAAAAAAAAAAAAGTAAATCAGCACAATTTATATAACTTTTTAATTTTTTAATTTTTTTAATTTTTATTTTTTGAACACGAACATTACTCAAAGTTAACATTAACTGGTTTTGTTTCTGAGGTTCACAAATAAAGACATTGGACACAGAAAAGCTTTATCAAAGCAAACTATATATATATATATAGTTTGCTTTGATAAAGCTTTTCTGTGTCCAATGTCTTTATTTGTGTTATATATATAGTTTGCTTTGATAAAGCTTTTCTGTGTCCAATGTCTTTATTTGTGAACCTCAGAAACAAAACCAGTTAACGTTAACTTTGAGTATTGTTCCGTGTTCAAAAAATAAAAAAATAAAAAATTAATAAAAAAAATAAAAAATTATATAAATTGTGCTGATTTACTTTTTAGCTGGCTATTCACTGAGATTTTTCTTTCATGCTATATATATATATATATATATATATCTTTCTCTCGTTCAGTCACTGGATATAAACTACAGTACTCCCCGTTTATAGTAAACTCGGTTATAAGAAATTTCGGTTATAGTAAAGGAAAGCACTGGTTCCCGGCCAAAGGTCTACTGTTTTATTACTAAATAGACCTCGGATAGTAGCAACTCGGTTATAATTAAAAAAAAACCTGCTATAGTAAAGTTACTTTTGGTTCCCCACGGACTGGCTCCTCGGTTACAATAAAAAAAAATGTTCTCTCTTCGTGACCTTTGTAAATACGTCACCAATGTATGCGTCACAGTCTCACCACTCCCCCCACCCACCCATAATAACAACTGGGTTATAATTAAAATTAAAAAAAAATACTATAGTAAAGTCATTTGTGGTTCCTCTTCGCTACAATAAAAAAAAAATGTCCTCTTCCTGACCTTTGTAAATACGTCATCAATGTATACGTCACAGTCTCACTACTCCCTCTACCCACCTTCATCAACGAAATTGAAAGGCACTCAAAAACATGTTTCATTACTTAGTGGAAAAAAATGAATCCGAAAAAAAAAATATATACAGCCGAATCCGCTTATAAGAAACTCGCTTATAAGAAAACTGGCTCACAATGAAGCAAAAAAAATTTCCCTGCCGAACTTCTTCTTTCTTATCTATGATCAAAACTGGGATATAAGAAACTCGCTTATAAGAAAACTCGGTTATAAGCAAGCAATTTTTTTCTCCCATCCGCAATGGAAACTTGGATATAAGAAAATTATGTCATACAAGAGAGTTGGTTTGCAGTTCATTTTCTTATAAGCAAGTTCTATTTACTTATAAGCGAATGACCATTGACAACATTTTCTTAAAGACCCCCCAGATCATGAGTCAAAATCACGGGTTCCACCTGTTTTCCTTCTTATAGCTGGTACAAAATCTTGCTTTGACCAGGTTTGACTCCCATACAAATGCCCCCAAATTGAAAACGAAACATTTTTTTAAAGAGCAGCCTCAATTTGAAGTTGGGGGAATTTGTATGTGGGTCACAGCTACCCAGAAAAAAACAAGGGATTTAATCGTGTTGGGTCAGTGTGTCTTTAAAAGTGAGTTGGACCTGAACTGAAAGGATGTTCCGAGAAAATTGAAGTCGTTCCAAAAAGGGAAAGTTTACATCAAACCAGTTGTGTCACAGACATTCTAAACAATACAGGCACTAGATTACAAGACTAATTGAGTTGTTTTTGTTCCTTTATTCCATACTTTCCTTCAGTATTCTGTGCAAAATAAATGTTGAGCCGAAGAAAAAAATATGAGTACTTTTGTGTTGGTGGTAGAGAGACAAGGGAAAAAACTTCAAAATGTTTTCTTATATCTGAGTTTCGGATATAAGAAAACTTGGATAAACAAAACATCATCTCCCTTCGATTTTCTTATAACCGAGTTTTGCTGTATTTTGATTTGATGATGGGTTTATATTTAGTATTTTACTTAGCTTTGGCTTTGAAAAACGTCATCAGATAAGATAAAAAATACCATCAAAACTTTATTATATCCGAACATCGTTTATAAGAAAAACCTGTTATAGTAAAGGAAAAGCCTTGCTCCCCTGCACTTTACTATCAGCGGGGTGTATTGTATATACATTAACAACAATGCATCACAAAAAAAAAAAAAAAAAAAAAATGCATCACAAGAATCAAATTCAACCTTGAAAAACACAAAGCAATTCAATTTAAAAATGATTATAAGGTAATAGAAATAAAACTACATTACTAAGGGAGGCTAAGATATATTAATAATTGCACATCAACTATTAAACATTACAAGTCAGTAAAATACATTCTATAAAAAAGAGTAATAATTAAATCATATAGACCAGCACCATCATAATTATGTATTAAAATGAGTCTCAAGGTGAACATACAGGCTGAGGTAGAGAGGAAGGCAGGAACAGAGAGATAGACAGAGAGAGAGAGAGAGAGAGAGAGAGAGAGAGAGAGAGAGAGAGACACTGACAGTAGGGGAAGAAAAATACATAGGTAAGACAGATTTATTAGGTATTAGGGCTTCACTATATATCTCTCTCACACACACACACACACACGCACGCACGCACGCACGCACACACACACGAACAAACACACACACACACGCATGCACATGCACGCGCACGCACACACACACACACGCACGCACGCACGCTTGCACGCACACGCACGCACGCACTCACGCACACGCACACGCACGCACACACGCACACACGCACACACACACACACACACACACACACACACACACACACACACACACACACACACACACACTCACACATACAAACACACACACTTCCTGATGTTTGTGTGCTTTCTCACACAGTGTTCCTGATGTTGAAGATAGATGTGGCAGATGGTACAAAAGATTTTTGCATTCTTGAGGTCCTACACTTGGTTGATCTTAGCCTCTTTCCAGAGGGCAGGAACTCCAATTGGAGATGGAGGGGATGGGACTCGTCTGCCATGATGGTTTTCACCTTCCCCCTTGCCCTCTGCCCGTACAGTTCATCTAACCCAGGCAGCTCTACGTTAATGATCTTCTCAGCCTGCCTGACCACCCTGTCCAGTCTGTTAATATCCCCAGCATTACAACTAGAAAACCAAACAAGAAAGTTGAAGGTTAAAATGCTTTCAATGCTAGACCTATAAAACATGTTCAGAATTGTTCTATTTACTTTAAATTGTTTAAGCTTCCCTAAAAAGAAGAGTCTTGTGTGCGCTTTGTTTATCACCCTGTCTACATGATTAGTCCATGCAAGGCTTGAACTTATAGTTGTGCACAAATATTTGTAGCTATCCACCCTTTCCACCTCCATCCCCCCTATTACTATTGGTGTTGAGTCTATCTTTTTCTTCCTAAAATCAAAGACCATTTCTTTGGTTTTGTCTACATTAAGATCAAGGCTGTTGCTCTCACACCACTCCACCAGCTGCACTACGTCCCTCTGGTACTCTGTGTCGTCGTCATTGTCGATCAGTCCAACAAGTGCAGAGTCGTCAGCAAATGTAGTCTGTCTGTTCTTGTCACCAGAGGCAGTACAGTCATTGGTGTACAATGTGAACAGTGTGGGTGAGAGGCAACAGCCCTGTGGTGTCCCTGTGTTAATAGCTAAGGTGTCTGATGTTGCGACCTGTGACGAGGTAATGGGTTAAAAGGCTAAGTCCCTAGGGAAGACTTTTAGTGTGTTAAATTTTCAAGTAGAAAATTTGCCTTTAGCCCACTTCTCTAGGGTATGGGAGATGAGCAACTTTCCCGGCCCCTTTTCATCTAATAAATTTATATTTGTGCCCGGGTTCTGGCTCGTATGATTGTAAGAAATACAAGTGGTTGATTTGCTCTTAATGGCAGACAGAGAGAAGTAGGGTTTTACATGAAATTACAAGACTCTCACTCTCATCAGTCTGACCAAAGGGTTCAGGATTATTTGACACTTGTATTTTATTTACTCACAAAATCTGCATAAGATTATGCAACAATAATAATAAAGCAGCTCAATGGCGCCAAAACAAAATATGAATGAAAAACAATGAAATCCGAAAGGATTTACAAGACTTTTGTCTTTCTAGAAGGTTAGCCCCAAGCCGGAAGGGTCACTAATTATCTTCAGTGTCCGGAGGAAAGTTCAAATGATTGGCGCGGTCCGCTGGACTTAGCTGTTGTCAAGTTCCTCCGTAGTGATCGGCGAGTGCTGGGTTGGCTGGGCTTGCTCGTCAGGTGAGAGTAGCTCCCAGTCGTTCCGGTTACGGCTTCGCGGGATGGCACGGTTCAGGCGTGGTCTCCTCGCGGATTCTGGGTGCGGGGCGTCTTGGCTGCGATCCCGTCTTATTTCCTTGTGAGTCAGGGATTATCGTCCTGCCCACGATGCCCTGCTGATAATCACAGGAGAAGGTGGATGTAGATCTCTATGGCTTAGAGACAAGGGGCTTCAGTCGGCAGGGAATTAGTGAATCCCAACCGGCTAGAAGGCTTCCCTTGTACAATAGCACTAAGAACACATAATCTGAATTTCAGTTAACAAACTGAGATCAGTAAAACATAAAAGGTGATCAAGCCAACATCACTCTCCATCCAACACCTGGAAAGGAATGGTATCATAAAGTGCAAGATTGCGACCCATAGGTTTCCTACTAAAAATAGACAAAAGGGTTAGTAGGCATATAAAGTCCGGTTCTGGTATCAAAAGAGTTAAAGTCAAAAATACACACCCAAATAATCAGTGCACATAAATAGAACAGAATGTTTACCACTTCTTTTCAATAACATATCTATCTACTCCTTATTCATCATTGAACATAGGATCTAGATCAAAAATAGGATCAAACAAACAACAAGTCTCAATCACCAGCCATCAATAATACTCACTAGTTGGGCTTATTATGACTGGCTGGTAGAGATTGAGTCTGCAATGTTGCTCTAGCTAGGTTTCAGCGTCTTGTGTGAAAACTTTTTCACACTACTCCAATTATAGCCTTCACTTTCAAACAATGAAAGCCTGTGGTTGGTTTATAGCAATTGACACATCACAAGATGATGCTATAATTTTATGCATACTAGTACCGAACAATCACGCGCCGGTTACATTGTTATCCTTCTCGTGATTGGAAAGGAAAATCGTCTTCAAAGGACACCGACTGTGGGTCGTCACTTTCTCGTGATGGGGAACGGAGATAAGGGGGGGGGGGGTAAAGGGAGATAACCTCTGTAGGTGTTACATGCTGACAGGGGAGGTAAGCCAGGCTTCAAAGAGACAAATGCCTTAATCGGCGTCCGTTTGATGGTGGATGGCAATTAAAGTGGCGGCCCGAGAAAAGAAAGAGGGGGGGGGGGGGGGGGGTGTAGATAAGAAACGGAGAAAGTGGGTCGCGCGGGACACTTACGTCACACGCCCTCTATTGCTACAAACTGGGAACGACTAGAGAGAAAGTCCACCACCCACTTGATGAGCTGAAGGGCAACAGACATGGCTGACCTTTCCCTCAGGTCAGACCAGATCAGTCCTTAATAGTCTTGCTGAAAAGCAACGAGGTCTCTCTTGCTGATCCCCTACTACTGCCGTTGGGATGATCCCTGGAGTCTTTAAGCCAGGGCAATACAACAACAACAACAGCAAAACATTAAAATGTTTACCTGTTTTCCACCACCTTCATCATCCTCTTCAGGCCCTGTTCGTGGCTGCTGGCCAGCACGTCGTCGATAGACAGGTTGCCCAGGACCTCTCCGTGGGTGAACACCACCACCAGGTGTTCCTGGACCTCCTTGCCCAGCAGGCGGATGACCTCCTGAAAGGCCTGGTCCTCCTGGTCGGTGAACCTAGTGAAACAAAGTTAGTAGGCCTACAGTGGAACCTCCCTTATAAGACCTTCAAAAATCAGCCAAAATGAGGTTTTATAAGGGAGGGTCAAATAAGGGAGGGGTGTCATAAGAGAGGGGTCTTATAAGGGAGGGTTCTTATAAGGGAGGTAACTTTAATACTTACAAAGGAGGGCAATGTCTGAGAGAAGTAGGTCTTATGTTGGAAGGAGTCTTATAATGGGAGGTCTTATAAGGGAGGTTTCACTGTACAGGAAGTTTTTCTTTCTTCCCCCAGGGGCTGTGTGTGAGTGGAACCGAGCCTTCCTTCCGAATTCCACCCAGCCTGGATCGGTGGAGGAGGTCTTCAAAGCCCCACATTTAAACTGCCCCCACCCCCACCCCCACCCCTTTTCCATCCATCCCCATTTTCCCCATCCCCGCCCACTATGACCCTTCTCCGCTATCCCATCTCCCGAATGGACCCTAAGGGTACGTACACATATATGCGGAGATTCCGTGCGGAAACCCGTGCGCATGGAATCCGTAAATAAGTAAAATAAAGAATTAGGGAAAAGATTTGCGCACGTGTCCGTATTTCCCCTAATCCGTATATTTTTACCCCTTGTTTTTTTTTTTTTTTAAAAAACTTATTTACGGATTGCGCATGGGATTTCTGCACGAACTGTGTACGAGGCCTTAGTGTATCTGCCCCTGGATTTTCTCTACACCCTCTGTCACCTTTCTCCCTCTCTCTCTCTGTGTCTGTCTCTCTGCCCCTCGGTCTGACCGTCTGTCTCTCTGCCCCTCGGTCTGACCGTCTGTCTGCCTGTCTGTCACTCTCTCTCTCTCTCTCTCTCTCTCTCTCTCTCTCTCTCTCTCTCTCTCTCATTTATAGTATTAGTTACACGTTGCATGCTTAGAACCAAGGACAGAATGGAAGACTAGGCCCAGCCTAAATTCTTACCCTTGTAAAATAAAGTAATTGAAATTTGAAGTCTCTCTCTCTCTCTCTCTCTCTCTCTCTCTCTCTCTCTCTCTCTCTCTCTCTCTCTCTCTCTCTCTCTCTCTCTCTCTCTCTCTCTCTCTCTCTCTCTCTCTCTCTCTCTCCTCTCTCTCTCTCTCTCTCTCTCTCTCTCCCCCTCCCTCTCTCTCCCTCTCCCCCCTCTCTCTCTTCTCTCTCTCTCTCTCTTTCTCTCCCCCCCCCTCTCCCTCTCTCTCATTCCCTCTCCCCCCCTCTCTCTCTCTCATCCTCTCTCTCTCTCTCCTCCTCCTCTCTCTCTCATTCTCTCTCTCTCGCATTCTCTCTCTCTCTCGCTCTCTCTCTCGCTCCTCTCTCTCTCTCTCTCTCTCTCTCTCTCTCTCTCTCTCTCTCTCTCTCTCTCTCTCTCTCTCTCTCTCTCTCTCTCTCTCTCTCTCTCTCTGTCAACCTTGCGGGATCGGGAGTTAGTCAAGGAGGATGTACTGTGTTAAAAGAAAGAAGAACCTGCCGCACGGGACCACGAACAGCACGGCGTGAGGCCCCCCGGGGCAGCTGAGGGTCAAGGCTCGCAGGATCTCCACCCGGGCCACCAGGAGTCCTTGGTTCCTGCTGTCGGGAAGGCCTGGTGTGTCCACCACCTGTGGCATAGCCGGTGATTATTAAAGACACACTGACCCACCACGATTAAAGTCCCTTGGTGGGTTTTTTTTGTTGGGGGGGGGGGTAGCTGTGACCCATACAAAACTGCCCCCCCAACTTCAAACTGAGGTTGCTCTTTAAAACGATGTTTCGTTTTCAGTTTGGGGGCATTTGTACGGGAGTCAAACCTGGCTAAGAACAAGATGTCTTACCAGCTATAAGAGGGAAACCTTGTACAGCCGATTCCGCTTATAAGAAACTCGTTTATAATCAACCCCCAAAACAATTCCCTGCCGAACTCCTTCTTTCTTATCTATTATCAAAACTCGGATATAAGAAACTCGCTTTATAAGAAAACTTGTTTGTAATCAAGCAGATTTCTTCTCACATCTACAATGGAAACTTGGATATAAGAAAATTGTCATACAAGAAAGTTGGATTACAGTTCATGTTCTTATAAGCGAGTTCTATTTTTTATAAGTGAATTGCCATTGACAACATTTTCTTAAAAGTGAGTTGGACCTGAACTGAAAGGATGTTCTGAGAAAACCGAAGTCGTTCCAAAAAGGGAAAGTTTATGTCAGACCAGTTGCATCACAGACAGTCTAAACAGTACAGGCACTTGATTGCAAGACTAATTGAGTTCTTTTTGTTCCTTTATTTCATACTTTCCTTCAGTATTCTGTGCAAAATAAATGTTGAGCAGAAGGAAAAAAATATGAGTGCCTGGAACTTTTGTGTTGGTGGTAGTAATACTGTCCATCCTTTTATTTTTAGACGCAGTGGCAGAGAGGAAAAGGCAATCCATTTCTTTAAGAAGAAAAATACAAATAACTGAATATGTGGGAAACAATGAACAAAAGCAAACGATTGATGAAAAGCTTCATGGGTGGACAGTAAATGGTAATATTTCAGGACAAGAAAGATGAAGAGGTACGCATTTTATAACAGTAAAAAGAAACACATGCTTGTTAGTTGAGTGGTTGTACTACATGTAAGCACCTTTAAATCTTCTTCTTAGTAGACTATTTTGATTTTATTATGTAAAACATGTGCCAAATTGGGGAAAATAATGTTCTCTTCGTTTTGCTTTTCTGTCTTACTTTTCTTGTTTTTCTTTTTCTCTTTTCTCCATTCAACTTGGTTATAGGAAACAAAACTTCAAAATGTTTTCCTATATCCAATGTTCAGATATAAGAAGCAAAAAAATCATCTCCCTTCGATTTTCTTATAACCGAGTTTTGCTGTGTTTTGATTTTATGATTATTAACATGAGTCATACGTCATAAGTCACAAGTTTCTTTATTGTCCATTGGCATTGTACAAACACAAATGGAAAATTGTCTTCCACCATGTAAAATTAATTAAATACATCCTAATTAAAATATTAATTAAAAACATGAAACAGAAATTTACATTTAAACAAATATGTTTCTCTCACACCACACCCAATCATTCATCTGCTTCTGCTATCTTGCTTGCTCATCATGCAACTCACCACCACTTCTGCCTTCATTTTTGTTTTTCATTTTCTGTGCTGTTCTTTCATTTTTTCTCCTTTCTTTTGCTGTTGTTCCTTTTTTTCATGCACCAAATTGGGTGAAAGGTTTTTTTCTTCGTTTTATGTTTCTGTTTGTCTTTATTTTCTCCCCCCCCCCCCCTTTTTCCTTGTCAACTCTGTTATAAGAAAAAAATCTTCAAAATATTTTCTTATATCCGAGTTTAGGATTATGAACAAATATGAACAAATTATACCACAAAACACTACCAACCCTCCATGCCGTGTACACATGTGGCTTGAAATGGATATAAGAAAACAAAAATTATCTCCCTTCGATTTTCTTATAACCGAGTTTTGCTGTATGACACATAATATTTTTTGTCCATTTCATAAAACGGCAAATGGTTTGCCCATTGCATTAAATGGGTAATTTTACGGATTGGGTGTAACGTAACATAAGCAATGAGGTTTTATACCGAAAATTCTCTTCCTTGTCTCGCGCACTGAGATGCGAACGCCACCTACTTAAGATTATCGCCCTTGCCTGGCAGGAACAATAGTAGCATAATCATAGCCACAGGAAAGTCTCCGCCACTGACTATAGTCACTAGGTCAAGAATAGTATAGCTAAACTACTTAAGTCTGTCACTAGGTGGCATGGTCAAGGCAGTCAGAAAATTATCGCCCTTTCGTGTCGCCAAGACATAGTATAAAGCCCCATTTGCCTCTGTACCTTCAGACACAGGGTGTGGTTGCCCCAGGGCAGACGTCCCGTCTGGTACAGGCTTTTCCTGGTGGAGGAGTCGAATCCCGGGGACACCATGAAGCCAGCCCTGGGTTGGTTCCCCTCCAGAAGATTGTCCTGGGCGCTTAAGTCCACCACGCTGGTCTTGTTTATCAGCTTGTTCCCCAGGGTGCTTTTACCGCTGCGCACGCAGCCCACGATCAGAACCCTGTGTGTTATCGTTAGGTCAAGTCAAAATGATCTTAATTCCATCGGCAAATTCATGTAAAGCTTAGACCCTTGTTAGCATTCTTGCGCATCTTGTTTACAATAGCATATACACTTATCAGTTGGAAACCAATAAATTGCCACAGCACTATAAAAAACGAAAGTAACAAAGGGAAGCCACCATGTGACCGGTAGTACTACCTCCCTTAGCACCGGTCACGTGGCTCTCTTGACCTTGCCAATCACTTTATATATTGACACCAGCATCAGAAGGGAGGATGGGCGGGATCCTTTGATTGTTTTGAGTGTTGGTAAGTATTTAGTTAAATAGATAGTAAGATTAATTTTAAAAAATCTATCAATCTATTATAGCCATACTGACCAACACTCAAAACAATAGCAGAATACCAACGAGGAGGAGGGTGATGCTGATCTAAAATAATAAAAGCATTAAGTACCAAACATGATTAGTACAACATAAGCAAGCGTGAGACCAAATAATATATCAAAACATGCTAATACTTTTATCCCAACAGGTCAAACTCATGAATTACCCCAGAGTAAGTAATCAATAACTTGCATTAGCAGGAGATAGGGGTTTGTGCAACCACGATGCGCTTGATGGTAAATGAGTCACCCGACCTTTTTGTCGAAACATCCCTGAGGTATAAAAACTCAGGAAGGTGTTGTGTGACTTCCACGTGGCTGCTTCCAAAACACTTGGAAGGAAAACGCCTCTGATCAGTGCAAGTGAAGCACTGACTGTCCTGATTTCGTGAGCTTTGATTGTGATAGCTGGTAGAGAAAACCTAGCTCTAGAATAGGCTACCTAAATGAAACTCCAAGAACCACAGAAAAATGGTAGACTTGAAAAGTCCTTCTGGTACTTTTCGATAAACGAAAAGAGCAGAAAACAACGATAGTACCCTGAAAGGGGCTAGTACGCCGAAGATAAGACTTGAGGCAACATACTGGATAAAGAGCCAATCTCAGAAAAGTCATTACAGAGAACAGAATCTAGGCTTGAGATGATAACGAGAGGGGAATCAACATCGCCAGGTTGAGTCCTAGCTAAAAAAAAATCATGGAGAATAGAGAGGGTAACGGTGGAACGAGAAGAGTCAAAACTCGATGACGTGAGAGAGACCACTGAATGCATGGGCACTACTAAACTCGGCGAGTTGAAGCAAGTGCTAAGAGAAAAAATTGTCTTGTAAGACAGTAGTTTCACATGAGTCTCTCAAGAATCTGAGAGCCAGGAAGATGACCTACTGAAGGAAACGAAAGGTTCGAGATGGTGTCCTGAGTCGACATTGTGAGTTGATTTTGAAACGAAACTCGGGAAGAAAAGAGAGAAAGGCAGACGAGTGAGAAGAACCAAATTCTGTGTAGTGGAGTTACAATGAATAACAAGAGTACACTGTAACTCGGAAAAACTTACCTTCCCAAGCGATAAACGTTGAAATAGCGAATTTCTGGCCCAAATCGCGGAAGTTGTGGTATTACGAGGAATGACTAAATACTGGAACAAGCCGAAATAGTTAACCCATCGCGAAGAAGTGAGGGCCAGTAGAAGCGAGTGTAATGGAAGTCAGACGTTTCAAAAAGAGTACTAGACGAATTTCATAGGAGTCTCTCCAAAAAACTGAGGGCCAAAACATATGACCCAACGATGAAACGATTGGTTCTAAAAGGAGACTTAAGTCTGGTCGCAACAAAAGAGTGCGAGATTTGAAATGGGTAGAGAGGGTCTGCAGAATTTGACCTCAGCATGCAGTTGAACGTCAGTCCAATGAATAGAAGGGGCGCATGCATACTCATCACTTTTTGGACGCACGCTTGTTGCACTTTCAGGAACCTAGACATCTCCTACAAAAATCTTCCAAAAATTATGTGGTTTTAGTTGTATCATGTGCAATCGATTTCATAGATCAAAAAATGACATTTGTTGTGAATAAATCGTGCGATTTTTAGAGTGTGATGGTGGCTATGTGACTCAGTATGTTCGGATAGTGTGTGATAACAATTAAAAGGGGAAGAACCGGTGCTTAATAATGGCGGAATCTCCAGAAAGTCTGGCACTAGGTAGTACGGATGCGGATACCAATACTATACTGAAGTCAATGAGTGATGTGTTACACAAACTAGTAGACAAAGTGAACACCTTAGAGTCGAAAGTGGAAAAATCTGAAGTGGCTGCTTCGTTTGGTGATCACCAACACGATATTCCGTCCGTCAGCGGTGCTGACAATAGGCCTAGTAGTGAGGGCGGCTGTTCCCCTGGACAGGGTGCGAGCAGAGATGAAGAAAGTGAAGCTGCATTTTGTGTCGAGGTGCATGAAACTGATACCAATACGAATGACATTTTCTCAGTTTTGGAGAACGAGCTGGAAAAATCTGAACAGCTAGGACCTGCTGTTGACCCAAAACTGGCCCACATTGTTCAGAATAGATTTCGGACCCCAATGTCTGAACAAAGTTTGGATACAAAACTCCAAAAGTACCTTATCCCCGAGAACTGCATGGAGATCAAAGCCCCGACCATCAACGAAGAAATAACACAAAAATGTAACCTCGACAGGGCCTCTCGAAACGCAGACAAGAGGCTACACCACGTGCAAAGCATACTGGCCAAGGCCTCTGCAGCGCTCATTAGCAGCAGCCAATCACTGCACACATTCGCCACTGACGTGGCCAGTGGCTTGCGCGCGCACAGCGCCAGCGACACGCTCTTGACTCAAGAGGTCAACAAAGCTCTCTCTGTGAATGGAGATATCCTGGCCTTCCTGGGAACGGCACAGCACGAACTTTCGCTGCGTAGGCGATATCAACTACAACCGTCAGGGCCAAAAGACTTCACCTCCATCTGTGGCAATGAAAAAATATCTGTCACTGACCAACTGTTTGGGGAGGACATTGAAAGACACATTAAAACAGCCAAAGAGTCATACAAAGCAAAAACACAGTCCCAACCCCAACACTCAGGATCATACAGAACACACCCCTACAAACGGAACACCACCAGCAGCAAGCCTTTTTTAGGCCACAGTTTTCCCCACAACCACCGGGGGAACTTCAGCCACAGGGGGCGGGGCACCAGGACACACAGGGGATTCCCCAGGAACAGGGGAAGACAATAACAACACACCATGTATTGGAAGAGCAGCCAGACGGAAACCAGGTGAGACAATATGTAGAGAAGACGATATTGGAGTTAGAGGAAAAAGCATTGCATTTCAAGGCAGGACAAATTAGTCAGCACATACATGAATGGGAATACATAACTATTGATCAAGATGTTTTAAAAATGATCGAAGGTGTGGATATAGATCTCACTGAAGTCCCAACACAACCAAAAATCCATGCAACAACCTTTTCTGCTGAACAGATACAAAATATTGATTCAGAGGTAAAGGACTTATTGAGAAAGCAGGTTATCGTAGAAAGTGAACATGAAGATGGGGAAATCAAATTCCTCTATATTCGTAAGACCCAAAAAAGACAACAGGTGGAGAATGATTTTAAACCTGAAAAAACTAAACGAGAGTGTCGAGTATCACCATTTTAAAATGGAAACATTAAAACATGCCTTAACACTAGTTACAAGAGATTGTTTCTTCTGCTCCATAGACTTAAAAGATGCTTATTTCTCTGTACATATCAAGAGAACGTCACAGAAGTACTTGAAGTTTGTTTGGAAAGAAACTCTCTATCAGTTTACAGCGTTTCCCAATGGTCTAGCATCTTGCCCAAGGCTCTTCACTAAACTGTTGAAGCCAGTTATGGCACAAATGCATTTGTTAGGGTTTATTTCCACCATTTTCATTGATGACAGCCTGCTGTTTGGGGACACAGAAAACGAATGTTTTGACAATATGAAGCAGACTCTCTCACTTCTAGACAAATTGGGCTTTGTAGCCCACCCACATAAATCAGTCTTGACCCCCACCCGCAAAATAACATATTTAGGAGTGGAAATTGATTCCACGAAAATGGCAGTTACTCTAACGCTAGACAGGAAAGAAAAACTGTATAGTGCAGCCTGTAAACTGTTAACGCATAAACCCATCACAATTCGTGAACTGGCTCAGTTTATTGGATTAGTGATAGCTAGCTTTCCTGGCGTGAAGTTTGGGCCTCTATGGTACAGATGCATGGCGAAAGACAAAGTTGATGCATTGCAGGTACATAAGGGCAATTATGATGCCACTCTGACTTTATCAGATAAAGCAAAGACAGAAGTGCTATGGTGGAAAGAAAACATAATGACCTCTGAGAATGATATTGAATCAGACCCCGGAAAACCAGACTTTATTCTTTATACAGACGCTTCTCTTACGGGCTGGGGCTGCTCAAGCACCTTAGGAAAGACAGGGGGTCAGTGGAACCCCAATGAAGCACAGGACAGTATTAATGTATTAGAATTAAAGGCTGGACTGTTAGCGCTAAAATCCTTTGTTGCAAACAAAGCAAGTGTACATGTTAGGCCTATGATGGACAATACAACTGCTGTTGCTTGTGTGTCAAAGATGGGAACCAGTCATTCAGAGACATGCAATGAAATAACACATCAGATCTGGGAATTTTGCATTGAACGCAATATAAGGCTCTCTGCTGCATATGTGCCGGGTAAAATAAACAAAGAAGCTGATGAGGAGTCCAGGAAAATGAACCTAGATGCAGAATGGAAACTGAGTTCATCTATTCTTTCTGATGCTTTGTGCTTACTGGAAATGCAACCAGAAATAGACTTGTTTGCCTCTAGACTAAATAAGCAAATAGATCAGTATGTCTCTTATAGACCTGACCCAGATTCCGTTGCTGTAGATGCATTTAATGTTATGGAGTGTGTGTTTCTATGCATTTCCACCTTTCTGTATCATTCCCAGTGTCCTTCAGAAGATCAACAAGGAAAAGGCAAGGGGGGTCCTAGTAGTGCCAGACTGGCCGAGCCAGCCATGGTACTCACGTCTGGCAAAGATGCTGATCAAAACACCCATTCTGGTGTCTGCAAGGGACAATTTGCTGACAATGCCGCAGAAACCACAAGAAAAACATCGCCTACGCAAATCTCTTCGTCTGATTATTTGTGCAGTATCAGGAAACGTCTCAGAAAGTCTGGCCTTTCTCAGAACGCAACGCGCATCATCTGCTCCTCCTGGAGGGAGGGCACACAGAAATCATACTCGACTTTCATTAGGAAGTGGAAAAGGCATGTGCGTAGGCACAACATTTGTGAAGTTTCACCAACTCTAACTCAAGCAATAAACTTCCTTGCTACCCTTGTAAACAGTGGGCTGAGCTATAGTGCAGTGTGTATTGCCAGATCAGCTTTATCAAACTATCTGGACATTAAAGGCTGTGGACAGTTTGGGGACCACCACTTAGTGAAAAGATTCATGAAGGGAGCTTTTGAACTAAATCCAGCTCTACCCAGATATTCAGAGACATGGGATGTTGATTTGGTGCTTCAGCACCTGGACTCTTATCAACCATTAGAAAACATAATGCTTAAAGAATTATCTTATAAACTAGCTATGCTTTTAGCCGTTCTGTCTGGACAACGATGTCAAACTTTATTGTGCTTGTCAAATGCGGCTAAGGGAAAACAAATGTGTGTTTTACATAGATTCTCTATTAAAGCAATCAAGGAAAGGGAAGCACCTTGCACCACTAGAATTTGTAGCATACCCAAATAACATTAGCCTGTGTGTGGTTACGGTGATAAAACACTACATTTCAAGGACAAAGGAGCTACGTGGCAGTGAACAAAAGTTACTGATTAGCTACCAGAAACCTCACAAGCCGATTACTCACGATACGCTAGCGAGGTGGTTGAGAGATGTGCTCACTAGATCGGGTGTGGACACTTCCTTTGGGGCCCATAGTGTGAGAGGAGCCAGCACTTCGAAAGCAGCTGCTTGGGGCCTCCCCATACAGACCATCATGAAGGCAGCCGGCTGGTCAGCTGAGTCAACATTCACACGCTTTTACAAGAGGACGCCAACACGCAATTTGGGCCAGGCTCTCCTTCAATCGTACTTGCATAAAAGATGAAGAGAAACTGTAAGCTACAATCTCCCTTTTCCCAATTTTGATTGAGTATGGTCAGTAATTGCTCTAAAAATTCATTGGACTGACGTTCAGCTGCATGCTGAGGTCAAATTAATAAATCATGCAATACTTACATAGTAAGTTGAAGCATCGATCAGGATTTGACTGATGTATGCAGCAGGAACGTCATAGTCCAATCCCACCCAATGTACTTATTCCTCACCCAATCTTATATTAATGGAATCTTATCTATCTTACGGTAGGGTGAACACCTTTACCACATACCTATACTCATATCCAATTACTGACCATACTTGTTCCTGAAGTGTGATGAGTACGCATGCGCCCCTTCTATTCATTGGACTATGACGTTCCTGCTGCATACATCAGTCAAATCCTGATCGATGCTTCAACTTACTATGTAAGTATCGCATGATTTATTAATTAATGCCTAACGACATAGAGATAGAACTTCTAATTAAAGATCTATAACCGTTAAAGTTAGTACTCAAGAAGTTCTGATACGAGTAGGACCCCCAAAAACCAAGGGTTTGAGGCCCAAAAAAGGATGGCCAGAATAAAAAGAGAAAAACATCTGTGTAAATTTCTCAGACACCCTGAGAATCAGATGTGTTTAAGAAAAACGCGTAAGCAAAATTCCCTGAACACCGGGTCGAGAAAACGAAGAGTTGCAAAAAACGTAACTGTCTCGAGTAGTAGACAGGAAAAAACATATGTTTTCTCCAAGGTTTCAGACCGGAGAGATGGATTGAAGCGAGATAATCCAATCTGTCCGGAGGGTTTTGAGTGGAACAGAAAAAACTGGTCCGCAAAAATCATAGAGTTTGTACAGTACAACATCGACTGAGAGTACGGAAAACTGATTGTGAAACCATAACAGTATCTCTTCAGCCGTCAATGAGCAAGAGATTGATCTCATTCCTTCCTGCCATTGCCGGGAGGACAGACACACTGCGTTGTCGGAGAGATCGTGACACTCATTGTTTCAGTCTCAAGAAGATAAACGAGCAAACTCTGTTGTTTCAAAGATTAAGGGACAGAAGTCCTTTTTTCTTCGAGATGAAATCCTCAGCCCAAGAGAGAAGCATTCGTTAACATAGCCCAAAACGCTAAGTTCGAAGGTGCCAAATTGGGACAGAGCTGTAAAGCCATGAATAGAATAAATCACTCGGATGATCTTAAAAGAACAAAGAGTCCAGTGAAAAGAGCCCTCTAGGATGTGCAGTCTCCCCGGAAAAAGGAGATCTGATATCGATTCCATGACTATGAGACATCAGATGAGTTGGAATATTGAATCCAAAGACTGGAACAGAGACTATACAAGTTCCTGAGTGGTGAGACTCACAGGAACAAATTAGTCAAGATAATCCCCAAAGGATAAAAAACCCTATTATACTGACGCCGAAATCGACTTAAAGTCATTGATCTGACATCCAATAGCCCTGGACATACTGTCCAACTGCTTGGAATGAGCGAGACAGATGGATCGATTGTAGGCCAAAACCAACAAAAAACGTCCAAACAGAATTTAGTCTGTTGTCTTTGAAGCAAGTGAGGGCCGTGAACTGCTTGATCACTGCTGAACTTTCTTTGAGCTCTTATGATAAAAGACATTGGGCTGAAAAAACGGGGGAAACGGTTGAAGATCAACCGGTTGTATATCTACCGGTTGAATATGACACTGTTAAGAATCATCCGGTTGAAATTAACTGATAGAAGTAAGAACAGAGACTGATGTCTGTGAAAAGGAAAAAGTCTTGTTGAATATCGAGAGCGCTGGACCGTAACGGAGTCGAAAAAGTTGAAAAAAGCGCTCTGGCTTTGAAACTTACGGATGAAAAACAAAACAAAACCAAGACTTTAAGAATAAAAAAAACCTTATGTTGTTTGGATTTGAACCGAAGGCTCCAAATCATACTCCACTAGAAATTGCCAAGTGTACAACGAGGCGAAAAGAGTGTTGCTGCTCAATGGAGTAATGGTTGGAGAGCCTTCTACAGGTACGGGCTTTAACGAAAACAGCTTCCGTTGTTGACTGGGTTTGAACGGTTGTTTTCGATCGTTCGTCCCGAGACATGGGCTTGCCTTCGTAGAGGCAGAGAAACCAGTAGTGAATGAGAAACTAGTCAAAACCTTGACTATTGTTTCTTTGAGGATTCGGCCTTACACTTAAGTGCCGAATCTAAATAATTGTCCGGCCGGGACCGGCCCAAAAGGACCCAACTGGGGTAGAGAAGGAGAACAGAGTTTCTCTTTCTCCATTCATTAACCGGAACAGTTCCGAAAAAACTCAGTTGAGAGAAGTTCTCCCAAGGAAGAAACGAATCATCTAACGAGAGACGAACTTAGGAATCTTGAAAAAAGCCAGGTGTTTACCCATCCAAGTACTGACCAGGCGCAACGTTGCTTAACTTCGGCGAACGAACGAGAAACGGTGTTAGCAATGTAGGTATGGTTGAATGGTGTGCGTGCACTCAGACTGTACACTGCGTGAGAATGTAGGGAGAAAGGGGCAAAAATCGCACGCTTTCAATGCTTCCGGGAGTGAAGTCTCTAAGGCCTTGGCCGTGGTGGTCTTGAAAGACAAAAGAGACAAGCCTCGGTGAGCCAGGCGTAGTTTCACCTTTTCCGATTTGGACAGTTGAAAACACCTTCCAGAGGAAGGGAGGGGGGGGAACTTCGGGATCTTGAAAGATCCGAGTGAAGAGGAATAATCCGAGTGGTCCTGATCTGAAAGTTGCTCCTGCGGTACTTCTCTGTACACAGAGTGGATTCAGCTTGCGAGATGGAGTCAAGCAAAAGATCCGGACATTTGAACCGGAGAGGAGTCTCCTTGGACTTCTGGAATGAACCGGCTGACTTGCCCATTGCCAAGCGAGACGGTTGAAATTTGCTTACTGACAAAGTCAGGACAAATTGGCCAGAGGGGTTTCAGCAAATCATGCTTAGAAAACCACGGTGATATGTCTCGCCGGTTCAAGGGTAGAGAACGCTCTAGTTCTCGCCCACGCACCGTGCGACCGGAATCACTGTAGATTGCTGGTTGCAGTGGATGCAATACCACGAGGGCATACATAGGAGGCTGATCACGTTCCACAAGGATTTGTGGAACTTGTGATCCGAGAGAGTGAACCGGGGAATCTTGTCCGGAAGACTGGATTGAGTGCATGCGTTCAGTTTGATCACGTGGAGGGGAACCTTCCATCGTGTGAACTGGGCGGGAAAAATTCTTAGTCTGAAGACGGAGCTTCCAAAGAGATCCACTTGGCGCACTAGTTAGTGACTACTGGAGAAAAATCTGTCCAAAGGATTGAACCGGGGGAAAACCGGTTACGGAGGTCGATAACCGGATGAACTGGGGGCACCGCAATAAATCATCCGGTTGAGACATCACCCGGTTGTGAAAACCGGGAATGTAACCGGGATAACCGGGGGCACCAGAAAAAACCGTCCGTTTGCGACATCCCCTAGTGCTGGGACCGGGAATGATGTACCGGGAAGGTGTCCTGCCGGTTAGGAGGCCAAGAGCATTCACGTCCCAAAACTCCGCCGGGCACCGTGCAACCGGAATCATGTAGATTGCCGGTGGTGGAGGCAGATGGTGTGGTACCACAATGGTAAACCGGATTTGAGGGGTGCTTTATCAAGATAGAGTCCTCTTCCAGACGGTAGAGAGAACCAGGAAATGTCACTCCCCATCGACTGGTTCTCTCAGAGGAATTAAAGTAATCCGGAATTACGTGTTCTGAGCGGTCACCAAACAAGTGGGTACGCCCTGGGGTTGGAACACTACCGGTATGCGGACCCAGCATATGGGCCATACCTCCCCTCCCGGACTGGAAGTTTGCACACTCTCCCCTGACTGTATAGATGGGCCGTCTATCCCCGCTCCCTTCTCGAGCGGCTTCGACCTCCTGGTTGGAATGCAACGTCCACCATTGGTTGGAAAGCTGGAACATGGCGCTGAGTACATGGGAGCGCCCACATGAAGAGCTGCCATCGACTTGGACGAAGCGACCTGGTAGACATCTTGAAGGTGAAGTACCGGAGTGGACAGCGGACCTACCGCTGAAACAGACGGACACACCGGTCTTTCTTCTCCAGCGGGAGAAGAAGAATAAACAACGGCCAGAACCGAAATGGAAAGGCCACTAGCCGAAAGATGCTGAATGAACGCATCGAACAAGGCAGGAGAATCCACCGGTGGAAAACGGTTTTGAAACGGGTTCTGAAGTCACAGAAGCCAAAACAGACGACAAAACGGGAAGAACTTCTGATTGAACCGTAGACTTTGAAGAGACAGTCAAAGACGGTTTCTTGACCGGATTACCCTGAGTGGGAACCGATTTATTGGATTTTTTGGACAAATGTTTTGATGTCTTTGATGAAGACGAAGCTGATGGAGAGACAAAGCGACCTGATTTATCGCGAGGAAATCAGACCGGCTGGACTTAGAATCCGAAGGGGTGACACTTGAATTAACCGACATGATGTAAACAACAAATTTTTTAAAAAACTGTAAAGTAAAGAACACAGCCGGTTGAAAGCCGAAAAGACAAGTTATGAAGACAAACTTAGTCAAGTAGCTAACGCCAAACAGCAATTCAAAACATTGAAGCCGGTCAGAAAAAAAAACGGTTAGCCAAAATATCCAACAGAGTATGAATCAAAGCAACAAACTCCTACTAGGAGTAGTTAAACAAATGATTCAAGCAAGCTAAACTGAAAGAAAAATAAGCAAGCAAGCAAAATAGAAACACTAGATAGGTGAGAGGATAGGAACAAACCCACCAAATCAAAAGTAAGTATAACAAACTTGAGCAGCAAAATGGTTCCCACCACACCTTAGCGTGGAAATATAGAAAATGATTGGCAAGGTCAAGGGAGCCATGTGACCGGTGCTAAGGGAGGTAGCACTACCGGTCACATGGTGGCTTCTCTTTGTTACTTTCGTTTTTTAAAGTGCTGTGGCAATTTATTGGTTTCCAACTGATAAGCGTATATGCTATTGTTTTGATCGAGTGTTGGTCAGTATGGTTATAATAGATTGGTAGATTTTTTATTAACCTTTACTGGATCATGCTTTTGACTACACAGACACGATGGCGGGGGTCTTCCACGACCCCTACTCAGCAAAGAGCAAATTCCTAAAGGGATGAGAGGTGTTTACCCCTGTCCGGATGGCGTGGGTCTCCCACGACCCCTACTTGTCAAAGAGTCACCATGTGTTTATCCCTGTCCGGATGGTGCGGGGTCTCTCACGACCCCTACTCGATGCCCTGCAGTGCTCTTTAAAGTAGGGGTCATGGGAGACCCCCGTCATCCGGACAGGTATATCAAAATCACGCGTCATATTACGTCATCTATATTTTATACACATTAATGAAATTTAACACACTTAAAGCCATTTACGTTTTTGACAAAGTCATGAAATTTCATGAAGATAGCTTAAATAGGTTTAGAGATATAACATGCTTTGTGTGTCAAGGGGTCGTGGGCGACCTCAGAAGTCCAGTATAGGTTAATCTTACTATCTATCTAACTAAATACTTACCAACACTCAAAACAATAGCATAAACTCATTATCAGTTAGAAACCAAATGCCATATCACCAAAAACGAAAGTGATAAAGGGACGCAACTCCTGTGACCGATAGCATATTACTTCCCTTCCTACTACCGGTCATGTGGTCTATTTGACCTTACCAATCTCTTTTATCATTGAAATAAGCATCAGGAGGGAGGTTGAGCGGAGTGGAGTCGTTGACCTGAAAACTGAGAGTCCTGGACAGACTGTCCAACTCCTGAGTGTGGGCGAGACAAATGGAATGGTTGGAGGCCAGAACCAGCCAATCGTCCAAATAGACCTTTAGTCTGATGCCACTGGAGTGAGCGAGGACCGCGAGCTGCTTGGTCACCTTCGTAAAGATCCAAGGCACCAGAGAGAGGCCAAACGGGAGGGCCTTGAACTTATCCCAAACGAACCGAAGGTACTTCCAACGAGATACGTGTATCAGAAGGTGGAAATAAGCATCCTTCAGATCGATTGAGGTGGCCCAATCGTTCGGCTGAATTGCAGCCCGGATGGAAACAGCTGTTTCCATTTTGAAGCGCATGGGGCACACAAACTTGTTGAGGGGGGAGAGATCCAAAACCCGGACGAAGCCTAGACCGGGATCCCGAACCTAAACTATCGCCCCTTTGGACAGAAGGGAGTCGACCTCCGACAGAAGGATGTGGAACCGTTCCGGATCTACCGGAGGAGGGAAGGCGATGGGGAGCTGGGACAGAGGAGGTTCCCGTAGAAAGGGAAACCTGAATCCTGCCCGTACCACCCGAAGGATCCAACCATTCTCCACTAGTTCTTGCCATGCATGGAACGAGGCACAAAGAGCGCCTACGCTCGATGGAGGAACAATTGGAGAGCCTTCAAGAGGCACGGGCACTAACGAAAAAGTTGCTGTTGTTGTCTGGGTTTGGACGGATTGGTTGATCGCCCGCCCCGAGATGTGGGTTTGCCTTACCGAGGCTGAAAACCCCGCTGAGATGAGTACAGCTGAGCTTTGGAGTGGGTAGGCATCGAGGTGCTACTGCGCTGAGAGAAACGCTTGCGAAAAGGTTGTGCCGACGAATGGGGAACAGACCATTGAGAAGGAGGAACTTGGGTGTCCATACGGCAACGTTTGGTGACAGCCCTGACCATAGCTTCATGCGAGGATTCGGCCTTACGCTTAATAGCTGAGTCCAGAGTTTTCTCCAAATAAGACCGGCCAAAAAGACCCGAAGGGGGCAGAGGAAGGGAGCGAAGTTTCTCTTTCTCTATTCTGGAAAGCTCTGCAAAGATCTCTCACTTAGGGTGCGTCCCTAACTTGAGAGTGAACTCCGTAGTCGCACCTCCACGCCACGTTAATGTGGGTGTTCCTTCGGGGACATGGGGCAGGGTGGGCATGACCTAGTCATGGCGAACGTGGCACGGACGCGTACAACCAGCGCGATAGCAAGACTCCTTCAAGGGGGGTCGGAGCTAGACCGGTCCGGGTAGATGGAGCTCATAGCCTTGGCAGGCAGTCCGTCTAGGAGAGGGAAAACTCTGATCTAAAACACGGGTAGATGGGGCTCGTTTAGCCTTGGCAGGCAGTCCATCTAATAGAAGAAAAACTCTGATTTCAAGCCAAAATGGGTAGGAAGGACTCATCAAAGCTCTGGCAGGCAACCTTCCTAGGAGAGGGAAACTCTTAATTCAAACCAGCCGAAGTCGGACATGCTGGGCCTGATTAGAAATAGTTGGGCACGAAACGGCGGCATGATGCGTCAACGCTCTTTATGACAGGAAACTCTAGTGGATTACGTTGTGGTGCTCGTCCGTTGGAGACCCACCAGGGTGGAAGAGTGCCGGGCCCCGTGCCTCAAAGGGTCCACCCTATGCGACTGGTGGTCACCGTACCCCGTATCGTCGAGGAGCCAGGTGACGGGGACCACGGGTAAAAGCGACTGGCAATGACACATCGAGGGAGAGGAGGCCAAAGCTGTTGGCGGTGCTGCAGTAGAATGCAGAGGGCGTGTCCAAGAAGAAAGTCCCTCTTGCGGAAATGCTCCACACAGAGGATATTGACATAGCCTGCATCCAGGAGACCCACCTGACAAAAAAACCTGCGCTTCACGGTTAGAGGCTACCAGACCTACAGAGTGGACCGACAGGAAAGGCACAAAGGTGGAGTAGTCATACTGGTCAGGAACAATATACCAGCGCAACACATCACGGTAGACACTGATGGCCAGGCGGAGATCACTGGGGTTGATGTTTTCGTGCAGGACAAGATGATCAGGATTTACAACCTGTACTGCCCGCCAGATCAAGACTTGTCCCTGAACGCCATGGGCATCACCCAGAAAGGCTGCATGGTCGTAGGTGACTTCAACAGTCATTCCCCAAGCTGGGGGTACACAGAGGTGGCTGCAAGAGGAGAGGAAGTAGAGGACTGGCAAATAGACAACAAACTCCATCTTTTAAATGATCCTGATGACCCTCCCACATACTTCTCACGCCGCTGGCTGATGTTAACAACACCGGACTTGGCCCTTATCACCAACGATCTTCTGCCAGGAACAGAAAGAACAGTCCTGAAACAGCTTGGCGGAAGTGATCACAAACCAGTGAAGATCACAGTGGACCTCAACTACCATCCTGAGGACTGCAACACTCTCCACAGGTGGAACTACCAAAAAGCCAAGTGGGATGAATATGCCTTGCTGACTGATGAATATACAGCCAGCATTAACACCAGGAAAAAAGACTGTAATGATATGGTGACAGATTTCAACAAGGCACTACTAACGGCAGCTGCAGAAACAATTCCAAGGGGTGCAAGAAAAAAATACCGGCCTTATTGGACAGAAGAGCTGCAGAACCTAGAAGATCAGGTAGAAGAGGCCAGGAAAAAAGTAGAAAGTGACCCTATTGAAGCAAATAACACCAGGCTGAAAGCAACAACTGCCAAGTACAGAAAAGAACTTACCGAGTCAGCAAGAAGAAATTGGCAAACAAAAACAGAACACTTGAATCATGATAGAGACGGAGCCAAACTGTGGAAATTAGCTCGTGCCATGAACAACGAGAAAACAGCAACTGCGCCACTGGTACTTGGGCATGAAGGTGTCATACTAACAGGCAAACAGGCTGCAGACCATCTGATGAACACCTATGAAAACATCAGCAACATCTCGGTACCAGAACACAGGAGAGACGAAGTCCTGAAGGAAATGACAGAAAACTCCACAGAGCAGCCAAAAGATGAGGTCATGTCCCACCCATTCACATAACAAGAGCTGGAAGAGGGTCGCAAGCAGCCGAAGAAATGTAAAGCACCAGGACCTGATGAGGTCATAAATGAGCTCTTACAAAATGTGGGACCCAAAGCAAAGAGAGTCCTGCTAAACATTTTCAACGCCAGCTGGAAGAATGCATCAGTGCCGCAAGCATGGAGGGAAGCCACAATGATCCCAATTCACAAAAAGGGAAAGGACAAGGCAAAGGCAGATAGCTCCAGACCAATCAGTCTTACCAGCTGCGTGGGAAAGTTGATGGAGAGACTCATTAACACCAGGCTGATGTGGTACTTGGAAAAACAGAAAATTCTCGCCCCAGAACAGGCTGGATTCAGACACCACAGATCCACCGAAGACCAAGTCACCTACATCGCACAGGAGATTGAGGATGCTCTCCAAGATAAGAAACAGACCCTCGCAGTATGGATAGACCTTGAAAAAGCTTTTGATGAAGTCTGGAAGGAAGGTCTTAAGCTGAAATTGCGGAAAAGTGGAATCAGTGGCCACATGTACCAGTGGATCTGCCAGTACCTCACAAACAGAAAAGCATATGTGCGGAACAAGAGACAGAGGAGCAGGAAAAAGACCATGAAGTATGGAGTTCCACAGGGAGGTGTGTTGTCGCCTACTCTGTTCATCATCTTCATGAATGATGTTATGAGGGAATGCCCCAGATGGATCCAGGGGGCAATTTACGCTGATGACCTGGTCATCTGGTGCTCTGCTGAGTATCTCACAACAGCCACAATGAGAATCCAGGAAGCCCTCAGGAAGAGTGAAGTATGGACAGAGCGGTGGCTGGTTACCTTCAACGTCAATAAGACATCCTACATCATCTTCAGTCTGTCAACAAGAGACCAGAATGCCAGGCTGATGATAGGATGTCATACCCTGCCCCAAGACAAGTCTCCCACCTACCTGGGAGTCACCTTTGACCCAAGGAGGACCTGGAAGCATCAGGTTGATAGATGCACCATAAAAACCAGATTGCGCCTTGCTTTGATAAAAAAAGCTATCTGGAATATGATGGGGAGCGGATTTCTCCGTACAAAGGCAGCTATACACTGGCAGAATCAGACCAGTCCTAGAATATGGGATTACAGCATGGGGGACAGCAGCAAAGACAAACTTTGAGAAAGCAAACAGGGTACAGAACCAGGCCACAAGGATCATGACACGAGCCATAAAGTCAACCCCAATCCTGGCTATGGAAACGTTGACTGGGCTCCAGCCCCTAGAAAATAGAAGGGATGCCAAGATCCTTACATAGGCGGCAAAATACAAGAGATGGACAGATCACCCTATGCACCCTATGCCAACAAAGTAGTGCCGACTGAAGAGGGGAAGCTTCCTGCATCATGCTCGTAGACTGGAGAGGCAAGACCCTGACCTGACGGAGCAAACAAGTGCGCCCATTCCCAAACACTCAGCTCTGCCGTCATGGAAGAGAAGGTGTTTGCCTGAAATCCGAGAAAGTGTTCCTGGCATTATGCAGAAAGACCTACAGTCAGAGATAGTAAGGAGGGCACTTACACTCAGCCACATCAGTGAGGCCTACCCAGCTGACGAGTGGACACACGCATACACCGACGGCTCAGCAGAAGATGCTACAAGAAATGGTGGAGGAGGAGTGCTGATCTACCAAAAGGACGGTGCTACCCATTGCCAGTCTATAGCCACAGGGAAGTTCTCCACCAACTACAAAGCAGAGGCAGAAGCACTGAAGGTGGCAGCTGACCACATCATACAGGCAAAGGAGAACACCCACAAGAAAGTAGTCATCTTCTCCAATGCTCTGTCTGTGCTGCAAGCGCTCAAAAGCCCAAGAAACACAGAGCTGAAGTGTCTCTCCTCATCCTTGCAGACATTGCAGCAGTCCACAGAGAAAGCAGTCATCCAGTGGATCCCCTCACATTGCAACATAAAAGGAAATGAGGAAGCAGACAGGCTTGCAAAAGAGGGAGGAAAGTAGCAGCAAGACTGCAAACAAGTCACCTATGGCGAAGCAAAAGCCATTATAAAGGAGAAGCTGAGGAGAAGATGGCTGTAACAACATCCAAACCACTGCGCCAGGTATGCCTACCACTACCTCTCCAGACAAGACCAAGTAATCTTGACAAGACTGAGGACTGGACACTCCAGACTCAGGCATCACATGTATGCAAAGTTCCACATTGGAGACTCCCCTGTGTGCCCCTGCGGTGCCACTGACATGACTGTAGGTCATATCCTTCAGGACTGTCATACATTCCAGAACCTGCGAGACGAAACTTGGCCGTCAGACACACCGGTTCAAAAAAAGATCTTCGACTCTCTGGAGGATCTTCAGCAGATGGCAGCCTTCGTTCGTGCCACTGGGGTTCCTGTCTGAGCGAACGATGAAGAAGAAGAAGAAGAAAGACTGACCGGCGACCGCTCTAACACCGAGTCGCGGCGGAGAGAGGCTAGTTGAAGTCGCAGAGATGAGATAATATCCGACAATCCAAACAAGGAGTCACCTAAGAGCGAGATGAGGGAACCAACGGAAGATTCGTCAATCTCTTGAAACAACCAAAAATGTTCCGGAAAACCTGTGGGCGATCTGTCTAACAACCGAGTAAGGGACTGGAGGAAGGAAGAGGAGACACCACAGGCTTGACCCCCCACGTCACGTGTCACATTCCCTCTTATGCTAGGAAGTGAAAGCTCCAAGGACTTGGCGACATGGGCCTTGAGAGAGTGGTAAACAGCATAATTTGTCCATTTCCGACTTGGAAAGTTTGGACCAGCTCTCAAATGGGAGAAAAGAGTCCTCCAGACGAATAGGGGAAGTGAACTTCGGAACCCTGAAGGAACAGAGAGAGGAGGAATGATCCAACTCAAAATCCTGATCCTGATCCGAAGATTGTTCCTCTGGAAGTTTCCCCATATGAAGAGAGGACTCTGCTTTAGCAATGGATTCAAGAAGCAAGTCCGGACACTTGAAACAGAGAAACTTGGGTTTCTTAAACAAACCGCTAGCTTGTCTGTAGCCAATGGGAGGCCAGAAGTTGTTTTTTTAACAACATCCACACTAACTGGACGCAGAAGTTTAAGCAAGTCTTGCTTTTTTTTTAAAACGCCGCTGCCAAAGGAGGGGGTTGATCCTGGTCAGAGTCTGCCTTAGACTCATAGGACTCGTGTGAATGAGCCAGAGAATCGAATTCGGACGGTTGAGTAGGGTGCAAGCGTTCATCCCGTTCACATAGGGTGGAAACCTCAAATGTGTTTACTCGATTGGAACACTCCTCGTCCAAAGACGGGGTTTCCAGAGAAATGCGCTGCACATACCAGTTAGGACCCACTGGAGAGTGGTCCAACCGGGAGATGGAACAGGAAAAAACAGGTTCTGAGTCCCGGTAACCGGGAGAACCTGGGACACCGGGAAAATCTTCCGGTTCAGACATCACCCGGTGTTGCAACTGGGAATGTCGGATCGGGAAGGTGTCATGCCGGTTGGGAGGATGTGAGCGCTTTTGCTCCATACCTCAGATGGACACCGTATGACCGGAATCACGGAATGGGGGTGAAACACTACCAGAATACAGACTCAACAATAGAGCCGTACCTCCCCTCTGGGACAGAGTAGTGCCCTCCCTTTTGTGAAGCGCAACACTACACCGCCCCGACCGTATAGACGGGCCGTCTATCTTCGCTCTGGACATCTCGAGCGGCATCGACCCCATGGTCAGAATGGGCCGTGGAGGACTGAACAGAGGAGCTGAGTAGATAGGGGAGCCCACACGTAGAGCCGCTGTAGTTCTGGTTGAAGAGACACTATAAACGTCCTGAGGATGAAGGGTGAATCCTGGAGGAAACAGCGGGCTCAAAGCTGAAACAGACGAACGAGGAGCCGCTGTCTCCCCTCCCGAGGGAGGAGGAGAAGCAACGACAGCGGGAGCCAAATCGAGATACCGCTCGAACTGAGATGTTGAAGGAATTATTCAAACAACGCAGTAGTCTACCGACGACACCAGAACTATGTCCAATCCAGAGACCGAGGGGGCCAAGAACGAGGGAGTAACTTCGGTAGGAACTTAGAAGTCAAGACAAGAGAAGAAACAGACGAAGGAGGCTTTTTGACCGACTTAGCAGACTGACTCTTGACAGAACTTGGCTTGGTGGTAGATTTTTTGGACGAATGTTTGGAGGTTTGGGAAGAAGAAGAGGATTGAGCCGATGGAGAAACAAATCAACATTATTTATCCCGACAAAGTTCACCCGACACAGACTGAGAAGCTGAGCGACACTTAAATTAACCGACATGGTCGAAGAGACAAGGTTAAACAAAACTAAAGTTCCAAAATTTCAGAAGAACTAGTCAAGCGACAGTTATAAAAAGCGAAAGAAAAGCTACAAAGACAAACCTAGTCCAGTAGCTAACGCCCCCAAAAATAAACCACCGGTTTTTAAAAAAATGATTACAAAGTGCAAAGGAACACAGTAAAAACTCCTAACTGGAGAAAGTCAAAAAATACTTATAACAAGCAGAAATGAAAGCTATTCATGCAAGCAAAGCAAATAAGAGAGAACTAGATAGGTAGAACGGGAACGAACCCACCTAGAAAAATCGTAAGTGCAAAAACAGTGAAGAGATAAATGGCTTCCAAGTTGACACTAAGGTGGAAATGAAAAAAGTGATTGGTAAGGTTAAAGAGACCACGTGACCGGTAGTAGGAAGGGAAGTAATATGCTATCGGTCACAGGAGTTGCATCCCTTTATCACTTTCGTTTTTTGGTGTTATGGCATTTGGTTTCCAACTGATAATGAGTTTATGCTATTGTTTTGAGTGTTGGTCTGTATGGTTAGAATAGATCGTACATTTCAGACACCACTTTAATTCTTGCGCATCTTGGGCTGTTCTAAGCCATTCAACTTAATTGTTGGCCTGGGCCTATCTGGGATGGAAAACGCAAATTAGACGATTTTCGGGAAAAAAACACCAGACTAGGAATGAGCATTTCGTGAGAATTAGAGTTGTTTACCTTCATTACTCGGTCAAACACCATAGCAACAATGCAACAATGGCGTCGAAGCTTGAAACCGCAGGATGCGCATCTGCGACTTGCAAACATTTGTTTAAGAAAAATTAGGGGTAGCCAGTGGCCACAAACTGATAAAGCTTGCAAAATGTGACGTAAAAATATAAATGACAGAATTTTGTAGAATTACGCATGGTGCTCTAAGTGCTGTATGTCTGCTCAAACACACGAGTCGATACTCGATAGGCTACGAGAGCTGATGGCAGAGTGACTTCCCCTGCTTGACCGATTGAATTAGGCAAGATCACTCCCACACACCATGAAATGACTGCCCTTAATTATTTCCAAACAATTCCTATTGGATCGGTTGCTTAGACTAATTTAGGTAGGTATTAGGTTTTAAGTATTAAGGTACTTTTTAGTAACAGGGGTGTCTCTGTGAAATTCGGGTTGCTCCCACCTGGAGAGCGGGTCACAGCCAGAGGCGCGTCACCCAATTTTTGTTTTCGGTTTTGCATGCAGTTTTTGTGTAGGCCTAACTGCGAATCATTTGGTCCGCCCCTTCAGACAACGAGCGGCACTCAGACGGACAGACAAAAAAAACCCAGACAGACAACTCACCTGCATTCTTTTTCGTTTTCAGTTTCAGGTTGGTTGGCCACGTCGGACATGGTGCCTCTTGGTCCAAGGTATAGCAGGGTGAAAATCTGCGAGAGAAGAGTGTCACGTGGAGTAGTAGGATGATGATGATGATGATGATGATGATGATGAGGAGGAGGAGGAGGAGGAGGAGGAGGAGGAGGAGGAGGAGGAGGAGGAGAAGTTAATGATGATGAGATGATGATGATAGTGGTGGTGGTGCATTGTAACGATGTTGATGGTGATAATGAGATGACGACGACAACGACGACGAATGATGATGATGATGATGATTATGAAGCTTACACACAAACAGGCATATACAGTCACTTGAAACACACACACACACACACACACACACACACACACACACACACACACACACACACACACACGTGTAACTATAAGGTATGTGCTGTCACATACACACACACAAAAACCCGTGCCTGCGCACTGTAACGTTTCCAAGCGTTACATCTTTGGTAGTGAATTTTTGGTGAGCGATATTTACCCAAGTTACCTTACCAAATCTTTTATGTGACGTAAGGTGTGAATAATTAAGTAGAAAGCTTGCTTCATTTTTATTATTTAGGAAAGGAAGTTGGATAAAAATCATATTGTTTGTATTTAATTTGAGTTTGTTGAGACGTTCAAATATTATTTACTTAATCTAATCATATTGTTGCTATGAAAAAGTGATGACTAAAATATACGGATATACGTCACGGGGCTACGTCATGGTTAAGGCTTTGACGTAACCTTATAGCAGTTGAAGTTTTGTCTGTGTGCCGAGAGGAGCTGTCTTTCATCTTCTTCTCTATCAGTTATATTTTTATTCAAGTTGTATTATTGTTTCGACGAAAAGTTTTACAAAGAAAAAAATATATTATTCAATAAAACCGTGTGGTTACATAGCATTGATCTTGAAGCTTCTAATCTAGCTGGTGAGTAGATCGACCCCTGACTGTATTGTGAATCAGCGTGGAGTGGAGAGAGTCCTGTCTGTAAAAGTTGTTCCTGTTCGAGATATGTCTTGTCTCCATCATCATCACTCATCTTTATATCATCATCTTTAAAATATAAGATTTTAGGATAACTTATGATTATCGATGATGAGGAATCTGGAGAGGTGTTAATCATATATGAAGAAGTTATCGAAGAGACTATGACTGACCTTGAACAATTATCAATAATAGTAGATCAGTCATTAAGTGGTACAGGTTATTTTATATATGTGCAGGGAGGAGCTTCTTTTATTTTTATCTGCCGAACCGTCATATCTCTTCATTTATAAACTTCGTCAGAATATTCTCCAGTTCATCTTCATATACTCCACCCGCAAATGATCGTCACGCCATCGAACCCTCACTCGCTCATACCCTTCTAACCCCCTAACACCCAACTCCATCTCATACCGTTGGGACAGGATTTGTTTCTACACGACTGCTGCGGGGTTTCCAGCAGTTTGGATCATCAGTGTCGCGGGTTCCTTGCGTTTTCCCCCTATATATCAACGATATCAACGTGGGACCTCCACTGTGTGTGTTGTGATTTAGTATCAAAAGAAGATTAATCCTCTTTCCTTACATAGGGGAAGACGGGGTAAAAAGCGCATGGGCGGGTAAGAAGCCCACCCCAATTATTTCATGAAATGAAGCAAATTTCAGTCACATTTTGCCCATGAGACGAGCGTTTAATGTCTAGCATTCGTCTCATGGGCAAATAGGTTTTTATGTCGATCTAACATGATTTGAGGGTGCTGAA
>CM065701.1:15568648-15571148 GCA_017654935.2 Phymorhynchus buccinoides | reverse complement strand
ACTAATTTGCAGTCAAACAGTGAAAATAGGCCAAAGTGACCACTGGTCAGTGACACTGACCACTGGTCAACCACATCAAGTGACACTGACCACTGGTCAACCACATCAACAATTGTTCATTTGAACTCCTAATACACTAATTTGCAGTCAAACAGTGAAAATAGGCCAAAGTGACCACTGGTCAGTGACACTGACCACTGGTCAACCACATCAAGTGACACTGACCACTGGTCAACCACATCAAAAATTGTTCATTTGAACTCCTAATACACTAATTTGCAGTCAAACAGTCAAAATAGGCCAAAATGACCACTGGTCAGTAACACTGACCACTGGTCAACCACATCAAAAATTGTTTAATTTATGTGTGTATATATATGAGTGTGTGGGTGGGGGGTCTAAGTGAACGCGCATGCTTGTTTGCGTGCAGAGAGCGAGAGAGAGAGAGAGAGAGAGGGGGGGGGGGGGGGGAGAGAAAGAGTGATTGAGAAACATAGAGAAAACACTGAGTGGTGAGTGATAATGAGAGAGTATGTGTTGGTGCTTATAGGAAAGTGGGGGGTGGTGTGGGTGGGGGCGGGTGGGGGACTATAACACTCCAAACACGTTGACAAACTAACAAAAGCCAAGAGTTGTGACGACAAAATGTGATTTCCTACAAGGCACATTTTGTCGCTTTTACGGACCCTTCCGGAGGTGTGCATTTTGTCACATTTTGACGCCGGCGACAAAATGTGATTTTGGGCGACAAAATGTGACTTGTAGTACGTCACATTTTGTCGCCGGCGACAAAATGTGATAGGCGACAAAATGTGTCATAACACATGTTATCGTAACACGACACCACGAAATAGATTTTATTTTTAGCAACTAAGCATAATATTCGGCAAATGCTCCATACTTTCTGCCCCTTTCATTCATTTCAAGTTAGGGTTAGGAATAGGATTAGGGATAGGTTTAGGGTCAGCTTAGTCGTCAACGTGTGTGGGTGTGTGTGTGTGTGTGTGCGTGTGCGTGCGTGTGTGTGTGTGTGTGTGTGTGCTTGACACTAAACTAAGATTCAACTAGACTATGTATAGACACAAATGTAGGTATTTTTGAGAATGAACTTTGGCAAGTCTATCTCACCTTTCCACCCGTATCATTACAGTGTGTGTGTATGTGTGTGTGTGTATGTGTGTGTGTATATGTGTGTGTGTGTGTGTGCGTGTGCGTGTGCGTGTGTGTGTGTGCGTGCGTGCGTGTGCGTGCTTGCGTGTGTATGTGTGTGTGTATTGTTACGCATCGCAGACAAGACACTACAGACAGACCTGATATTGCAGTACCTCAAGGATGTGCTCTCGGAGCATTGAAGGTTGGTTGGTTGATGGTTCGCCCAATATGTGCTGTCCAGTCCTGCAGCCGGCCGGCCGGCCGAGTGGACGTAAAACCTAACTTTCAGTCAGACACTACAGACATAACACAAGCAAACAACTACAGGACAAGTGTAAAGTGACGTTATTTTATTCACAAGAGACGAAGCAAAACTACTGGCTATTTCGGCGAATGCGCCTTTATCAACATAGACAAAGAAGAAAACAACAAACCGCAAAAGGAGCAAAAAGCAGGCAACAATAGGAGCAAAAAATCAACAAGGTAAAAAAAAACAATACTTCCCCTCTACAGTCCAATGCGTAAATGATGCAACCAAGTTGAAACCACAGACATAAGCGCCTTACCACACATACAGGTTCATTTATGCAAGGCATATACTGAGAATGTGGAGAGACAGGGTGGGGTGGGGGGTGGGAGGAAGAGAGAAGGGAAGACAGGCAGAGACACGGAGAGAGAGAGAGAGAGAGAGAGAGAGTGTGAGAGAGAGAGAGAGAGAGAGAGAGAGAGAGAGAGAGAGAGAAAATGTGTGTGTGTGTGCGAGAGAGAGAGAGAGAGAGAGAGAGAGGGATAGAGAGAGACTGTGTGTGTGCGAGAGAGAGAGAGAGAGAGGAGAGAGAGAGAGAGAGAGACGATGAGAGAGAGAGAAGAGAGAGAGAGATAACTTGAACTTGAACTTAAAAAAACTTTATTACGCAAGGATTGAGATTATAGGCCAAGCCTATTCTTACAATATGTCCTTGGGACGTAAACAAGACTAAGACAAAACAATCAGGCAATAGATAATAGATATGGGCATGCATAGCGATTCAAGGCATCAATAACAAAAAAGTTGGATGAGAACAAAATAACCAAACATCTAACAACAAGATAAAGTCAACAAACAGAAATTCAAGAGAGAGAGAAAGATTGACAAAGACTGCCACAGAGAGAGAGAGAGAGGGAGGGAGGGAGAGAGAGAGAGAGAGAGAGAGAGAGAGAGAGAGAGAGAGAGAGAGAGAGAGAGACAGGGACAGATAAAGACAGAGAATAAGGACAGAGAATAGACAATGTGGATAAATTAATACAATAATGTTATCTTCTACAAATAATGACATTCTCTTATGAATAACGTCCCCCTCCATCCCCT
>CM065701.1:15458648-15563648 GCA_017654935.2 Phymorhynchus buccinoides | reverse complement strand
GAGGGAGGTAATTTTAATACAGTGGAACCTCCCTTATAAGGCCTTCAAAATCATCCAAAATGAGGTCTTATAAAGGAGGGGTCTTATAAGGGAGGTAATTTTAATACTTACAAAGAAGGGCAATGTCTCAGAGAAGTAGGTCTTATGTTGGAGGGAGTCTTATAGGCCTAATGGGAGGTCTTATAAGGGAGGTTCCACTGTACTTACAAAGAAGGGCAATGTCTCAGAGAAGTAGGTCTTATGTGGGAAGGAGTCTTATAAGGGAGGTTTCATTATACAGGAAGTTTTTCTTATTTCTACCCCAGGGGCTGTGTGTGAGTGGAACCGAGCCTTCCTTCCTTCCTTCCTTCCACCTGAGGCAATATCACCAGCCTCCATCGGTGGAGGAGGTCTTCAAGGAAACAGATTTAAACAGCTCCCCCCCCCCCCCCCCCCCCCCCCCCCCCCCCCCCCCAGTTTGGTCAGACTACCTTTCTTAAGTCCCTATCCGAAGGACTAGACGTTCAGTTCGATTTTCCTGTCGAACTAGAAAGAATGGGCGAGGACCGGGATTCGAACCCGTGTCACTCACGTTGCAGTCACGCATTACATTTGGCAGGCGAACGTCTTAACCACTCTGCCACCTTTCTCCCCTCTCTCTCTCTCTCTGTCTGTCTCTCTGCCCCTCTGTCTGACCGTCTGTCTGTCTGTGTCTGTCTCTCTTTCACTCTCTCTCTCTCTCTCCACCTCTCTCTCTTTCCTCTCTCTCTCTCTCTCTCTCTCTCTCTCTCTCTCTCTCTCTCTCTCTCTCTCTCTCCTCCCCCTCTCTCTCTCTCTCTCCTCTCTCTCTCCCCTCTCCTCTCTCTCTCTCTCTCTCTCTCTCTCTCTCTCTCTCTCTCTCTCTCTCTCTCTCTCTCTCTGTGTCAACCTGCGGGATCGGGAGTTATTAGTGAAGGAAGATGCATGGGTACTCCTGCTTTCAGGATGTCCTGAAGATCGGGAATTTTTATTTTTATTGCCTGGAGCCACGTCACGTGTCAAAATCACGGTTTTCACGCGTTTTCCTTCTGATATCTGGTAAGAATTCGTCGGCGAATTATGAGAATTGGAGAAGGTGCATTTTGCTGGTTATGGAGGTCATGAAGTTTAACCAGAAGTGAAAGTGCAACAAGAGCCTGTCAGTTACATTGGAAACTGTTGTTTCCCTTCAGCTTCCAGGGGGCAAAACCCCCAGGAGGGGGCGCTGGCCCTGCGCTCCGCCAGGGGCCTGGGCGGCTCCTGGACCCCCTGCCGTTTTGCAGGATTTCTTAAATTTCCCAGGAGCACCCATAAGGATGTACTGTGTCAAAGGAAAGAAAGAAAGAAAGAAAGAAAGAACCTGCCAAAGGGGACCACAAACAGCACGGCGTGGGGACCCCCGGGGCAGCTGAGGGTCAAGGCTCGCAGGATCTCCACCCGGGCCACCCGGAGTCCTTGGTCCCTGGGGTCGAAAAGCCCCGGCGTGTCCACCACCTGTGGCATAGCCAGCCGGTGATTATTAAAGACACACTGACCCACCGCAATTAAAATCCCACCACGTCAAGTGTCAAAATCACGGTTTTCACGCGCGCGTTTTCCTTCTTATATCTGGTAAGAAATCTTCCTAGCATAAGAGGGAATGTGACACGTGACGTGGGGTGTCTTTAAAGTCCCTTGGGGTGTTTTTTTCTGGGTAGCTGTGACCCACATACAAATTGCCCCCAACTTCAAATTGAGGCTGCTCTTTAAAACGATGTTTCTTTTTTTTAATTTGGGGGCAAGATGTCTTACCAGCTATGAGGGAAACATTATGCGATACATATTGTCCATTTCATAAAACGGGCAAATGGTTTGCTCATTAGCGTGAAATGGGTAATTTTACGGATTGGATGTAACGTAACATAAGCAATGAGGCTAATTTGTACCAAAAATTCTCTTCCCTGTCTCGTGCACTGCGATGCGAACGCCACCTACTTAAGATTATCGCCCTTGCCTGACAGGAACTAGTAGCATACAGAAAATTATCTTCCCTTGACTATAGTCACTAGGTCAAGAATAGTGTAGTAAAAGTACTTAAGTCTGTGACTAGGTGGCATGGTCAAGTCAGTCCGAAAATTATCGCCCTTTCGTGTCGCCAAGACGTAATGTAAAGCCCCATTTAATTGCCTCTGTACCTTCAGACACAGGGTCCTCTTACGTCCTCTCGGTCTTAGACACATATGGGACATTTGTAAATACAAAGATGGTGGGAACAATATTGACTGCAATGGTCGGAGGCAGTGCAACACCAGTAAAGTCCCGAGTTTTTTTTTAACAATATAGATAGGTGTAGCGGTAACCACGCCTCGGTTAAACCTCATCGGCTATGGTACCGCCACATTAAATACGACATGTACTGTTTGTAGAATAAAGCCTATCAGCAACTTGTGGCGGTGCCATAGCCGATGAGGTTTAACCGAGGCGTGGTCACCGCTACAACTATCTGTATTAATAAAATAAAAAATCGGGACTTTACTGGTTTCGTACTGCCTCCGGGCATTGCCTCCAGTATTGTTCCCACCATATTTGTATTTACAAATGTCCCATATGTGTCTGATTCAGACCAAGAGGACGTAAAACACCATTTTCTTCCTTCTTCCGTAGAATAAAGCCCCATTTGCCTCTGTATCTTTGTACCTTCAGACACAGCCCATATTCATAGGTAACAATGCCCCATATTATGCGCCCTCCGGGGCCAAGAGGAAGTCAAATTTGACATTTCGTTTGTACCTTCAGACACAGCCCATATTCATAGGTAACAATGCCCCATATTATGCGCCCTCCGGGGCCAAGAGGACGTCAAATTTGACATTTCGTTCGTACCTTCAGACACAGGGTGTGGGTGCCCCAGTGCAGACGTCCCGTCTGGTACTGGCTTTTCCTGGTGGCGGAGTCGAATCCCCGGGACACCATGAAGCCTGCCCTGGGCTGGTCCCCCTCCAGAAGATTGCCCTGGGCATTGAAGGCCTCCACGCTGGTCTTGCCGATCAGCTTGTTCCCCAGGGTGCTTTTGCCGCTGCCCGCGTAGCCCACGATCAGAACCCTGTGCGTTCAGTCAAGTCAAGTCAAGTCAAGTCAAAAAGATCTGTATTCAGGAGCGGCGGATTGGCAAATGTAAAGTTCATTCCTCCGAAGTTCGGCTGCCCACGTGGCAGGATTATCAAAAACGGTCACTGACACACGTCATGTTCTCATCCCTAGCTGGTGCATTTGCACCATAGTGTTCAAGTGCTTCGGCTGTTAGGATGATCCCTGGAGTCTTTTAGCCATCAATCAATCAATCAACCTATGAATATTTTTATTGTCCATTTTACAGGAAATTCTTTTTGCAGCAATAAAACAAATCAACCAAAACAACACAATAAAAACAAAGACAGTATTAAAAAGAACAAAAGATAAAATATGCAACTATTTTAAACATCGTGGACGACAACAACAACAACAACAACAACAACAACAACAACAACAACAACAACAACAACAACAACAACAATAATAGTTCATTCTTGCGCATCTTGGGCTGTTCTAAGCCGATCAGCTTGTTGCCCAGGGCCTGTAGTTATGAGTGCGGCTAAGACAAGTAATCTGGGACGGAAAATGCAAATGAGTCTAAACTACCAAATCCGATTGGCTGCTTAGACTAATAATTTGCATTTTCCATCCCGGATTAGATGTTTTAGCCGCACTCATGACTACACAGGCTCTGGGTGCTTTTTACAGCTGCCCGCTTAGCCCGCGATCAGAACCCTGTAGGTTAAGTCAAGTCAAGTCAAGTCCAAGACATCTTCCAAGCATAAGAGGGAATGTGACACATGACGAGGGGGGTCTTTAATAATAAAACAAATTGTACAATTTTCCGGGGGCTTTCCCCCCTGGGTTCCCACAAGGCCACTACACATTAACCCAGGACCTATATAATTATGCTGCTCCTCGGACTCCCCACTGACCGCCTCCCCCCCCCCCCCCCTTACGAATCATTTGGTCCGCCCCTGCAGACAACGAGCCACTCAGACGGACAGACCGAAAACAAACAGACAGACAACTCACCTGCATTCTTTTTCGTCTTCAGTTTCAGGTTGGTAGGCCACGTGGGACATGGTGTCAATCAAATCTTGTTTTAACGTCCTGCGACCTGCACACAGGCACAATCATATGGGACATTTGTTAGTACAGTGGAACCTCCCTTATAAGACCTCCCATTACAAGACTCCCTCCCATATAAGACCTACTTCTCTGAGACATTGCCCTTCTTTGTAGGGGAAGACGGGGTAAAAAGCGCATGGGCGGGTAAGAAGCCCACCCCAATTATCTCATGAAATAAAGAAAATTTCAGTCAAATTTGCCCATGAGACGAATGCTAGACATTAACGCTCGTCTCATGGGCAAAATGAGACTGAAATTTGCTTCATTTCATGAGATAATTGGGGTGGGCTTCTTACCCGCCCATGCGCTTTTTACCCCGTCTTCCCCTAAGTATTAAAATTACCTCCCTTCCAATATAAGACCTCATTTTGGATGATGTTTGAAGGTCTTATAAGGGAGGTGCCACTGCATGTATTCGATAGGGGAACGAAAACAAAATGGGGAATGGGGTCATGATAACTAAGGGAATGATTGTTTTAAAATATGGATTTGGGTAGTTAAAACACATAGGGATAAAAATCAATCAAAGTCAATCAGTATAAAAATTGTTTGTTGCGTTCGTCAATTCGTCAGTAAGCTTCTCTTCACTATCAGTACAGGTCGCCCATATAAAAAAAATTAAAAGTGATTTCATGACTCTGGCTAGGGAAACAAACCTACTCGATTCCAAATACAATTTATCAGGACATACATTTATTTTAAATTCACATGGTGTGTCTCTTCGTCCAAGGAATAGCAGGGAGAAAATCTGCGAGAGAAGAGCGTCACGTGAAGGAGTAGGATGATGATGATAAGGAGGAGGAGAAGGAGGAGAAGGAGTTAATGATGATGAGATGATGATGATTATGGTGCATTGTAACGATGGTGATAGTATAATAATGAGATGACGACGACGACGATTGATGATGATGATGATGATGATGATGAAGCTTACACACAAACACGCATATACAGTCACTTGAAACACACACACACACATACACACACGCACACACATATGCACGCACGCACGCACGCACGCACGCACACGCACACGCATTATACACACTGTCACATACACACACACAAACAAAAGAAACCGCGCCTACGAACACACACACACACACACACACACACACACACACACACACACACACATACACACACACACACACACACACACACACACACACATACTGGCAAACACAGAAATTACCTTTCACATCAACAGCAACAATTGACTAACAACAATGACAAAATATATTTCTGAAACTTACCTCAACAAAAGTAAAACCTAATGGCGGGTTCTTTCCTGAGAAAGTGAATGACCAACTGAAACTGAAGCCAATGTTATTGAGGAAGCAGACGAAAGGCAATACACCACGAAATGGAGATAAAAAACTTTATTTTTTGTTTTTAGCAACTAAGCATAATAGTCAACTAGACTAGGGGAAGACGGGGTAAAAAGCGCATGGGCGGGTAAGAAGCCCACCCCAATTATCTCATGAAATGAAGCAAATTTCAGTCTCATTTTGCCCATGAGACGAGCCTTAATGTCTAGCATTCGTCTCATGGGCAAATTTGACTGAAATTTTCTTTATTTCATGAAATAATTGGGGTGGGCTTCTTACCCGCCCATGCGCTTTTTACCCCGTCTTCCCCTATGTACAAAATGTAGGTCTTTTTGTATTTGTTTAAAGACCTGAGAATGTATTCCAATTGAAATGAACATTGGCAAGTCTATCTCACCATGCGTGTGTGTGTGCATGATGTGTGTGTGTGTGTGTGTGTGTGTGCGTGCGCGCGTGTGTGCTTGCGCGCGCGCGTGTGTGTGTGTGTGTGCGTGTGTGTGTGTGTGAGGCGCGGCGTGCGTGTGCGTGCGCGCGCGTGGGTACGTGTGTGAATGTACGTGTGTGTAATAATTTCAAGAACAAAAAGGCAGGATAGGGGCCTAATGGACCAGTAAAGGCAGAAAGATAGTAGATGACAGTAAGCAAAAGGAAAAGCCGGCAGAGTCAAAGAGAGTGACAAGAGTATCGGAAGTTACAAGCACACATAACTTCCAGAAGGTGGGGGACCTATTTGCACAAAAGACTCCACGGTATACCCACGGGGTGGTGATGGCCATACCGTTTCTAATTTGAGGAAAAATTAAACAAAAATTTACGCAGCTGATATTCTCCTCGTCAATTTAGGCGTGTTACCAAACCTGGTTTTGTCGAAGCTACTGTCCCTTATCACCAAGATTTTGCACGGGAGTACTTTACATCACGACGACAACCAGAGGAACCTTTATCCAACAACAACACCAGATGCAGACCTTAACCCCTTGACTGCCGGAGAACATTAAAGAAAAAATAATTGTACACATCATGCCATGAAAAAGACAACTGATCGAGCCAATCTGGCTAAATGGTCTGGGGATATAACTCTCTTGACTGTGTTAGAGCAAAAGCCAGCATATCAGAGTTATTCCTCTTCGTCTGATGACGTCATCAGTGATGTCATCAAGTCAGTATGTGATACGTTATACGGCAGTCAAGGGATTAATCTGCATGAACAGAGCAGTCACCTGCCACGACCCGCCTTCCTCCACGACCTTCCCTCATCGCCATTGCATCGTCTCCATCCCCGGGAAGACCTCACCGTCTTCAGGAACACGTACCGTCCATGAGGGTCTCTTGACCGATTGGACGCTAATTTCACCTTCTCTTTTACTGCTGGAGTTTGTAGGGTGGGTGGGGGGTGGGTGCGTGAGCAAAGATTTTGTACCCAATCCTGGTACGGATAAATACTCTTTGGTGTGTGTGTGTGTGCGAGAGTGCGCGCGCATGCGTGTGTGTGTCTGGTTATTCTTCCTTCTTCTGACGCTCAATAGGCCTACTCATGTTTTTGAATAAGTGTGTGTGAGCTCGCACGCACGTGAGTGTTTGTTGGTGGGTGAGTGTGTGGTAATTGTGTGTTATGTGATTTGGGGGGGGGGGGGGGGGGGGAGGGGGGGGGGGGGGGGGGGGGGGGGAGGGGAGGGGGGGGGGGTACGTTAAAAAAAGACAAGATAACTAGAACATCTTGTGACTTTATCATATCAGTCTGTAAAGAGATAAGCAGTGAAATTTAATATAACCACCCCTCCTCCGCCCCCCCCTCAAAAAAAAAAAAGGGGGGGGAAACCCTAATTGCGAGTACATTAATATGGCTTTCCGTTTCGGTATCCAACTTGACCGTCCCCAGTAGCAGCAAGGACAAGTCATAAACATTTTGTCAGTTGTGTGAGCCCAGGTAGCAAGAGCGAGCAGTGTCCCAGTATGACCCTGTAGACAGGTTGACTGATAACAGAACGAGTTGGCAAACTCAGTGATTAGAAGCTGTGCACTCTTCCACAATCATCCTACACTGTCGCATTTCTCGAGAAAAGAGAGAGAGGGAGGGAGGGAGAGAGAGAGAGAGAGAGAGAGAGAGAGAGAGAGAGAGAGAGAGAGAGAGAGAGAGAGAGAGAGAGAGAGAGAGAGAATGAGAGAGAGAGAGAGAGAGAGAGAGAGAGAGAGAGAGAGAGAGAGAGAGAAGATAAGAGAGAGAGAGAGAGAGAATATGAATGTTTAATCAGGTCAAGGCCATAGCCCCATACTGATGAAGTTCACATAAACAAATTTGTATAAGAAAAAGAAGAAAGAAGCCAACAACAAGCAAACACATCATAATTGAAATAGTGCATACAAAAATGCAACACAACGCCAGAGAGAGAGAGGGAGACACAGAGAGAGAGAGAGAACCTACTGAGCGCACACCCGCCCTGACTCATGATCAGTCGTGTGAGTTTTCAGAAATGCAAAATTAAAAATCTTATAGATTTTTTTATCCTTTATTTTCCCCCCTGTAATATTGAAACTTCGAGTACACTGATATTGCAAGGATTATCGTCAGGAAATTGAATAACAATTATCATTATGATTGATTCAGTAGCTTAGGCTGTAGATGCTTGAACAAATTCCTCACACACAGACACACATTCAGATTGTAATGTACTCACGTTTTATGTAGGAGCACAACAAAAGTGTTTGCTGATGCGGTTGTTGTAACGTTTGTTTGTTTGCTGGTTGCTAAGTATAATAACGGTTAGATCCAGATAATTGGTTAGTCAAGGGAGATCAATCCGATAATGAATAGAGGAGTTATTGTTCGTGTAAAGGAGACATAGTCCACAGCACACTACTACAGTTGTCTAACTAGTGCTTTTTGGGGTGAGCAGACAGCTGACTTGACCTAGAACCAATAAGTGTGTGCAGTGCTCGCGTTAAGAATTTTGAAAACCAGTCCCATAAGCGACAAATTTCCCCCCAAAGTTGTGTCAAAACCAGTCCCAGGGAAACAAAAACCAGTAAAAACTACAACAAAAATCACACTTAAGTGTGTGCAGTTAGGAATTTTGAAAACCAGTCCCATTAGCGACAATAGGGCATTTGCCACGATTGTTCGTACTCTATACTAGACTACTAAATTGCCCCAGCTCGTTCTGCCCCGAGTTACGCTGACCTCTCTAGTTCAACTCTAAACTCAACTCAGTGAAATTGAAGGTCAACGGCACTCGGCAAATGCCCTATTACCCCCAAAAGTTGTGTCAAAACCAGCAGTCCCAGGGAAACAAAAACCAGTGAAAACTACCAAAACAATTCCACAATATTAAAGCCTCTGATAAAACAATGTATCAGTCCTAGTCCCTAGTAAAGTATTTATCAGTCCCTGTGACTGATACTGCGGTCAAACTACTTTTCAGTATTTCGGTTTTGCAACCAGTATTTTACTGATAGTTACCAGTTAACACAATCACTGGTGTGATCATTTGGAGCAAAATAATGTTTTGCATTTAAATTTTTTTTATCTTAGTAGATTTGTATCACTAACAATACTTTATAAATACCGATACAAATCCCAGACACAGACGCACATGCATACATATATGCAAGCATGTGTCAGGCATGGGAATTGTCAGAGACAAAAAACTCTGAAAAGCCCCCCAATTGAAGTATTTAGTAACAAAAATGAAGTATTTAGTAACAATTTCAAAAACATTTTCGCGGAAATCTGCGAACAATTCTCATGCCTGATGTATGTGTGCATGCATATGTGTGTGTGTGGGGTGGGTGGGGGGTGTGAGCAAAGATTTTTACCCAATTCTGGTATGGATAAATACTCGTGTGTGTGTGTGTGTGTGTCTGTGAGTGTGTGTGTGGTTATGTGTGTGTGTGTGTGTGGTTATGTGTGTGTGTGAGAATGCGCACGCATGCGTGTGTGTGTGTGTGTGTTTACTCTTCCTTCTTGTAACGTCCAATACACTCAAAAATGCGAATGAACCGAACTTAGAACTAAAAAGCATTAAAGCATCCGGCTATATCATTTCAACAGTGCAAAACCACCCCAAAACATTGACAAATTCGCACTTCATTAACATCATTCCAACAAACAAAAACATTGACTGAAAATAATTGTGGATTTATTTGCCACTTGCATGCATAACAATTGTTATAGAGCCACACAAAACTCAATATCATATAATGCATGCTGATTTTTTTTAATAACAATATTTCATTTTCAAACTGTCTTTGAAGTAACTTCACACAAAACTCCTGACCAATCTCACTTCGTGTCAGAAGTCTGATTTTAAGAAAAAGTGGCAGTTAAAGGGGCACCCTGACGGATGAGTTTTTGCAAGAAACACGTCGAGATCACCAGAAAGACAGCTTTTTCAAGGATCGGAACACTCATTTTGCTCTGGTTTCCTAGAAATCAAACTGTCAAAACGGATTCCTCCTTGGCGGAGATAGAAGCCATTTTGGATGGGGTGGGTGGAGGTCACTCATTGTGGTTGAAGCTTTTTTTTTTTGTAGTGCAGTAAAAAAAAAAAAATTGAACTATTTTCTTTGTTGTGAGCGAAACTCCTTTAGGTAAACTGTATAAAATGTTTTTACAAAAATATAAAAAGGCTTGTATTGTGAAAATTTTCAGCAAACGATTTGGTCTAAACTCAGGCGGCCATTAAAAAAGAGAAGACACATGCCTTCTCTATCACTGAAAGAATTTGACTTCCAGCACCTCCGCCGAGGAGGAATCGCCGATTTGATTTATGGGAAATCAGAGCAAAGTGAGTGTTGTGATCTCTGTAAAGGGTGTTTTCCTGGTGATCTCGATGTGTTTCTTGCAAAAACTCATCCGTCAGGGTGCCCCTTTAAATAACAAACAAAATCACTAAGATACGGAAAGAAAGAAACAAACAAACACAAAAAACACACCCCATGTTCATTACCCCTAGGCATCACTGCCTTAGACAAACTTCATTACTGGCCTGGGGCTGCCTAGAAAAGTAACAAATAAGAAGAGCAACAAAACTCACACTGTCAATGATTCAGTTGTGACAACATTTGATCCAAGTTATTTTTTCTCTTTAAAATTGTGGTTACTTGCATTAAAATCTGAGTCATTAGTCTCCTTATTACTATCACTGTTAATGAAAACATATTGGAGTATTTTCTGATGCTTGTCTAGGACTGACTGTTTTGACATTTTTTAACATTAAAAAATTGAAATAGAAACGGCAAACATAATGTGAAACGAAAGCTGGAAGAGTGATGAAGAGAAGTAACTCAAAAAACATGGTTTGTATTGGAAAAACATGAATTTAGACAAGCTTTAGACTCAAAAATCGTTGTTCAGAGACTGGCATGCTCCTGTTCCAAGCATACTCTGAACTCGGAATTCATCCGGAATGAGTTAAAACAAGATTTTTTTTTGATTTTTTAAATGGACATTTTGTGTGGTACAGTACCTCTAATTTCTCTTCAAGCACCTCCTCCATGTTTTACTCTCGTTCAATAATTTACACACAAACACACACACACTCTGCTCTGCTCTCTTGGTATGTGAATTCACATATATATATCCACTCCCACTCACACACGTACATCCACATCCACCCACAGACAGACACATGGGTGCAACTACACAAAATGAAAAAACCCTGAAAGGCCGGGATCTAGGGGTAATGTCCCCCTGCAGCTGAAGAAAACTAATAATTTATGAAAGTATTTTAAAGAATGAAATACTCAAATAGTGAGGCCAAGGCGAACTTGGCACATTCTTTTTTGAGAATAATGCTTTTTTGTCTCACTTTGGTTCTGATCCACGCATTACTAGATGATTGGTATCGTAATGAACTTTGGTGGAGGGGAGTTAATTAGAAAGAGAGTTTTCCCCCTTTGTTCAGTTTCAAAGGTATTTTAGTTTGCTCTTTCCACAATTTATACAAATGCTTATTAAGTGTTTGAAAAAAAAAGAGTAGACACACAAAGATCTTTGACAAATTTAAAAAAGAGGAAATTCCTTTTCTGGTAAAATTCAAAAACAGGAAATCTTTGTATACCAGGAAAAGTTGCACCCATGAAGACAGGCAGACAGACACACACACACACACTAGTATTTCATCCACTTGCTTGCGTTCAACAAATTTACATTTTCTCCTAATTCCCAATAAAATAAAACTGTCATTCGGCAGTCACAGCGAAGAAAAAGCGTAGATCTCTGTGCATAAAACAAAGAGAGGGCAATTGCCAGATCCCAGAATAATTTCCCCTGGTGCAACAATTCCACCAGCATGCCGTAACATAAGCCGCCCTTTCCTTCTGGATCTGCGTGTGTCATTTGGAAGAATCTTCTCCATCTGTTGCCTGCAACAAACAAAATCAATTTATGATCAAAATTAATAATTCAATGCAACGTTTATTGATGGAACAGCTGTACCAAAAAAATACTATATCTCATTTGTGAATTAACATGCCAGCGTGTAAACTTAGTTCAGGGTCAGGATCAGGATTGATATGTCGCATATCCACAATTTATACAAATACTTTGAAAAAGTGTTTGAAAAATACAGTACACACACAAAGATCTTGTTTGACAAATTTAAAAAAAAAGGAAATTCCTTTTCTGGTAAAATTAAAAAACAGGAAATCCTGGTATACCAGGAAAAGTTGCACCCACGCCCATCACGCATCAATTATATGAGGATCCCACTACGTCCTCACTGCATGCTAAATGTCTAGAGAACGGGGCAATGTCAAGGAAATTCTCCTCAAGCGTGACTGCAACCACGACCTCACTACAGTGGAACCTCCCTTATAAGACCTTAAAAAAATCATCCAAAATGAGGTCTTTTAAGGGAGGGGTCTTATAAGGGAGCTAATTTTAATACTTACAAAGAAGAACAATGTCTTGGAGAAGTAGGTCTTATGTGGGAGGGAGTCTTAAAATGTGAGATCTTCTAAGGGAGGTTCCACTGTATCACCTATGTGTGATGGCGGTGCTATCCCCTCCAAAATCCAAGCCTCAAAGTTTCTGTCTGCGCATATGTGTCAGTGTGTCTATTTTTAAAATATACATAATAGTAACTAAATAAGACATTAACTCTTCTAGCGCCATGCATTTTTTTATGTTCTTGGTTGTCCGTTGCATCTCAACCGATAAGAGGGTAACTATTTTTTTCCCCGAATGCGCGTGCGTTGCTTTGACGGGGAAACAATCACTGACGCAAGCTCTGAAAATAGACAAACACATGGCAGGCCATTTGTCTTTGTGTATTTGGTGGGAGTGAAGTGTGATGTACTGGGTGAACACATTCGCCCATGGTACTGGAAGAGTTAACAGTAATGTGAACTTACCCTGACGGCGGCCGACTCTCCTGAGCTCCTGGATGACGAACGATGGCCAGGGCCTAGAGGTTGAAAACCGAACACATACGTACCTTGACCATTATGGCCATATGGCCTAGGAACGCAGAAGAAGAAAAAGTAATGTGAACTTACTCTGACGGCAGCTGACTCTCTCCTGAGCTCCTGGATGACGATGGCTAAGGCCTCGGGGTTGAAAACCAAACACATACGTACCTTGCCCATTATGGCCATATGGCCTGAGAACGCAGAAGAAGAAAAAGTAATGTGAACTTACTCTGACGGCAGCCGACTCTCTCCTGAGCTCCTGGATGACGATGGCTAGGGCCTCAGGGTTGACACCGTTCTCACACAGGCGAACGCACAACGCCAACGTGTCCGCGTCGAGTCCCGTGTTCAGCAGCCTGGACATCTCCACCAGAACTGCACAATAATTTGCATATATTACTATTAATTATTAGATCTAATAATAGAAAGCAAAGCGCCAACGTGTCCGCGTCCAGTCCTGTGTTCAGCAGTCTGGACATCTCCACCAGAACTGCACAATAATTTGCATATTACGTCTATAGAACGCACAGCGCCAGCTTGTCCGCGTCCAGTCCTGTGTTCAGCAGCCTGGACATCTCAAATTTTTCATCAACAAATGCATTTTAATAAAAAGACAAAAATGAAAATATAATTTTTTTATTATTTCGTATTATATTTAATACATCTTGGTAAGGAATAGGGTTAGGAACTTGTCAGAGTTAACCCTTTCACCGCCAAAGTCACATTTTAGCACCACAGTGATTTAACACCTATGTCACTAAAAAAAAAGGCATCAAATTGGGGTCTATTATCCAAAGACCCTATTATCTTAGTTTTGAGAAGTAAGGATAGACCTTATTTTATTGTCAAAGAAGAATCCCCAATACTGCAGATGGATTTTGTTCTCTACCCAGGTAAATTTAATGGAACATTTTTGCGGAAATATAGCTGGCGGTGAAAGGGTTAATGTTAGCAGTTTTTAAAGACATTTGCCCACAATTTATGGGTCCCATGATTGAGCGCTGTACCCGTAGCCTGGAGAATGTGAGTACCCCGAGCCTCTGTCTGCCAATATTTTTTTCAAATCCTATCTCATCCCGAGCTGCGCATCTTCGTCTTTGAACCCCAGTATAAAAAACCCAACTATAATCATGTCAATGATTGCCGATAAACGGCAGATGGACATTACTGGAGGAATAAGAAGAAGAAGAAGAAGAGAGAAAGAGAGAGAGAGAGAGAGAGAGAGAGAGAGAGAGAGAGAGAGAGAGAGAGAGAGAGAGAGAGAGACTCACAGAGACAGAGAGAGACTCATACATTGGCAAAGACAACTATTGCATCATAATCAAAGGTGGCAAAAATTAACGCGAACCACCATTCATTCAAACAATTTAATCAAAAGATCTTGCCAGGAAATAACAACTTACTATCCAATGTTTCTCTTGCAGTCGACACTTTTGTCTTCCCTCCGTCAGCCATGATTGAATTAATCTCCCACAATCGATATATATTTTTGCAGGGTTTGCTCATTTAAAAACTGAAGATCAATAGAAAAATAACTCAGCTCATAATATTATTTAATATTAAACACTACATATATTCTAGTTTTATTTGTAATAAACATTTTGTCTCAATTTGAATGAAAAGGCTGTGGAAGGAAATTGGTTTCACTGAAAGGAAACAGCGTTTCATTGGATAAAATACGGCGGCACGGACGAATAGAAGTTCTTGTTCTCAAACAGGTTGAAACACATATCCAATGGATGAACTCTTTTGGTTTCGATTTGTTTGAAAGCTCCCAGGTCAGTTGGTTTGTTATTCAGATGGTTGATTGTAGAATACAATTTTTAAATATTAAGGCAAGCAAACGTTAAGCGAAAATTGTATGGATCTGGGATCTGATGATGTTGACGTTCTTGAGCTGGAGTTGCTAGGCCTAGGCCTTCCCTTTGATTCCGATTCGGACTGCTGTGAAAGTTTGAAAACTAACTCATTTTAGTGATTTATTGAGAGCTGTTGACCAGTTTAATTTCATTTGGCTACTTTCATCACCTTGCTGTGATATCTGGGATTTAGCTTCTTCAAGTCCTTGTCAGGGCTGGCAGACGATGGCTCTCCAGCTGGCTCTTTCGCTGATTCACTCTTTCAGTGATCCACCATGCTTTCTACAAGTTTTGATGATTTAGAATTTAGAGATCTAGACCAGGCTGTAGTCAGTCGCACTAACAGTGTAACTAGTGTTAAAAGTAAACTACAAATTACTATAGCCCAAATTACAATGTAAGCTTTATCTTTGGCCCTTTGTGAAATGACTTTTATCATTGGTTGACATAAGCCTTTAGTAGGGGCCAACAGTAACATGGGAGCTGAATCACCATTGCCGAGTGGAACCTGCTCCTGTCTGTGGCAGTGTCATCAGCCACAGTGGGAGCCTTCAAAAGCCAGATCTAACTCCCCCCTCCCCCCCCCGTCCCTTCTTCCTCATCTCCTTACCTCACCCCCCCCCTCCACCCTCATCTACGGCTCCCTCTCTACCCCTCATACCAAGCCAAGACTTTAACCCTTTCACTGCCAGCCATTTTTTAACCAAAATTTCCCATTAAAGTTACATGGGATAAAGAAAAACAAAGTTTCTCCAATGGTGGGGATTCATTTCTGACATGTAATAAAATAAGGTCTATCCTTTCCTCACAAAATTCAGAAAAGTAGATAATTGGCTAACAGACCCTGGTTTCAAGGCATTTAATGACATGGGTGCTATATCATTATGGTGCAAAAATGCGACATCGGCGGTGAAAGGGTTAAACCTGAAGCCTAACGGAGTAACCTAAGCGCAGAAACCTTTTTCCAAGTTAATCTTACCTTTTTCCAAGTTAATCTTACCTTTTTCCAAGTTAATCTTCAGAATTATCAGTACGATGAAGGTGGAAGTTCAAAAGAAGAAGAAGAAGAATCAGTGAATGTGGAGCGACCTGACCAACGAAGGGGACGATCTCTTTCAAGACCCACTGCAGGCTGCTAGCCTTCCAGTGGAAAGGAACCTGTGACAGTGTGAGAATCTGTACACTAAATCAAATGATTTTCTAAATTCTACAATAATGGAAAATCATAGATTTTAAATATCTTGTGGAAGACATGACTTTCAGTAAGGGGCCTTGGCACCGGCTCTCGTGCTGCAGTTAAAGCCTAAAGGGATGGGTTGGCCTTTGGGGACTTTCCCCAATGCCAGCAGTCCTCAAATCCCTTTGGCTGAGAGAGTGGGGATGTACCCTCCAGGGGCAAGGCATTTCCACTATAAATTCTAGTCCAACTCTCCGGAATAGCATCTGTCCCCTCTTCTGTCTGGCAGTCTTGGTCAGAAAAGACTGACTGGCAATACTGAATAGTGATATAAGTTATAACATACAGTGATGTCCCGTCATAGGCCACTGACCTATTAAGATTGAAAATGTCCTATTGTGTTCTCCCCATGCACATTCTTTTAGAGGGTCCTGTAGAAATTTTAGTGCTTCATAGACCCCCAAATGGTCTGATGCTGATGGTATGTGAAGATGCTCTAGACTAGAGCCAGTCTAGCAATTTTCTTCCATCTTAATTAGATGATGGCACCAGTGATTTTGATGATTATTGCTGTATAATTATTACACAGATCATGAGATGAAAGCTTCCATATTTGTGACCCATCACCATGAAAGGGACATTACGTATCAAACTCAAAATGACCATTTTGAGAAAATTATACAGTTGGAAACTTCAGACAATTCTCTTTCTAATGATATTAATAAAATAAATATCCTTTTTTGTTCCAGTGTTATGAACATTTAAAGTTGGTAGGGTGACTGTCAGCCATTTTGAGAAATCACAGTCTAAAGTCTAGCCTAGGCTAGCCAAAGAAAATGCATCAACCTACCAATTTCAAAGCACTTTTTGGAGACCATAATAAAGATTACCGGTATCCTTTATGGATTAAGATAAGATGTTAGACTTAGACTCATAACTTAGAGAGCATGAAAGTACCCTGGCATAACTCAAACTCAAAGAAGTCAAAATTGATACATGTAACAAATTTAAAAAAAAAATGAGATTTTTAACTTTCCAAGCCTGTTGTGAGAAACTAACCTCGCAGCAAACTTTTGAGGTGATGGGTCACATTTGTGCAGAGAAACAAAATGGTTCTCTCTCTCTGCACTACAGTGAAGACCAACAATCAAAATATTGAGTTAATAAAGTCATAATATGAGTTGAACAGTTTCTGCTCTTTCTGCACAGGGCAATCGGTGACAGACAGCGCTGACACTGTGACAGTGACACTTGGACAGTCCCCAGCTGGTTTAAGATTTTCCACTGCAGCTGTATAACTATAAGGCACGGACAGGCAATTGTTTAAACATCAAGCTGAGATCTACCTTGCATGTAGTGCCATTGTATTTGTAGTGGTGATTTTAGTACCTCATAACCGATCAACTGGCAAAAAAGGCATGCTGTGTCCAAACCGTCGTCATGAGAACCCCTGACGAAAGAACCAGCCTTGGCTTCGGGCCAAACGGTGAGGAGGAACTGGAAGAGACGAAGGAAGCAACCGGTGTGAATGCGATGAGCGAAAAAGAGAACAGTCCGTGGCTGCGTGGCGAAGTGACCCCTGAACTGCCCGAAAGAAGGGTGAAAGAAATGACCGGTGGTACTGGTAGCCATGAGTTCCGGGCCAGTCCACATCCTGAAGACCGCAGACACGAAGCGAGGCTCAGGAACCGACCGGGGAGGACGCTCAGCCATGATGACGGAGGTCATTTGTCCCACTACCCCCAAGGTCATTACCACGGCAACACCCTTCGTTCGGACGCTTACCTGCGACAAGCTTTGACCAGCCCTTACAACCAGCATGTAGACAAACCGTGGTGCAGCCCCTCTGATTGCCCGAGTGGGATCAGTCCGCTGCATAGGATTGAGGGTGCTGGACCGGTCCATTGCAGCCCTCAGAGGGGGGACAGGGACGAATCTAAAGGAGGGGGGCAGCAGGAAGGGTGTGAAGAGTGGAGTGGTGAGGGAAATGGGGCCCAGGTTGTGTGCTTCAAGACTCCGCTGAAGTCGGCCAGGAGGTAATTATGTGAACATTGTTTCTATGTGTATGTGTGTGTGTCATTGTGGGTGCCCATAACTCACTTTGCTATATATATAAATCTATTCATAAAGCTGCTCCATCTTACCTCTGTGACAATATTTCCATCTATACGCCAGCTCGCACTTTACGTTCAGTTTCTGACCCTCTTTCTCTCCAGATCCCTAGGTATAAGCTTTCAACTGTTGGTCGGCGCTCTTTTGCTGTCTCAGGACCGACCTCCTGGAACAAACTTCCGCTCTCCCTCCGTCAGCGACCGACTCTCTCTGCTTTCAAAGCTAACCTCAAAACCCACCTGTTCCCCCGTCATTAAAGCTCCTCTCTCTTTATGAGTTTATCTTCTCTCTCTTGCCATTAGGTCTGTTTCTGCTATATTCCATTTATGTTATCTGTGTGTGTTCGCGTTGTATTGCGTTTGTGTTTGAATGCGCTTTGAATGCTAACGTGTGTGTGCGCTTTGATTTGATTTCTATCAAGATTCAGCGCCGTATAAATACTGTATGTTGTTGTTGTTGTTGTTGTTGTTGTTGGGTGCGTGTGTGTGTGTGTGTGTGTGTTAATTCTGGTTTAAAATTTAAATAAAAAATTAAAATATTGTAAATTAATCGACAGGTCCGCTTGTCCTTGCCTCAAACAAAGAGCAAACTTGTTATTCTTGATAATGATCACTACTGTACAATAAATATGTAAAATTATTGCATTCTTTCTTATTATCACTTTTGTAAACAAAAACAAACCCAAAACAACAACAATGTTTTTTAACGACCCTCTGCCAATGCCTGCAAAGGGCTATGTTCAACAGTCCGGACAAAGGGAGAAAAGAGCAAGCAATCGGCGAGAGTTTCTCCCCCTTGTCGTCGGCGTCGGGGAGTAGCGGGAGCGGTCATCGGGGCGGCCCTACCCACAATCCCTTCGAGATGGTCAACGATCGCCTGCACTTCCCCGTCTTCAGCCCCAACATGTTCGGCACACCCCAGACACCTGGGTCGGCTGAGGTGAGTGCCGTGGCTCCCAGTCGTCCCCGTGAGAACAAGGGGTCCCAGGGACCCCTTCACTTATGGTATAGAGGGTCCTAGAGGAGGGATAGACTGAGGGTCCCTATTACATTGCAAACGCTAATTTAAAAGAATATATGCCTGATGAGTAGCTTGACAGAAGTTTTCAGAATGCCAATGTGTGCTCACACGAACGCACACACACACACAGAATCAGGGCTCCCAGGGTCCCCCATTTGGGAGTCTCTGAAGCACTAAAATTCTACAGGCCCCTCTAAAAGATTGTGCAGGGGGTCCCAGGGATGCACTAGAAAAATTCTTTTTAGCATTCACAATGCCACTGGGACCCTCTATCCCGTCTCTAGGACCCTCTATGATGTAAGTGAAGGAGTCCCTGGGACCCCTTGTTTTGCAGGATGATTGGGAGCTCTGAGTAGCTTGACAGGAGTTTTCAGAATGCCAATGTGTGCTCGCACGAACGCACACACACACACAGAATACATCAATGGCAGTCAGGGAGAGAGAAGAGACTGAACATTTTTGGAAAACTAGTTCAATCAATTCCACTGTACCTATCATATTTGTGCAGCCAATGCTATGTGATTTAGATGGTTTGAGCACCCAGTATAAGCTCTAAGCTTGTTGTGCTCTATCATCTCTTTGTTAATGCTGCCTTGTCACATGATTGTTTATAATTTATACATGGATGCTCCTTCTTTCAGGATGTCCTGAATTGCAGGATTTTTAAATTGCCTAGAGCCGGCGTCGCCGGATTATGAGAATTTGAGAAAAACGATTTTCTTACACACACACACAACTTGTACAATAAAAAGGGCCTATATTTATAAGTATTTGCTATCTTCAAAGGGATGTAGCACTTGTACAAGTCTAGAGGGGTTGAAAAAAGAGCAGTAGATGTGTGTGTGTGCTGCTCCTGCACTCCGCTGGGGCCGCCCCCTTGCAGGATTTTTGAAATGTCCCAGGAGCACCCATGTAAATAAAATTTGTTTTAACCAATAAGAATGGTAGTGAATAGAAAACATGTAACAATATAATCAGCTTTAGTATTGATCAGTGTTCCCGATTATGCAGATCTGTACGTAAATTACGTACAAAGTTTAAAGTTTGACGTATAAATTTTTCAGTCAATACGTCATTGTGACGTACAGTTTTTCTCTCAGCCGATTGCTTCCTCAAACGTGTTCGCAGCGATCAGAATGTTGAAGGCATTTCGGCTTGCGGGAAACGATCAACAAAATATACTGGGCCTATTCTTTCACTACTATGCCTTGAAGCAGACGACACTGCTGCCAAGCCTAGCCCGCGCGTTTCTTGGAAGCAAAAAAATGGCGCTGCTTCGCTGGATTGCGAAAACTTCAACGCGAAGTTCTTCCAAAGACTCTGAAGTTTTAAGTGAGGTGACAAAAACCTTTTATTTTGACCCTCAACATTTTTCAAATGACCCTTAAAATTTCGGGGCAAAGGGTCATGATGACCCTTAAAAATTTGGAAGCATGGGGAACACTGACTGTATTATATAAATAATGAATTTTTAAAAAAAATGGTTGCAGGGTTTTGTTTTGTGGTATGTATGTGTGTGTGTGTGATTGCTGGGAATATAAATGCACAATGAGAATATAATTTTATCGAACTAAATTAAAAACATTAAATCAATGATTTATGACGCTTAAAGAAAATAACTTATAAGTTATATGTTGAAGTGAATGCAAGAAAACTTGTCGATTATTATTATTTTTTAAACCCTGATTTCTTTGACACAAAGACTGTTTCGCTTGATTGTGACGAATGTTTGGCTACCTTCTTTGGAAGCTTGACTGACTGAATCAGTGAATGTTTTGATGTTTGGTTTCAGAAGGAGACCTTTCAGTGGACTATAGAGCATTTTTTTTTAAAGCCCTGATTTCTTTGACACAAAGACTTTCGCTTGATTGTGACGAATGTTTGGCCACCTTTGGAAGCTTGACTGACTGAATCAGTGAATGTTTTGATGTTTGGTTTCAGAAGGAGACCTTTCAGTGGAATATAGAGCATTTAGCAGAACTGCGCCCAGTACACATAGATGACAAGGACATCCGACGACAGCTGTCCAAACAATGGTAATCGTAAGGACAAACCTTGTACAGTGGGACCTCCCTTATAAGACCTTCAAAAATCATCCAAAATGAGGTCTTATAAGGGAGGGGTCTTATAAGGGAGGTAGTTTTAATGCTTACAAAGAAGGGCAATGTCTCGAAGAAGTAGGTCTTATGTGGGAGGGAGTCTTATAAGGGAGGTTCCACTGTATAGATTAATTCACAGTACAGTGGAACCTCCTTTATAAGACCTTCAAAAATCATCCCAAATGGGGTCTAATAAGGGAGGGGTCTTATAAGGGAGGTAGTTTTAATGCTTACAAAGAAGGGCAATGTCTCGAAGAAGTAGGTCTTATGTGGGAGGGAGTCTTATAAGGGAGGTTCCACTGTATAGATTCATTCACAGTACAGTGGAACCTCCCTTATAAGACCTTAAAAAAATCATCCAAAATGAGGTCTTGTAAGGGAGGGCTTTTATAAGGGAGGTAATTTTAATACTTACCTTCGCTGGCGGTGAAAGGGTTAAAGGGACACCCTGACGGATGAGTTTTTGCAAGAAACATGTCGAGATCACCAGACAGCCTTTTCAGGGATCAGAACACTCACTTTTCTCTCGTTTCCTAGAAGGCAAAACGGTGATTCCTCCTTGGTGGAGTTTCCCGAGAGAGAAGCCATTTTGGTCGGGGTGGGTGGAGGCCACTCAAGAGTGGTTGAAGCTTTTTCTTGTTTGTAGTGCAGTAAAAAAAAAATTGAGCTATTTCCTTTGTTATGAGCGAAACTCTTGTTGGTAGACTGTATAAAATAGCTATTTTAAAAAAAAGGCTTGTATTGTGGACATTTCGTGCAAACGATTTGGTCTGACTCAGGCGGCCATTCTTTCACTGAAAGAATCTGACTTCCAGCACCTCCGCCAAGGAAGAATCGCTGATTTGATGGTTTGATTTCTAGGAAACCAGAGCAAAGTGAGTGTTGCGATCTCTGTAAAGGGTGTTTTCCTGGTGATCTCGACGTGTTTATTGCAAAAACTCATCTGTCAGGGTGCCCCTTTATAAAAAAAAAGCCAACAAAGAAGAGGTATTATTTGCAGCTTCTGTGTTATGAACTGTAACCTGAGAACGATCAAAATCAAGGGGATCTGTTTATAATGGTATCGTATGAATATGTGTCGAGACGTTCTGGTCTGCAGGATTCTTTCACTGTTTTAACTTAAGGGCCGGCCACACGTCCGCTAAAACCGTACAACTGTACGATGCAATTCGATCACGTGATCTCGATGCGCCAGTCACATTTGTTCGTTGATTCCACGTGATCGAATCGTGTCGTACAGTCGTACGATTTTAGTGGACGTGTGGCTGGCCCTTTTGTGTACTTGTTTTGTGTGTGTGTGTGTGTGTACAACTACCATTTTTTTCGGATCATTAGGCGCTGCTGTGTATAAGGCGAATAGGGCAATTTTCCAGAAAAATCTTTAAAATTTAAAGCTAAAGGCGCCCTCGTTTATAAGGCGATACACACCTCGCAAAAGAAAGTCAAACTTTGGAGCCTGTACGCGTCCTGTAAACTCTACAGACTGCCATTACTGCTGTCATGAACGAGAGTTGGCTCCCCTTTCAAATAATCGAACTTCCGTTTGTGCTGCTTCCTGTTGATGTGTTTGGACAATTCTTCGCGGGCATTTTAAGCTCTACAACGATGCTTTTTGCATGCAATGAAGGGTTATGGCATCTGTTTGGACGGTATCTCGGATGATAATAGAGATTTTGAAGCATTTTAACGTGAGTGTTCGTCGTATCAGCGACTCATGACCACTTTCGACGTCAGACTCACAGTAGACTGTACTGAACACGGCAGTCGTTGCCTCTCTTCTCACGATTTTATTTACTAATAGGGTACCCTCGTTCATTAGGCTCATAGGTCGAAATAGGAGAACAAAATATCGCCTTATAACCTGAAAAGTATAGTACATGCTTGCGTGTGTGTGTTAAGGAAATCTGAAGCTTAATACCAAATTATGGCATTGATGCGAATTGTCTTACTCTTATGGTTTGCTCAGAATTTATATGAATTGCCTTCGTATGTTTAGAATATTTCTGAAATCACTTCCTATTGACGTCGTTCGTTCCATTCAGGCTGGATGCGGAGGCGGAGAAGCGTGCACAGAAGGCCATCGACTATTACTTCCAGCACCACATGGTGGCGCCCTCGCCATGGTCCGAGGACCCGCCCCCCCACGTCCTGCCTGTTACGCCATGTGGGCCGAGTCAGTTCGTTTTTTATAATGAATTAAATTGGTAAAAACAAACCAAGCACCAAATGTGTACAGAGTGAAATGATTTCCAAGGGCAATGCTTTCTTTTTCAATCCATGGGATGATTGGATCAGTTCGTTTTTATGTTACGTTGCTACGTTCAAGTCAGTATCAGACCTGTTTTCCCTACGGATTTGTCCGTAATTATTACATTTTGAGACCTCCGATTACGCTATTACGGTCAGCAACAACAAAATCTGCATTTCCGTTGAACGAGTGCGGAAAAAAAGAAGAAGAAGAAATTGAAAGAAGGCATGGCGTTTGAGCCGTACTCGCTTCTGTGTCATCTGCTATCAAAGGTATCACTTCGAGTGATGTCCCTTGAATGAATACTTCTGGTTTATTTCTCCATGCCACCATTTTTCTAGTTACGAAGTGCAATCTGAAGGCATGCCGAAAAAACCCCACTCGCAAGCGGATGATTCCGACTCTTATCCTGATCGGACGCCAAAGAAAAAAGCGAGGTCCCCCTCCCTCAGTGCAACCAAAATTTTGGCAGTTGTCGAAGATGGGAAATTGCAGCGTGCGTGTACATTTGCCCCCTCCCCCCCCTTCTCAACAAAAGGTTTGACGGCAGTGAAAAATTCAGGTGGAAGGATTTCTCGGCCAGCAAAATTACGGACAGATGCCTGAAATTACTGATTTCAGAGCTTGGGATTACTGACAGTGAAGATTTTGGGTAAACAGGTCTGCAGTACAATTTTCCAAATCAGTTGATCCCTTCATTGTTTGCTTTAAAGTCTTATTTTCAGAGAATAAATCAAGAAAAAAGGAGGGAACCCCCCCACCCACCCACCCCAAAGCACTAAAACAAAGAGAGAGTTTGACTGGAAAATGAAAAGAAAATCCAAGTTTATTTTGAAAGTGGAACTTTTTTTTGTGTGTGCGTAATATGTAGACAGTGATGCACATTTCTGTCATTGTTCCGGACATTGACTTATTAAGATTTCAAATATGCTATTGTTTTGACTTATGACAGGACAATTGTACTATTGTTTCACTGTGGAGGCGGACTTGTGATTATTTTTGTACGAAAGTGCACAGCAAAGTATCTTGTTTTTCTCTCGCGCTATATGTGATCAAAGATCGTTCAGTAGGGGATATTTTCTCTCTCTCTGTATGTAGACAGAAAGGCATACATTGATTTAGCATTGATGAAAATGAATATTCTTTTTAATCAACACTTGGCTTTATTTTGTTTACAGGGTTCATAGTCTTTGAAAGTCTTTGAGAAATGGAGTGCCATTTTCAAGTCTTTGAAAATTGGCTTTGGTCTGTGAAAATTGTGAAATGGTTTGTGAAAAAGTAATTGACGCCTTAAAAAAGTAATTGGCGCCGTATAAAGAAGCAATTTTATTTTGTTTATTTTCCGATATCCACGATCCGACGATCTAGTTTCGTCTAGCAGACTTCCTCGATTTGTCAAGAGTTAGTTCCCTTCGCTATATCTGGGGGTCTTTTGGCTACTCTGGTGCTACCTGAGTGATCGTGATCGAAGCAAAAGAATTTGAAAATGCCAGGCAGCTGCCATTTCAACGAGAAGTGGCTTGAAAAAGCCGAGTACAAGAAGTGACTGAAGCTCGCTGCTGACAAACAACAGGCGTTCTACTCTCAGTGCAAAAACTCGTGAGAGGTCTTTGAAAATAGGTCCTTGAAAAGGTCTTTGAAAGTTTGTGAATTTTGGTATGAAAAATCGGTACGAACCCTGTTTTAGTTCTAGTAAATACGCACAATCTGTACCTTTTCAGAAGCCCTGTTGTTGATTTCAGGTTACGACGATTTGCTGGCCACCACCCCTAACCAGGCCCAGGGCTCCATACAGAAAGACCTGCCCCCCTCCAAAAGAAAAGTCGCTGAAAGTAAGGACATGCCGTGGAACCTCCCTTATAAGACCTTCAAAAATCATCCAAAATGAGGTCTTATAACGGAGGGGTCTTGTAAGGGAGGTAATTTTAATACAGTGGAACCTCCCGTCAAGACCTAAAAAAATCATCCAAAATGAGGGCTTATAAGGGAGGGGTCTTATAAGGGAGGTAATTTTAATACTTACAAAGAAGGGCAATGTTTCAGAGAAGTAGGTCTTATATGGGAGGGAGTCTTATAATGGGAGGTCTTATAAGGGAGGTTTTTGAATTTCACCGACGATATTTTCAGAGAACATTTGTTTCCGTCAGTACCATGCTTCGTCTTGTAATGGGCGCATTCAGTACATCATTTAACATGATTTATTGGCAAAGCACATCTGAAAAACCTGTCGATCATAACAGTTCAGTGTTAGGGTTTCAGCTTTGTGTAGGCTCTGTACACTATAAGATTTGTTTGGGGGATTTTGCATTACAATGATGCTTGCTTGGGAACTTACTAGGCCTTACCGATTTTTTGGGACTAGAGACCCAGACCCCCGCGCCTTATAATGTGACTAATGAAATAGTAAGAAAATATAACAACAAAATCTGAATGTTGTGTACGTTTTGGTATGTTGTGCTCCTTGTCCGAAAAATACGGTAACTTTTGATTATTTTTTTTGTAAATTATTTTGTTTGCAGAATTGACCCAGTCCACCCAGACGGTTTTGACCCTGCCTGTTGGATTTGATTTGGAAAAAGTGTTAGGTGAGTGTGAGTGAATGATATATTCTTTTTAAAGCGTATTCCCCAGTAATGGTTTTCGGATACAATGCTGTGATATTGTGATTGAGTGATTTTTAAAAAATATAATTTTCTTATTCCCCTTTAACCCCTTCACTGCCGAGGGATAATGGATGTCTTGTATTGCTGGGTTTTTTTTAAACATACAGGGCTGCCTAACGTCTCCCCTAAGGGGTATTTGTCCCTGGAAACCTTTAAAATGGATACCCTGTCGTGGGAATGGCTTGTACCCACATGTTGTCATATCCGGCCACAAGGAGCGTGCCATATTATGGGAGACCGCCATCTTAGTCAGTAACTTTGTTTGAAAAATGCCAGATCGATGCTGTTTACACACAAATCTGACTAAGATGGCGACACTTCCGTTGGAAGGGTCGAGATGCACACGCAGGTGGGGGGGAGCCATACCAATTTTCTGTTTAGTGTCCCTGGAAACTGAGTAGAATCCAAATTGTGTAGAGCAGTCACTTTGTCCTGGACACAGGAACACCCAAAACAAGGTCAGGTCAGGTAGGACGACTAGGCCTCGCGACCTCTCAAGCACAGGCAGGCATGAAAGAATTCCGCGTAAAGGACCGATCTTGCCGTATTCTTATATCTACAAGTCTCTATTTGGCGATTCTCAAACTGGTTAACCGGAAGTCGCTTTAGCTCACTCGCTTCAATTGTTCGAAGGAAGGCGAAATGAGTAGCTCCCGCTCAACGAAAGTAACGATATTAGCTGAAAATGATTCACTTCAGGGCAGTACATGACCTACCAAGAGTCGGAGCGTGACGACAGCATGGGGATGAGCTCCTCGTCTCTGCGACGCAAACTGTTCTTCAACGCAGACACCAGCTCCGTGCTTAGCCCAGTCAGGTGGGTGGGTGGCTGGTTCTTAGATTATTAAGGTGACGTACTACGTTTTTGGGGCAATTTATGTTCATTTCTGTTTTATCAGGAACTAATAAAGATATCTACTGGGTTCATAGGGGCCTTACCAGTCCTTATAAGTCTTGACCAATTGAAATCTCCAAGTAAGGCCTTACAAGTGCTTACATTCACTTCAAGGTCCTTACAAGTCCTGACAGCTGCCAAAAACTGCCCTGAGCAGCAAGACCATACTCAAAATAGATTGCAGAAGCAGCACTTTTACACTTGAGAAACATCGCTCAGTACCTACTTCACCTTACCCCCCTCCCCCACCTTCCCGTTTCAACTGACCGCTTAGCAGACGAATGATGCACCGCGAGTTGTCAAGAGAAATTGGACTGAGATCTCGTTCTTTATCATGGTGTCGTTTTGCGAGAAAATGCGTATATCTGTGTCAGCCATAGTTTTTCTTTCTGCTTAGACATTGTTCACAATGCTGGGAAAGTGTTCCTTTCAAGATCGTTGGCTAAAAGATGCAGATTATCCTTAGGCCTACAGGTCCTTACAAGGTCCTTACTTGGGGATTGCTGAAAGCCCTGGGAACTCTGTGATAATCTACTTGAAATTTTGCAAACTGATACAGAACATGACCCTGACCATTTATGCCAACTTTGAAGACTGTGTGAAGGCACTATGAAAGTATGGAATCCACCCCAAAAAAAACCCATGAAATCTTAGCCCCTCAACAGCACTGGATTCGAGTACTGCATGGTGATGCTGATCATGTGTCCACTTTCCTAAGGCATCAAAGAGTGCAATGGTCTTAAAATTAGCATGTCTGAGTTGTTTACTCACATTCTTTGTCTCATCAAACAATAGTAACAAAAATTCATAGAATCTCGCTTTAGACAAAGAAAAGGAGTTAGCAACTATATATATGAAATATATGAGTTAATGCGGCGTTTGGACGGCGCTTTGCTATCCACAGGGCGGGGGACAGGTCTCCAGACCATGTTGCGGCAGCCCTCAGCACTCCCCCCAACAGTAAGCGCACCCCCCAGTGGGAGAGGGGGTCCCCCCTCCACACCCCATCCTCTGTGAGTGCCGACTGATGTTTTTTTATTTAGTTAAGAAAAGTTACATAGCGCTTCGCCTTTAAGCTCTAAGCGCTTTACAATTGCACTAAAATGATTCATATTAAAGACAACCCCTTACAATTAAAAACGTTACATATCTATAGCTCCCCCCTATTCTTCACATTCTTGCACACACACACACACTCTCTCTCTCTCTCTCTCTCTCTCTCTCTCTCTCTCTCTCTCTCTCTCTCTCTCTCTCTCTCTCACACACACACACACACACACAAACAAATTTGTACATATTTAACTAAATATAGATCTAATACATGTACATCATGAAATAACAATTTACAATCAGATTACATTAAAAATAAATCAATTTTCAATTTACATAAACAAGTCATGCATTCACAATGACTGCAAAAGTAAAGTATACATATAGGTTCTGTTCACAAACATTCAAAAATAGACACGTTTGTCAGTTTATGCCGATTCTAGTGTTTCCGTGTTTCTTTTGGTCATTATTTAGCTTGTCGTTGTCTGAGAATACTCAGTTTAGTGTGGGTGAAAAAAGATTATGAAAGTTTACCGCTATATTAGTGTGTGTTAGGTTTTTCTATAAGCTTTCATAGTTTCAAGCATTTTGTCCCTTCAGAGATGGTGCTAGAAATTTTCACTTTAGGCCATTTGGCCTAAACAGCCACAAAACCTTAGGCCAATTTCAACAATTTTAGGCTCTCTCACTCGGTCACAAGTGCTGTCGATCTCTGCTTGCTTGTTAACTGATCCCCCAAACGAAAGTAGCGACTGCCCGCTTGTAAGTTTTGTCTTCTTTTTGGGAGGCATTTCAATCAAAAACCAGTGAAACACTGACGCTAAAGGACGACAAGATCACACAGACTCACACTACGGTGTGGCAAACGTCCGCCATAAGCAGCAAGGGAAGCAACTCTCACGAGGCAATTGGCCTTGTGCTAGCAAAATCATGACGCGACAAAGTTAGCTTTTTGATCTCGATCACACGCGGTGCAAGCAAACTTTGTTTCACTTCGTTGTTCATAAAAAAAACGGATACACTTCGTTCATAAAAAAAACCGGACATACCTGTGCTGATTTGGTAATCAAACCTTCGGCCCACTGGGCCGACAGGACGGTTGACTTTTAGGACATTTTTTACCTTAGTAACGAGGCGTTGTGCGCATGCCCTGCGACAAGAGCGCAGGTTAGTATAGAAAGAGTTAACCTAAGTACCTCTGTTTATGATATATGCACCTGCTTACTATTTTAAAAAAAAATTGCTTTATGAACCTGTCTTAAAGTCTGCTTCTTTCAGTTATATGAAAATAATCCTAGGCTGATCCTAACCCTTTCTCAAAATTGGCAGAATGATGTTTTTCTGTGAAAATGTTTTATTGGAAAGTTTTTTTTTTTTGGGGGGGTCACTAAAATACACTATGATAGCCAAAACAATCTATGTTCCGTTCGCTGGGTATCACACAGGTCCAGTTCTCCTCCAGTCCAATTCGGGGTCGTCTCCATGGTGACAGGGGTTACTTCGAGTCTTCCTTTTCCGAGCACGGGCATTTGGCTTCCCCCGAGTTGTCCCCCATTGCTGACAGACGCAGAGGTTTGTCTTGGCTTGATTTTAGTCTGGCTTGCATTCATTCGCGCCCTGTATGCATGCACACAGAGACACACGCACACACAAACCCAGACAGAAAGACACACATGCATGCGCACGCACACATACATACACCACGCGCACAAGCACACACGAATGCACACACACACACACACACATACATACACACACACATACATACACACACACACACATACACACACACACATACACACACACACATACACACACACACACATACACACACACACACATACACACACACATACATACACACACACATACATACACACACACTCACTCACTCCCTATATGACCTTTTTAAATATAGCAACCTTAGGGCCTCTTAAAAAAGTCATTTACAGCCCTGAAATGATTGACATCACAAAGGTTATATCCAGTTCTGAGATTGTTCATTTGTTTTAATTGATTCGTTAGTTTACGGTTTTATATTGTTGTTGATAAGCACATGCACGCACATAGGTGCGCGTGCACACACACACACATTTTCCCCCTCATTTTAATTTATTGATTTGTTGTTGTTTTTGTTATGGCTTTTTTGTGTCTAATATCACCATTGTTGTGAACAGATTTTAAATGAAATCAATCAATCAATCACTCGCTCGCTCACACACAAACACACACACACACACACACACATATTAAAACAAACAAATTATTTTTAGGTAAGTTTGAAAAGACATTTTTAGCGGGAAAAATGTCTGGCAATGTTGTTGCCGTTGTTGACATACCCTGGCTAAAAGACTCCAGGGATCATCCCGAAGCACTTGAACACTATATACTAACAAACTACGTCAGCTAGGGATGAGAACATTACGCACCGTTTTTTGTCACCATGTGGCGGGCAGCCGCACTCCGTCTTCAGGGGGATGTCTGGCAATAAAAGGGCTAACCCTTTCATCGCCACTGTCGCCTCTTGGCACCACAATGATTTAACACCTATGTCACTGAAAGGCGTCAGATGAGGGTCTGGTATCCAGTGACCTTATGTTCTTAATTTTGGGAGGTAAGGATAGGTCCTATTGTATACATGTCAGAGGAATCCCTAATTTTGCAGACAAAATCTTTTTTCTGCCCAGTTAAGTTTAATGGAACGTTTTGGCTGAAAAATGGCTGGCGTTGAAAGGGTTAAACACACTCTGCTCCCCCAGGGCGGTTCCGGCAGTCGCTGGGCTTTCCCTCCCAGGAGGGGGTCGGGGAAGGAGGACTGGGTGGGGATGGTGATGAGGGTGACCTGGTACTGGGGTCTCCCATCAGGAAGCAGCTGCAGATGGAGGTCCATGAGGGAGTGTCTCCCGCCGGTCCCAGGGGCAGGCGACCCAGCCCCGACATGTCCCCCATCGCCGCCTTCGGATTGGGGGGTGAGTGGTGCGGTGAAAATGCTGGCCAATCAGGCAAATGCTAAGAAAAGCCCCCTCCTCTGCCCCTTCCATTCATTTCAGATGGTTTCAGTTAGGGATAGGCTTAGGGTCAGTTAAGTGTCAATCTTATAACATACCATCATTTGTTGTTTTTGATTAGACGGTTTGAGGATAGGGTTAGAATTAGGGTTAGAGATAGGTTTATGATCAGCTTAATGTCAAATAACACAAGCAAACAAAAAGTTGATGACTAAGCTGACCTTAAACCTATCCCTAACCCTATCCCAAACCCTATTCCTAACCCAAAGCCCTAACCCGAAACCGTCTGAAATGAATGGAAAGGGCAGAGGAGGGGGCTTTTCTTAACATTTGCCACCAATCAATATCCACATGTTTTTTTGCTCGTTAGACAGTGAGTTTGTGACAATTTGGGGACAAATATTGACTAACAGTGGATTCCTGCTAAACTCCCAAAACAGGTTTTAGCGTAATTTTCGGACTGTAATCGCAACCCCCAGATTTCACACAAAATTCAGATTTTGTTAACATTTTTCTTCTATGCTAAACTATGCTGGTTTGCTTAAATTGTGGACTTTTCGGCCTAGTGCAGAGAAGACACCATTCTTTTATTAGAAATGTCTTCCTGTTGGGGTTGATCCACAAGACAGTGTTTGTTAGCAGATACACATACTGACGAGAATTCCATAATTCGAAAGAGATCTCTCTATGTACCATGCTCAGACACTGTCTGTCCCCCATTGGGACAAAAAGTAAACCAGCACAATCTTTTACTTTTATTTTATTCTTTTCACAGCCCAGAGCTAACTTCAAAAAGTATACACAGTTTTTGTGGTTTCTTTGATCAAAAATTTATATTATGAGTCACATTATAAGGCGTAGGGGTATGAAAAGTATCGCCTTATAGTCCAAACAACACGGTTAACTCAAAAACGGATTTATGAACAACAACAAAAAGACTGGATAACTCGCAATATTTTGGGGGGGGGGGGGGGGGGGGGGGGTTGGGGGGGGGGGGGGGGGGGGGGTACCAGTTACCAGTTTACTATCATAATTTTTGTGCCATAAAGTCTTTTTTTCTCATATTTGACATTTCTGTCCCCTCAATTTTGACTTAAAGGATCTCCACTGTATATCCATATTATTGCTTGTTACTGTGAGATGTTTGACAATTTGGTAACAATGTTGGCAGTATCCGTATTTTCACTTGTTGGAGGAGATGCTATAATCCTATATTACTCAAAGAGCATTGTTAAGGTTCTGTCAGTGCTTATAAATATTTCCCCTTTGGGCGAAAATGTGATCATTGCAAAAATGTTAGTAATGGGAGCACCTAGCGTTGGAAGGGCAGTGAAATCAGTCATTCATCCTAGTTCATGTCTGTACTATTGTTTGTTTGGTTGTGAGTGTGTGCGTTTGTGTGTCAAGTCGGGACAAGTCAAAATGATCTTAATTCAGGATGAGAGGAATGAGCACAAAAGCTTTATTGCGTCTTGTCTTCGAGAGTGTGTGTGCGTGTGTGCACATGCATGTAGATGTATTTGTGTGTGTGTGACTGTGCTACAAGTGAGCGCGCCCTTGAAGCTATCGTAACGTATCCTAGCGAGTAACATGAAGAAATTAGTGGAGGGTCAGTGTGCCGCCCAGAGAACGTTTCATTAATTGAGAGAGTAATTGCTGTATTTTTCTGACCACGTGGGCTTGTGCACATTAGATCCGCAATCCGTAATCTCTGTACGGAAACCCCATTCTTTTACTGCATTTTTTTTACCATAAGGCGCACCCCCCAAATTTGACAACAAATTCAGATTTTGTTATTATATGTGACCCAGCACCACGGAAGGGACATTAAGTCGCTGGGCTAGTTTCTCACAACAGGCTTGCAAAGTCAACAATTTCTTTTTTTGTCAATTTTGAGTCATGGATATGTTTGTGTTCTCTAACATCTTATCTTTCATATTTATAAAGGATAATCTTTAATATGGTTTGCAAATGGTCATACAAGTATTTTAAAACGAGTAGGTCAATGCATTTTCTTCAGCTAGGCTCGACTTTAGACTGTGTTTTCTCAAAATGGCTGACACTGACACTACTAGCTTTAAATGCTGATACCTCTGGGGCGGAAAAAGATACAATCTATACTAACCATACATTACCAACACTCAAAACAATAGCATAAACACCAATCGATCTGGAAATCACACATGCCATAGCAACCAAAAAACAAACCACCCAAGGGGAGTAACCCCACGGACCAACCCGGGTTACCTTCCCCTGATCACAACCATGTGACCACCCCAGATAACTCTTCACTTTTTCAATTTCCACCATCATTTCCAAAATCTACCAACTACAAGAATGGTTCTTGTATCATTAGAAAGAGAATTGTCTGAGGTTTTCAAATGTACAATTTTCTCACAATGGTCAGTTTGACACTTTTTCAGACACAGAAAGTAACAGACAGACAGTAGTGTCCCTTTCGTGGTGCTAGGTCACATATTTTGTTACTATCTTGTTGTAGTATAGCAGGAGTTGGAAACTGCTTGGCTGTGAAGAGGGGAAGCATTGTTGTATTTTCTGTGTTGTTGACATGTTCTGTTTTGTCTCGTCAATAAACTAACTGCACTTGCACTTGTTGTATTTGTTTGTGTGGTACTTTGGTCAGTGACGTTGCAGTCTGTTTCATTTTTTTTTTTACTATAATTATTGTCAGTCATGTTATAAGGCGCAGGGGTCTCAGTCTGGGAAGAAAGTATCGCCTTATAGTCCGTAAAATACGGTATATAAGAATTAAGCAGATGGGATATATGCGGATGAGTTTCCACTCCTTCATATTTCTTACTTCCTGATTATTTTTAAATTGCTGATGTGTTTCCGTACAGACATTTTTGTATGAATGTGCGCATGCCTTAAGGGGCTCATTATTATAAGGTCCTCCCCCCAATTCTATAAAAAAATTCAGGTTTTGTTATATTACTTTCTTACTTTATTATTATTCATATTATAGTGCGCAGGGGTGTCAGTCTCAGCGGAAAAAAGAAGAAGAAAGGAATTACCTTATTATTTTTATCTATCGTTAAATGCAGTATGTTTCTAAGGCCTTGTGGTGCATTTTTATGTTTACAATATTATGATTTATCTTACAGTTCGTCCTTTGTTGTTGGTTTTTTATATGTTGTGATGTGTGTCACAGGTTCGGGCCATTACAGTGGCTCAGGCACGCTCAGGGCGGGGGACTTCTCCCCTTGCTCCTCCCCCACCCACCACCACCCCCACCCCCACCTTCAACCCCACACACAACCCTCCCCCACCCTTCCCTTCTTCACCCCACCATCCCCCTCCCTCGCCCCCGGCCTTCTTCCCCCCTCCACACTCAACCGCCGTAACAACCACCACCGCCGCAACCCACGCAGAGCCTCCCCTCCCTTCCCAAAGAATGAGCCTGTCTATGGACACGGACACCGTCGACTTTCCACAAGCCGACAAGGTCGCGGGTAGGGCGACGCCTGGTGGTGGGGGGGACTCCTCCATGACGGAGCTGACTCTAGGGGAAGCTGGGGGGGCCAGCAGCTTGGACGCGGACACTTTGCTCCAGCACCCCAGTTCGGCGTCGTGCCCGGACACCGGCTACCAAACCGGCAGCGGCAACGGCAGCCTGCAAACCACGCAGGACGGCGTCTGCGGTGGCAGTGGTAGTGGTAGTAGCGGTATTGGTGGCGTGGTTTCCATGACGACCAACATCAGCAGCGACGTGCCTACTTCAGATTGTGGTGGCGGATCACAGATGAAGTCTTCAGGCGTGCTGCTGTTGCCGGAATTATTACTGAAAGGGTCTTCCTCCTCCTCCCCCTCCTCCTCCAATCTCTCTGCCCAGGAGTTGCTGTTGAGACGCGGAGGAGGAGGCAGGACGGTATGTTCTTCTTCTTCTTCGCCGGTCGAAAGCGGCGTGGGTGGTTTAGGTATGGTCGTGGACCAGCATGGAATAGCCGGGGCGGGGGTGCTGACCCCTAGCAACCTAATGGGCCCGGACCCTCTGCGAGCCGAGATGAGCATGGACAACACCGCAGAATTCAGTCTGGGCAGTGTTCGGCAAGACGCCACCGCCAAGAAGAAACAACACCCTGAGAACAGGGCCTGCCCTGGTTGGACGAGGGTTGAGGAAAGAGAGGAGAGCGGTTGCGTTGAAAGGGAGCGAGGAACCACGGATCGGTTCACCTCTCAAAGACAGGGGATGAAGTTGAACGCTCGTAGTCTGTCAGGGTTAGCAGCGTCAAAAAACAAACCACCCAAGGGGAGTAACCCCACGGACCAACCCGGGTTACCTTCCCCTGATCACAACCATGTGACCACCCCAGATAACTCTTCACTTTTTCAATTTCCACCATCATTTCCAAAATCTACCAACTACAAGAATGGTTCTTGTATCATTAGAAAGAGAATTGTCTGAGGTTTTCAAATGTACAATTTTCTCACAATGGTCAGTTTGACACTTTTTCAGACACAGAAAGTAACAGACAGACAGTAGTGTCCCTTTCGTGGTGCTAGGTCACATATTTTGTTACTATCTTGTTGTAGTATAGCAGGAGTTGGAAACTGCTTGGCTGTGAAGAGGGGAAGCATTGTTGTATTTTCTGTGTTGTTGACATGTTCTGTTTTGTCTCGTCAATAAACTAACGTCACTCTGCACTTGTGTGTATTTGTTTGTGTGGTACTTTGGTCAGTGACGTTGCAGTCTGTTTCATTTTTTTTTTTACTATAATTATTGTCAGTCATGTTATAAGGCGCAGGGGTCTCAGTCTGGGAAGAAAGTATCGCCTTATAGTCCGTAAAATACGGTATATAAGAATTAAGCAGATGGGATATATGCGGATGAGTTTCCACTCCTTCATATTTCTTACTTCCTGATTATTTTTAAATTGCTGATGTGTTTCCGTACAGACATTTTTGTATGAATGTGCGCATGCCTTAAGGGGCTCATTATTATAAGGTCCTCCCCCCAATTCTATAAAAAAATTCAGGTTTTGTTATATTACTTTCTTACTTTATTATTATTCATATTATAGTGCGCAGGGGTGTCAGTCTCAGCGGAAAAAAGAAGAAGAAAGGAATTACCTTATTATTTTTATCTATCGTTAAATGCAGTATGTTTCTAAGGCCTTGTGGTGCATTTTTATGTTTACAATATTATGATTTATCTTACAGTTCGTCCTTTGTTGTCGGTTTTTTATATGTTGTGATGTGTGTCACAGGTTCGGGCCATTACAGTGGCTCAGGCACGCTCAGGGCGGGGGACTTCTCCCCTTGCTCCTCCCCCACCCACCACCACCCCCCCCCCACATTCAACCCCACCACAACCCTCCCCCACCCTTCCCTTCTTCACCCCACCATCCCCCTCCCTCGCCCCCGGCCTTCTTCCCCCCTCCACACTCAACCGCCGTAACAACCACCACCGCCGCAACCCACGCAGAGCCTCCCCTCCCTTCCCAAAGAATGAGCCTGTCTATGGACACGGACACCGTCGACTTTCCACAAGCCGACAAGGTCGCGGGTAGGGCGACGCCTGGTGGTGGGGGGGACTCCTCCATGACGGAGCTGACTCTAGGGGAAGCTGGGGGGGCCAGCAGCTTGGACGCGGACACTTTGCTCCAGCACCCCAGTTCGGCGTCGTGCCCGGACACCGGCTACCAAACCGGCAGCGGCAACGGCAGCCTGCAAACCACGCAGGACGGCGTCTGCGGTGGCAGTGGTAGTGGTAGTAGCGGTATTGGTGGCGTGGTTTCCATGACGACCAACATCAGCAGCGACGTGCCTACTTCAGATTGTGGTGGCGGATCACAGATGAAGTCTTCAGGCGTGCTGCTGTTGCCGGAATTATTACTGAAAGGGTCTTCCTCCTCCTCCCCCTCCTCCTCCAATCTCTCTGCCCAGGAGTTGCTGTTGAGACGCGGAGGAGGAGGCAGGACGGTATGTTTTTCTTATTCTTCGCCGGTCGAAAGCGGCGTGGGTGGTTTAGGTATGGTCGTGGACCAGCATGGAATAGCCGGGGCGGGGGTGCTGACCCCTAGCAACCTAATGGGCCCGGACCCTCTGCGAGCCGAGATGAGCATGGACAACACCGCAGAATTCAGTCTGGGCAGTGTTCGGCAAGACGCCACCGCCAAGAAGAAACAACACCCTGAGAACAGGGCCTGCCCTGGTTGGACGAGGGTTGAGGAAAGAGAGGAGAGCGGTTGCGTTGAAAGGGAGCGAGGAACCACGGATCGGTTCGCCTCTCAAAGACAGGGGATGAAGTTGAACGCTCGTAGTCTGTCAGGGTTAGCAGCGTCTGTGGACCCGTCGCGAGCGTGCGGTCGTGGGGCGGTGTCCTCCCCCCCTTTGGCGGGTCCTGCGAGCCTGTGCAGCGAGGGGGAGCCGAGCGAGCCGGACGCGCGGAACCCGGCTCCCCAGGACAGCTACTTGCACAGACACAACGCCGACTTCCTCGACAAGATGGGCGACTACTTGCTGGAGAAAGGAGAGGAGCTGAGCGACGAAGGCAGCGACAGAAGCAGTGGAAAAGTCGCTCCCCTTGCCTCCGCATTTGCCGTGCAAAACGTCGCGACGCGCAGGGGAGCGGATGACAGCGTTTTAGTGCGAGCGCGCAACTATTTGTCATCGGTGAATTACGATCCGGCCGGCGGCGGGGAGGAGACCAGCATGGACTGTTCCGGGGCGACGCCTGTCGCGGTGGACGTCATGATGTCGGCTGAATCGGCAGGACTGTCGACGCCCGCCAAGAGGCTGCTGGGAAGAGTGGCTGATGATCTGACCACCGCCGGCAGGAACAAACCTGGCAGTCCCGCCCTAGGCAGTGAGTGCTCAGTGTGAAATATAAGACTAAACTGAACGATAGAAAAGTTGGAAGAAACGGTGTGTGTGTGTGTGTGTTTGAGCTTGCATGCATGCTTGCAAGTTTATATGTGCATGTCTGCATGTGTGTGCACGTGCTTGCATGCATGCATACATGTGTTTGTCAGTATGTGTGAGAGGCAGATTTGAAGGGTGCACATCTATGCTATTAATATAGTACACACCCTGTTTAACAATGTAACATATTTCGTAAACTATATATAATGTTAATGTTTTACATCCTCTCGATTCTGATGAACCATATGGGACATTACTTTAAATAAAGTTGTTCGTAAACTATTGATTCAGGCCATTAAATATTGCTTACTGTGTGTTGATGCCCGGCACGTTTTGATTGGTCGTTTCAGGTGAGGTGGCCAAGGAGCTGATTCGTCGCGCTGCAGTGGACCTCCAGAGAATTGAAGGACACAAAACCAGCGGTTCATGACCCTTCATGCAGCCGTCTGAGGTCATCACTCCTGACCTTGCCCTTTGCTCCTGCCTTGTGACCTTTGTGCCAGTATCACGTGACCTTTGTGTGCATGGGCTTTGAGCCGTTATTTCATGACTTTTGCTCAGTATAACTTACAAAACTAAGGGTAGAGGAGGAGGGGAGACAGCATTTAGATTCGTAGAATCTTCATCGGGTGTGGTACCTTTTTCTACCCTTATATCTGTAAGCAGTCATTCCTTATTTTACTGGTAGTATTACTTAGTTTAAGGCTAACAAAATTGCCTGAACAAACTTCATTGTTATGCCTAGGTTTTTAAACCTTGTTTGACCACGAGAAATATGAGATTAGTATTAATAATGACGAGAAAAAAACACCTTGGCTTAAGGCTGTGTCAGACCAATTGGCATAGGCTAGAAGTAGGACATTAAGGCTACATCAGAATGTTGTTATGCCATGCATAGTTATGCAGGGATTGTCTTTAGCCATGACAACAAGCTCCTAGCATAATAACATCAGTCTCCAAAATCCCCCGAAAACGGGGTGTGGCTGCCCACGTGGTGGGTAATCAAAAACGGTCACACATGTAATGTTCTCATCCATTGCTGATGCACTTGTACCATAGTGTTCAAGTGCTTCCGCTGTTGTGATGGTCCCGGGAGTCTTTTAGCCAGGGTAAGCCAACAACAATGCACACACAACTGTGTCAACTTTAACCCTAGAAAAAGAAAAAAAACCATTATGCTCTACGTCCTCCCGCTCTTAACAAGAACATATGGGACATGATTAACCCTAGAGTTAGTAATATTAGTTATGTTATTTATGCTGTCAAGTTTAATAATAATGCTTTTAACCCTTTCACCGCCAGCCATTTTTCAGCCAAACATTAACATTGAATTTACCTCGGTAGAGAACAAAATCCATCTGCAGTATTGGGGATTGTTCAGTGACATATATAAAATAAGGTCTATCCTTACTTCCCAAAACTAAGACAATAGGGTCTTTGGATAATAGACCTCAATTTGATGCCTTTAAGTGACAAAGGTATTAAATTACTGTGGTGCTAAAATGCGACTTTGGCGGTGAAAGGGTTAAAATGCTTGTGGCTTTGGTGTTGCAAGAGAAATAATGTATGGTGTACTTTCATTTTCACAACACCTCTCCTGTTGGTATTAATTAAGGAAATGTAATGAATTGAGATGCTTTTTTTTTGCTTTTAGACTTGACACAGAATGGTATTTTTAATTTTTTGTTAGGGGGTAAATTTATGCAAAGCAAACAGAAAAACAACAACAAAGCACAGAAACAAAAGACTTTTATGTTATCCTTAAAAGTTCAGTAGTTGTTGCTGTGCCTTTTTTTCCCCAAGCAAACACATCGAAGACACATTGAACCATTAACTGTTTTTCTCATTATCTTTTAGAGGCAAACTGCCAAATGAAAGAAATGAAAATATGACACAAAGTCAAAGGCGTAAATCAGCCAAATTACTTTTTATGAGAATGAGTTTCAACACATTATCAGCAAATATTAACGTCATGCTGATTTTCTGTGTGTGTGTGTGTGTGTGTGTGCATATATATAAATAAAGATAAGAAATTGGAGAACACAAATATACCCATAACTCAAAATATGACAACAAATTTGATTTTTGACTTTGCAAGCCTGTTGTGAAAAACTAGCCCAGCGACTTAATGTCCCTTTCGTGGTGCTGGGTCACATATATTTTCGTCGGTGGCAAGTACTGAAGCATTGTAGAGGATGATTATATATGTTGTAGGCACTGACCAGCATTCACCCATAACTTATTGACTTTTGTGTGCGTTGTTTTTCTCTCTGTGTGTGTGACAGTCATTTCATGTAACATAAAAATGGAGCCTACACATCCAAGCATGAGCGTCAATGTAACATTTTTTTTAATATGGCACAGAAAGGTTACAGTAGGCGCACACGTCTTTTATTCATAAGCGCCCAAATCATTTAGATAAAGGTGCATATCATCCGTGGAATTAAAAAACTTGTATCTCGGTTTTTTTAGTTAGATACATAGTGAGCTCTCTAATTTGTCCTGCCACCTTCCACCAAAAGCTTGTATCTCTAACGACTTTCTATCTGGGGTAAATGAGGTTGTGAAAATAGAAGAAAAACTTGTAAGTCCCAAATTTAGTTAAGGACAAAAACCTCGTATCTTCGTTCTTTTAAAGTGTAAAAAAAAATGTTAAGAGTAATTTTAACAAAATGCAGGACTATACTCGCAATGTCTTGAACAACATATTCATCATACTTAGTTAATCATTGTGGTCAACGCGGTTTAAAAAAAAATTATAATCCTTTTTTTCCTCAAAACTACCAAAATTGAGATACGAGGTTTTTGAATTTCACCGACGATATGCTTGCTACTTGTGCATTCTTTTAATTTGATAGTTTTAATTGAACTATCAATTAAAGTGACGTATTATTTTTAGTAATTTGTTTTTCAACTGTGTCAACTGTAACCCCAGAGTTTTTTGTTTGTTTGTTTTTCTTGTTTTTTGTTATCACTTCACATTAAATAATTCTCTCACTACAATAGTACAAACCCTAGAGTTATTAGTTATGTTATTTAAGCTATCAAGTTTAATAATAATGCTTTTGAAATGCTTGTGGCTTTGGTGTTGCAATAGAAATAATGTATGGTGTACTTTCAGTTTCACAACACCTCTCCTATTAGTATTAATTAAGGAAATGTAATGAATTGAGATGCTTTTTTTTTTGCTTTTAGACTTTACACAGAATGCTATTTTTACTTTTTCAGTTTTTGTTAGGGGGTAAATTTATGCAAAACAAACAGAAAAACAACAACAAAGCACAGAAACAAAAGACTTTTATGTTATCCTTAAAAGTTCAGTAGTTGTTGCTGTGACTTTTTCCCCCCAAGCAAGCACATCGAAGACACATTGAACCATTAACTGTTTTTCTCATTATCTTTTAGAGACAAACTGCCAAATGAAACAAATGAAAATATGACACAAAGTCAAAGGCGTAAATCAGCCAAATTACTTTTTATGAGAATGAGTTTCAACACATTATCAGCAAATATTAACGTCATGCTGATTTTCTGTGTGTGTGTGTGCATATATATAAATAAAGATAAGAAATTGGGAGAACACAAATATACCCATAACTCAAAATATGACAAAAAATTTGATTTTTGACTTTGCAAGCCTGTTGTGAGAAACTAGCCCAGCGACTTAATGTCCCTTTCGTGGTGCTGGGTCACATATATTTTCGTCGGTGGCAAGTACTGAAGCATTGTAGAGGATGATTATATATGTTGTAGGCACTGACCAGCATTCACCCATAACTTATTGACTTTTGTGTGCGTTGTTTTTCTCTCTGTGTGTGTGACAGTCATTTCATGTAACATAAAAATGGAGCCTACACATCCAAGCACGAGCATCAATGTAACATTCATTTTAATATGGCACAGACAGGTTACAGTAGGCACATGCGTCTTTCTGTCTTTTATGGCCCCCCCCCCACCTGCGTGCGCATCTCGACCCTTCCAACGGAAGTGTCGCCATCTTAGTCCTTATTTGTGTGTAAACAAAGTGAAAATGTTATCTAAATGTGTAAAGAAAACATCCAGATGTTATAAATACAGTTTAGATAAGTTTCGAATTGGAACAGCCAAAAACGCAGCATCGATCTGGCATTTTTCAAACAAAGTTACTGACTAAGATGGCGGTCTCCCATAATATGGCGCTCCTTGTGGCCGGATATGACGACACGTGGGTACCAGCCATTCATAAGCGCCCAAATCATTTAGATAAAGGTGCATATCATCCGTGGAATTCAAAAACCTTGTATCGGTTTTTTTAGTTAGATACATAGTGAGCTCTCTAATTTTTCCTGCCACCTTCCACCAAAAGCTTGTATCTCTAACGACTTTCTATCTGGGGTAAATGAGGTTGTGAAAATACAAGAAAAACTTGTGGACAAAAACCTTGTATCTTCGTTCTTTTGAAGTGTAAAAAAAAATTTAAGAGTAATTTTAACAAAATGCAGGACTAAACTCGCAATGTCTTGAACAACATATTCATCATAGTTAATCTTGTGGTCAACGCGGTTTAAAAAAAAATTCTAATCCTTTTTTTTCTCAAAACTACCAAAATTGAGATACAAGGTTTTTGAATTTCACCGACGATATGCTTGCTACTTGTGCATTCTTTTAATTTGATAGTTTTATTTGAACTATGGTGATATATGTAAGAGAAGAGAAAGAAGATCATAATTTTTAATGTGTGTTGGCCTTTTCATGTCGGCATAATGTGTGTAAAAAAAAAGACGGTGTGTGAGACCCGATGCGAGTACTTTGACCCTTGTTGATTGTGTGTTGGTCTGGGTATTATTCACATCTACGTCTTTGTCAGGGAGTATTTATTTATTTAGAAAATTTATATAGTGCATGCCGTAAATTAACCTCTTCACTGCCCCATCACGGATATTTCCGTCAACTTCCGGTAGCCTATAAACTGCCCCGTCACGGAAATATCCGTCAGGGTTATTCTAAGAGTTTCCCTTTTTCTATCCATTTGCTTTCCGCAGTATGTTTGAATGCATGCGAGAGTGTTCTAAAATGATAGTATATTCAATTCCCTTTCAGAAAAGCATAGGTTATATCCACTTTTATTCATATTTTTTAGCGATAGACAACCTAAAACAGCTTGGCAAATAGTTGCACCGGAAACGGGCTTGGCAGTGAAGGGGTTAAAGCTCTAATTTGAAGTCTATGCACTTATTCAAGTTATTGTGTATCCTTGTGTAGATCTGCATAAGTGTGCCTTTGTATCTATCCTCTGCCTCCTTTATCAGTTTACGTTTGCAGCCAAAGGGATGGGTTGGCCTTTGGGGACCTTCCCCAATGCCAGCTGTCCTCCAATCCCTTTGGCCCGAGAGTGTGGGGATGTATTCTGGGCATGGCATCTCCACTCTTAAAGGGAAAACAACCGATCCCAGGGATCGGGTCGTTCTCGTCAGAAAAGCTCTGCCTCGCGGTGGCTCGCACAACAGAGAACAAAGAAGGGCCTCTCTCGCCAGCTGTGATTCAAATGCGGCGCACGCTCAGCGCCTCCCCTCTTTTATAGTCCGGTTGTGCCTTTATCAAATTCTGGCCGGAATAGCATCTGCGTGCCCCCTGGCAATCATCATGGTCGGAAACGACTGACTGGCATACTTGCCTCCTTTACGTGTGATACAAAAATGGATACGATCTGATGTGGCTGTATGTTTTCAATTATTAGTCAACTTTGTGTAGATTTGACTATGGTGTATGATACAGGTTGCGTGTGAAACTGATGCGGGCTAGAAGTGGCTTGTGATCACGTGTATTCCTTTTTAGTCTTTAGAGGTTTGGTCAAATATTTCAGGAAAAACATTGGTTTGAAATTTGATGAAGATTTTTTTTTAAAATGGGATTTTATTGTATGGAAGGACTAAATAACAATGCTCATTATGGATAGTTACATGTAATGATTTTTTTTCGATAAATGCCAAGCTGCAACATGAATGTTATTAAGAAATCAAACATACTTTTGAACATCACCTGTTGTGTCCTTACTACCCCACATTCTCTCTTTTATTTATTCACACACACACACACACACGCGCACGCGCGCGCACGCACGCGCATACATACATACATACACACACACACCACACTCATGCACATAACATAACAATACAGTTATGTGTACACTCTGAACATGTACACTTGTAACACAATTTGCATTTACACACACTTATTACATTCATTACAAACACACATGTATATCCATCCCATTCCCCCTCTCCCATCCACCCCCTATCACCCCATTACAGCGAGAATGGTTTTTAAAATATTTTTTACCTACCTTGCATTGTATTAAGTACCGTATTTTACAGACTATAAGGCGATACTTTTTTCCTAGACTGAGACCCCTGCGCCTTATACAGACCTGTCTACCCATACGATTTTTCCGTATTTTGTACACGATTTTGAGCCCCAGTACTGCAGTACGCCTGTACGGTAAATGGAAAATTAATACAGCAAAAATTTGAACTTAAGGTCTTCTAAGATCGGTCAGAATCGAGTGTTTTTCATTTCGCATGGCGGTTTAATGTCCTGTAATGTTCCGTTTTGGGGTCTCCTTGCAAAATACGGAATTTTGAGAAAAAATACGGAATTTTATTTCGTGGAGTACCTAAAAAAGAAATCGGGGGGTAGGCAGGTCTGCTTATAATGTGACTGATAATATGGTAAGAAACTATAATAACAAAATCTGAATTTTGTGTTAAATTTTGGTGGTGCGCCTTGTAGTCCGTAAAATACGTTACTCCAATTGAAAGTTGTATTTGATCTGTTTTATCTGTGTGTGTGGGTGTGTTTTAAAGCACAATCTATGGATTCTGTTGTTACCATGCCTTCCCCCCCCCCCTTTCCAACCAGAAGCAAAGTGCCTTGATCAGTTGGTGATTTAAAAAAAAAAAAAAAAAAAAGTTTTATTTAATCATGACGGAAGAAATTCAATAAACTATAATTAAATGAACAAAAATTATCAAATGCTTGTTTATGTTGGTTTGAGTAGTATTGTTATCCCATTTTCCCTGTGGGGATACCGGTTTTTTCCTGTAAAAATAGTTCCCCCACCTTCTGGAAGTTATGTGCTTGTAACTTCCTCTAATTTGACACTCTCTTTGACTCTGACTTTTTCCTTTGCTTTCTGTCATCTCTCTTTCTGACTTTTTAAAAAAAAATCTTCCAAATAATTTTTCTCCTTTGAGCTCCTCCGAAATCGGAATGTGTCGGCTGTACACAGCGGGGAGACCAGTGAAAACTGAAAACCGGACACATATGTACCTTAACCATTATGGCCATTTGGCCTGGGAACGCAGAAGAACAAGAAGTTATCCCGTTTAAAGTGTGTGTGGACACTGTGGATTATATAAATTTAAGCACACTCTGCTCTGACACATTTCCAGAATATTAAGAACACAGAGAAACGCGCGCAATAAGTCGACGGGGATTCATTCCTTGAGTGGCTCCATGTTTATTGTTCATTTCTCTATGTGTTTTTTCCCCCAAATACATGTACATGACACTAAAATTGACAGTTCTTAATTTCTTTTAAGGATAAAACTTCAACAATGTAACAGCCTCACAAGGGCTAAATTTGCTCAAGTTGTTCACTTCTTCCCATCATTAGGCCGTGTACACACATACGCGGATATTCCATGCAGAAACCTGTGCGCAATCCATAAATAAGTGAAACAAAGAAGGGAAAAGATTTGCGCACATGTCCGAATTTCCCTAGATATGCGTAAACTTTTATCCTTCTTTCTTCCACTTATTTAGTGTTTTCCTTACGGAACTTACGCATCTAATGTGAACCCGGACTTAGGTTCTCTCTTCTAAAGGGTGTCTTAAACAAAAGTCGCACCAAATTTTGAAGCAGTGTCTGTAGTTTAAATGTGTTTCAAAGTGGCTCAATTTAATGATTTTAATCTAAACATAGCAGCAGATGTCTGCTCGTGTCCAGCCAGGCATCAGAATTGTCAGAGGATTTGCAAATGATGAATTTGAGGATTATGAATGGCTGCCAGAGGATTGGCTTGTGCTGCCAGAGGTTTTGGCTTTTCTGTTCTTCTGCTTCTGCTTCTATGGTCGATAGGGCCAACATTGTGGCATAATCAATTCATGGGCAAAACTAGGGAGAGCGCGCCCTAATCTAGTGTGTCTGTATGTTGTGTGTGTGTATCTTATGGAGTGTAAGTGTCTCTCTCTCTCTCTCTCTCTCTCTCTCTCTCTCTCTCTCTCTCTCTGTGTGCAGTTGTCTGTGTGTGTCCGTGCAACCTAGTGTCTATGATTTACCGATTGTGAGATAAAGATTGAGTCTGTGCCTATGCGCATGAATATTATTCTCATGTATCTCATGAAATCTCACATTTTAAGTTGTGCGTTTTTTACGAATCACAAATTAAAAGTAACATAGATCTTACGAAATATTATTTCTGGTGCCGATTCTATGTACAAAGCCATGTTTTCACCGTTTTGACTGGACACGTTCAGATTGTGTATCGCCTTATTTTTGTTGTGCATGTCTGCTTTTTGTTTGTGGCACAAGCCACAAACCTATAACTCACTTTGTCGGTATGTCGGTCGGTCCAAAATTGTCGCACATATTGTAAAAGAGAAAGAAAAGTACAGACAGAAAAAAAATACTTGGGCATAAAGTAACATTTCAGTTGTCATATCTACAGTCCTTAGGTATGGAAAGCATTGTATATTGAACAGAGCACATGAATCTTCATTTTAAAGCGTACAAAATAATAAACATACGTAATACAGACACTGCAACAGACACGATGAGTATGCGGTGCTTCTAAGTTCTTTCGATGAGTATAAGTAGGATAAATAGTTTTAAATGTTTTCCAAAAGATATAAAAAGTTACGAAATGGTGCAGAGATAACATTCTGGTTTACAGATTAAAATTATTGAAAAGCCAGGGGAGGCGACTCAGTGTATGTAATGATTGGAGTGGTAAAAATAGACCGCTGTCACAAACGATTGCGAATCCGCGCTTGTTTATGATCATTATTGTTGTTGTTCCCTGGTTTAAAGACTCTAAGGATCATCCCAACAGCCAAAGCAATTGAACACTATGGTACAAATGCACCAGCTAGGGATGAGAACATTGGATTAAACGATTTTTTTAATTTATTGAGTATCACATAGTAAAGCAGCAACATAAACAAATTAGAACGAGCACAACAAGCTTAAAGCGTATACAAGGCACTCAATGAGAACATTATGTGTGTGACCGTTTTTGATTACCTCGCCACGTGGGCAGCCACACTCGGACTTCGGAGGATGATCATTGATGTCAATTTGTCGACCCTTTAAGAATTCAAATATCCCCCTTGAAAAACCATGGAAAAGTCCTTGAAAAAGTTTTCCAGCTCAAGAGTGGGAACCCTGCCTATCACGTTTTCTTTTCTCAGCGCATCACTGCTTTGATGACTGATTTTTGGAGGATGACCTGTACCCAATGACAGTCTGTGAAGATGGGTCAAGATAAAGAAGAAGCAGAAGCAGAAGTTCCAATAAAGTAGCCTTACTCTGCATACACTCCTCAGCTGACTCAAGCCGTTGGTTTTTTATTTTTTAATTCCCACCCTTTCACCTACACTACAGCTACTCACTCACTGCCTACAATAATACTAACACTTCCCACCTTCCAACGTTTCACCTTCCAGGTGGGAAGTGAGAGAGTTGGCTTCATTCTTTGCAAGGTTTCTTCTTCTACATTCCTAGGCCATAATGGCTAAGGTACGTATGTGTCCGGTTTTCAGTTTTCACTGGTCTCCCCGCTGCGTACAGCCGCCGACACATTCCGATTTCGGAGGAGCTCAAAGGAGAAAAATTAATTTGAAGATTTTTTTGTTGACAAAAGGCAGAAGAAAGGGCCAAAAAGTCAGAAAGATAGTAGATGATAGAAAGCAAAGGGAAAAGGCAGAGTCAAAGAGAGTGGCAGATTAGAGGAAGTTACAAGCACAGAAGGTGGGGGAACTATTTACAAAAGACCCCCGGTATCCCCACAGGGAGTGCAAGGTTTGTAGGCTGCAAGGTTATCACTTTGTAACAGACAACTACACAAGTGTAAAGTGACGTTATTTTATTCACAAGAGACCAAACAAAACTACTGGCTATTTCGGTGAATGCGCCTTTATCAACATAGAAAAACAATTAACCCTTTCACCGCCAGCCATGTTTCAGCCAAACATTGCCATTAGATTTACCTGAAGAGAACAAAATCCATCTGCAGTATTGGGGATTCTTCTGTGGCATATATAAAATAAGGTCTATCCTTACTTCCCAAAACTAAGACAATAGGGTCTTTGGATAATATACCCCAATTTGATGCCTTTTAGTGACATACAGTAGGTGTTAAATCACTGTGGTGCTAAAATGCGACTTTGGCGGTGAAAGGGTTAAACAGCAAAAAGCAGCAAAAAGGAGCAAAAAACCAAGAAGATCAAAATTAAAAAAACAATGAATACTTCCCCTCTACTGTCCAATGCGTAGGGGAAGACGGGGTAAAAAGCGCATGGGCGGGTAAGAAGCCCACCCCAATTATCTCATGAAATGAAGCAAATTTTAGTCTCATTTTGCCCATGAGACGAGCGTTAATGTCTAGCATTCGTCTCATGGGCAAATTTGACTGAAATTTTCTTTATTTCATGAGATAATTGGTGTGGGCTTCTTACCCGCCCATGCAATTTTTACCCCGTCTTCCCCTAACATGTGTAACATTTAGGCTTTTTGATGTCAATTTCTGGTGAGGTCTTCACCACCGGCTTGTTCTCGTTCCCTTTGACAAGCTTCAGGCAGCTGGAACACGTCTTCCGAGGGAATCTTTGTCTTGAAATTGTCGTAGATGGTGGATGCGTGGGTTTTACCTGGGCAAAGAAACGTGGTGTGAACAATTGTAATGGGCTAGGTTAGGTACATTATAGTCACAGAGGCGTCTCTGTGAAATTCGGGTTGCTTCCACCTGAAGAGCACGTCGCAGCCAGAGGCGCGCCATCCAATTTTTTTTATTATTATTTTTTTGCATGCGATTTTTGTGTGACTGATGAGGGGGGGGGGGGGGGGGGGGGGGTAAATTTTGACCAAAATATGACAACTTTTTCGTTGCCACTGGGTTTAACGTGTGCTAAGTGCATGGGCACACGGGACCTCGGTTTATCGTCTCATCCGAAAGACACCTGAAGACCCCATGGGAAATGGGGTGTCTTCAGGTGGAGCTATCCTCCTTAACCCTTGGCACCAGGTACCGTAATCATGAACGAGTCTTAAACAGTTATCACGGGTCAGTGGTATGTAAATTAGATAAGCTCCTAAAACGGTTGGCAGTTTAGTCTAATAGGAATTGTTCGGAAATAATTAAGGGGAGTAATTTCATGGTGTGTGGGAGTGATCTCGCCTAATTCAATCGGTCAAACAGGGGAAGTTACTCTACTTTCAGGTAGATCCCCAGCCCCTGTGTGTTTGAGGAGACACACAGCATGTAGAACGCAGTGCGTCATTCTAAATTTGATGTAATTTATATTTTACGTCACAGTTTGCAAGTTCTATCACTTTGTTACGTTTGTAGCAACTGGCCACCCCTTATTTTTCTAAAAAAAAATGTTTGCAAGTCGCTGACTGGTCTTCTGCGGTTTCAAGCTTTGACGCCATTGTTGTATTGTTGCTATGGTATTTGACCGAGTAATTAAATGGAGGTAAACAACTCTAATTTTCATGAAATGCCCTCCCCAATTTTTTTTCTTCCGAAAATCGTCTATTTGCATGCTACTACCCGTGATAACTGTTTAAGAAGCACTCATGATTATCGTATCTGACTTGTTTATGCTAATTGACATGCTACTACCTGTGTTAACTGTTTAAGATGCGCTCATGATTACCGTATATTGTTTATGCTACCCTGTGTTAACTGTTTAAGAAGCAATCGTGATTGCGGTACCAGGTGGATTTTCGTTTAGAATTACAGGTAGTTTCCCGGCAACGGAAAACTCACTCTTTCTCTCTGTCTCGCTGTCTTTCGCTCGTGCATGACAGAAGAATTTGCCTCGTATAATCGACAAAGGGGAGTAATATAAGCCAGTAGAGTGATCTCCATTAGGTCGACCAGAAAGCCTCACTGAATTTTTGGTTGTGTGCGTTTAAAGTTTAGTTATGGTATTAAATATTCAGATAGAATGAAATCGCTTGAGGATTTAATGAGGGTTTATACTGAAAACTCTCTGGCCTTCTCATGTACTGAAATGTGCGTGCCACATTCAGATAGAATGAATTCGCTTGAGGATTTAATGAGACTTTGTACTGAAACTCTCTGGCCTTGTCTCGCGTACAGAAATGTGCGCGCCACCTGCATAAAATAATCACTTTTGCGTGTCATGTATATATAGCCACTAAAAATTATCTGCCCCTGACTTATCACTAGGTGGCGCGGTCGAATCGGTCAAAAAAGTATCGCCCCTTGCGCGTCGCCAAGTAGTATAAAGCCCCGTTCTCACAGCTTTCACCCTCACAATAATATATGTATTGTTAAAAATTCGGGACTTTCCTGGTGTTGCACTGCCTCCGGGCATTGCCTCCAGGATCGTTCCCACCATCTTTATATCTACTAATGTCCCATATGTGTTTGTTTCAGACCGGAGGACGTTGAACAGATTTTTCTTCTCTTTCACCTCGTTTTTGTAATACTACTGTACAAAAATGGACGAAGCCTTAATAGCTCGATAGGTTAGGACGCTGTGTCGCAAATCTGTAGATCGTGTACGTCGCGGGTTCGAGTCTGGCCCTCGCCACAATTTATTTTGAATGAATACCTACTATTTGTGGCGGTGCCATAGCCGATGAGGTTTAACCGAGGCGTGGTCACCGCTACAGCTATCTGTATTAATTTTTAAAAATCGGGACTTTATTGGTTTCGTACTGCCTCCGGGCATTGCCTCCAGTATTGTTCCAACCATATTTGTATTTACAAATGTCCCATATGTGTCTGATTCAGACCAAGAGGACGTAAAACTCCATTTTCTCTCTAATACTACTGCACAGGAAACGCACAGACACATACACTCATTCCTGACTTACCATAGATTCCCGAATTAATGGTGAGCACCTCGAAAAGCGGTATGCAGCTGCCTGCTGCTAGGAGACGTTGACCTTTGGCCCTGCCATGAGAACCCGTGACGTCCTCCACGCGCATCCACAGGGCTTTCATTCTGTTGTCCCCCCTGCCTAATGTGATGTTGCGAACTAGGCGACCTGAATGAATAATGTAACAGGAGTTATCCTGGTTTAGGGTACTTTGGGTCAGGGTGGGTCACGACTCTCAAGAAGAACGACTGTCAGAATCTTTAATCCTTAATTAATAAGTGGAATCTTAGGACGCGCATTTTACCGCCAGGGGGCAGTCAAACCAGTAGGGGCTTAGCGTGCAATATCTTTAGTTGGGCGTAGTGAGAGAGAGAGAGAGAGAGAGGGATCGGAACTCCTCTCCCCCTCTCTCTCTCTCTCTTTGTCCCCAACTAAGAATATAGAGAGGATTAGCCCCACTCGAGCGCTATGCCACCTGGCGGTCAAATTGACGAGCTATGCTAATCATTATCCCGGTACGTTCTTTCCACTTCCGTGATGTGATCACGACCAGATATTAAGGTCTGTCAGAATGTTCAATGGCCATTTTTACAGCTGTCGAAGTCATTTGAAACATTATGCTGTGCAGTTGCGTGTTTATGTGTGTGCGTGTGCGTGCGCGCGGGTGTGTTTGTGTGTTAGCAGAGGAATAATAAAGCATCGTAAAAAATGGACAGTTTTCTGACAACCGTTCTTTTGACAGTTGTGAGAAGAATCTAAGAAGAATGATAGTATTATTAATAGTAGGCCTATAGATGATCAGTGAACAGAGGAAGACGGTACGTACGCCTCTAAAGATAAGATGAGGAAAGTTGACGGCAACAACTACAGCTCCCATGCACCCCCCATCACCCACCCCCATCCACCCACCCTCCCAACAGGGATGTACACATTGATCTTCCGTAAAAGTTCGCACACACACACAGACACACACACACACGCGCGCACGCACACACACACACGCGCGCGCGCGCGCGCGCACGCACGCACACGCACACACACACGCACACTAATACTGACCAACAGTACAGGGAAGGGAGAGGTCCACCAGATCGACCACCATACAACTGTCCCTCTTGACGTCATACCAGTACTGGACCCTCTCCTGATTCAGATGATGGGATATATAATTAGCATGCCTGTTTACTCTACTCTAACACATTAATTCATAATTCCGATCGCTTCTCGGCCTTTTGGCTAAGACAGTGATTCAGGAACATAAATGTTTGTTTATACCATGGTTGGTTTGTTCAGCCCGTCGTACATGGCGAAAGCCGATACGCGACGTTAAACTGAACTTCCACTACTCTACTCTAACACATCTCAACTCAAACATATCACAAACAGACAAGGCAAAAGATTTTAAAAGTTGTACTTAATACATGTCAAATGTTATTTTTGAGTTTACATTTTTAACCTTTTGTTGGTGTAAGTTGTCTCTTGACCTTGATCGATTTTTAAAGACCTATATTGCTTTTTAAAAGGTGGTCCTGAAAATGTTAAGCTCAGGGAGCAATATCCGAAAGTTTTCAATTAACATTTTAAGCAAAAGTATATAGCCTACATTTATAACCTAGAGTAGTCTTTGTGCGAGCTATGGCACCTAACAAAATCTTGACCTGTTATTCAAGATAAAACTTTGAAAACAAAAATATGTTTAAAAAAAATACTCAATAAAACAAATATATTTAAGGAAAAACTATTTTTTCTCTCAATTTGAACCTCTACTACTCTTCAAAATTGAAAATAATGCTCTTTATTTCTTGATTGCTACTCATTTTCAGTGAACATTGTTTGGTGGTTTAATGAATAAAACTACACATTTTGCACCAAAACTACTAATTTCAGCTATCCGGACTACTCAAGACTTGGGGGGGGGGGGGGGGGGGGGGGGGGTAAACCGGTCTGATAATAGTATTGGTTAAGGTCGTAATGCACGTTGTTAGTTTCCGCTTTCCCCCCCATGGCAGCACGGTGATAGACCAGTCATTTTATTACTAGAGTATTGCACTACGTTGCCATGGTGGAAGAAGGAAACTTAACCACCTGTATTTTGACCTTAATCTGACCAGTGAATATTATATTGCACACACACGCGCGCGCACAAACACACACACACACATACACACACACTATACTTGCTCTGCAAGGCACATAATTTTACTTAGAGCTCGACAAGCATTTCAGCTTACATCAATTTTATTAACATCTCTTTTTTTTGGCAAATATTAAGAATAGCTCCCTCCTCTGCCCCTTCCATTCATTTCAGACGGTTTCAGTCAGGGTTTGAAATAGGGTTAGGGATAGGTTTAGAATCAGCTTAGTCATCAACCTTTTTTGTGTTGACACTAATCTGACCATAAACCTATCCCTAACCCTATCCCTAACCCTATCCCTAACCCTAACTTGAAACCGTCTCATCCCGGCACACACACAAATAAAAATTGATGGTATATGTTATGAGATTGACACTTAACTGACCCTAAAACTATCCCTAACCCTAACCCTATCCCTAACCCTAACTGAAACCGTCTGAAATGAATGGAAGGGGCAGAGGAGGGGGCTAATCTTAACATTTGCCCTTTTTTATGCAATAGGCCGCAATTGTAGCCTACATCATAGACACGGAAATGGGTTTTGCATGACATGAAGAGTAAGCTAAATAAGCATAAAACTTGAATCACAGCAGAAATGTATTCTATTAATTCTGATGCAAAAGACTGCAGTACGGTTTTTGTTTCGGGGTGGATACCTTTCTTTATGTCATTCTACAGTGGGCCCGTATAGACTAGTAGTAGATCCTAATTTTGTAAAAACGTGAAGAATTTTGTTTCTTTAGGATAAGAGTAATTCTAAGATCATTGATGCAGAATAAAAATTGTTAAACAGACAACACCATCATGATTTTGCTGCCTTAAAATTGATGCAACAGAAATTCACATTTTGCATACAGTATTAACAAATAGAGGGAAATCTCTCTCTCTCTCTCTCTCTCTCTCTCTCTCTCTCTCTCTCTCTCTCTCTCTCTCTCTCTCTCTCTCTCTCTCTCTCTCTCTCTCTCTCTCTCTCTCTCTCTCTCTCTCTCTCACACACGGTTTATCATCTGCGCAGATAAGCGAGGCTTGGTGTAATTATGTATGAGGATGCTTAATACATTGCTTAATATCTTGTGTTATGGAGTTTTTTTCTTTCTTCTTTTGGTTTGATTTAACTATTCCCCCTTCCCACTGTACCCTTTGACATGGGCAGAAGGCCCGGTTCATTAAAACGTTGTTGCTCTCTCTCTCTCTCTCTCTCTCTCTCTCTCTCTCTCTCTCTCTCTCTCTCTCTCTCTCTCTCTCTCTCTCTCTCTCTCTCTCTCTCTCTCTCTCTGCGTTGATTAACTTACTTCAAGGAAGCTGAAGTACTTCTGGTGTTGACCCAGGCGGCGCACCTCCTCTACCAACCGCTGTTGGAAACCGTCAAAGATGACCACCGTTTTTTCCTGGTCAAGCCATCAGAGAAAAACACACAACCCAACTCAACAACAACGTCACTCTACTCTTGTCGTGTACGTAGTTGTTTGTTGGTTGTTCAAACCATCAGAGATTATAATGGTCCACACTTTGTGATTGACTTCCTTTCCCCTTTTGCCCCAGACCCGACCTTCTTCCACAACCTTTTCCCCACCCGACCTTCTTCCACTACTGTTCATCCTTTCCCCACCCGACCTTCTTCCACAGCCTTTCCTCTTTTCCCCACCCGACCTTCTTCCAATATTGTTCCTCCTTTCCCCAACCGACCTTCTTCCACAACCTTTTCCCCAACCGACCTTCTTCCACTACTGTTCCTCCTTTCCCCACCCGACCTTCTTCCACAACCTTTTCCCCACCCGACCTTCTTCCACTACTGTTCCTCCTTTCCCCACCCGACCTTCTTTCACTACTGTTCCTCTTTTCCCCACCCGACCTTCTTCCACTACTGTTCCTCTTTTCCCCACCCGACCTTCTTCCACTACTGTTCCTCTTTTCCCCACCCGACCTTCTTCCACTACTGTTCCTCCTTTCCCCACCCGACCTTCTTCCACTACTGTTCCTCTTTTCCCCACCCGACCTTCTTCCACTACTGTTCCTCCTTTCCCCACCCGACCTTCTTTCACTACTGTTCCTCTTTTCCCCACCCGACCTTCTTCCACTACTGTTCCTCCTTTCCCCACCCGACCTTCTTCCACAACCTTTTCCCCACCCGACCTTCTTCCACTACTGTTCCTCCTTTACCCACCCGACCTTCTTCCACAACCTTTTCCCCACCCGACCTTCTTCCACTACTGTTCCTCTTTTCCCCACCCGACCTTCTTCCACTACTGTTCCTCTTTTCCCCACCCGACCTTCTTCCACTACTGTTCCTCCTTTCCCCACCCGACCTTCTTCCACTACTGTTCCTCTTTTCCCCACCCGACCTTCTTTCACTACTGTTCCTCTTTTCCCCACCCGACCTTCTTCCACTACTGTTCCTCCTTTCCCCACCCGACCTTCTTCCACAACCTTTTCCCCACCCGACCTTCTTCCACTACTGTTCCTCCTTTACCCACCCGACCTTCTTCCACAACCTTTTCCCCACCCGACCTTCTTCCACTACTGTTCCTCTTTTCCCCACCCGACCTTCTTCCACAACCTTTCCCCCTTTCCCCCACCCGACTTTCTGCCACTACTGTTCTTCCTTTCCTCACCCGAGCTTCTTCCACTACTGTTCCTCCTTAAACAAATCCAGGCCAGCTTTCAATAATAGCTGTTGGCTCCTCTGCTACGCTCACGCACACACACGCACACATACACGCACGCACGCATGTACACACACACGCGCACGCATACGCGCGCACACTGACACACACACATACCCCACCCCCTTGTTATTTATGTAATTTATATGTATAACTCACATACCCTCAAACACTCACACCCATATCCTTCCCTCAGACGAACATTCCGAATACCACATGCACTTACACATGCGTATGCTTTATACATACAAGAGAATTTGTCTAAGGATGAAAAATGGTGTTTTACGTCCTCTCGGTCATAGACACATATGGGACATTTGTAAATACAAAGATGGTGGAAACAATACTGGAGGCAATGCCCAGAGGCAGTGCAACACCAGTAGAGTCCCGATTTTTTTTTTAGCAATACAGATATGTGTAGCAGTAACCACGCCTCGGTTAAACATCATCGGCTATGGTACCGCCGCAAGTATATGGGGTCTGTTATGAAAATTTTATTTTTATTTGTCTAAGATCAGTAGATAAAGGCTTTATACTACTCCTTGCTGACACGAAAGGGCGATAATTATCGGCTAGAACTGTCGATGCCCCCTGGTGACGAGTCAGGAGCAGATAATTTTCTGTGGCTATATAATTATACTACTAGTTCCTGACAGGCAAGGGCGATAATCTTAAGTAGGTGGCGTTCGCATCTTGATCAGGTCACGAGACAGGGGCAGATAAGTTTCGGTACAAAACCTCATTAAACTCATTTAAAGAACAAACAACCACTTTTATTACAACACAGTCGTACACATCTGCATTGTTAGAAATTCGGGACTTTCCTCGTGTTGCGCTGCCTCCGGGCATTGCCTCCAGGATCGTTCCCACCATCTTTATATCTACTAATGTCCTGTTCCAGACCGGAGGACGTTAATTCTCGAAACAACCACACACAGAGGCAAGCACGCACGCCATGACACCTATCAATGTAGATCGTTAGTCGACCCACCGTGTATTGTTTCTTCCAGCTCTGGGCCGTCGTGCGCATGGTGACTTGCCACTGAGGGTAGGGCGGGCAGCACAGGAAGTCCTCCTTACCCGAGGCTCCTCGCTTTGCCTGGGTGTCGTCGGGTCGTAGGTGAAAGTAATAAGGAGGGGTCAACAGGGAGGAAAAAGGTCCTGGGATACCGGGGGTCTGGGATAAGGGTCGTGGGGTGGCGGCCGCCGCGCGGGGGTAGAGGGGGGATGCAAGCTTTTGGCCAGGGTAAGGATCAGGGATGACGGGGAACGAAAGTGATGGGGTAACAGGCTTCGAGGGTCGTGGGGTGGCGGCTGCCGCGCGGGGGTAGAGGGGGGTAAGTGGGGATCTGAGTGGGGGAAAAAATGGTCGGGTTGTGGAAGAAAGTCGGGTGGGGAAAGGAGGAACGGTGGTGGCGATTCCTGTGGCTGTACAGGAGGAAGTCCCAACAGCCAGCATCACCATCATGAACACCACGCACAGTGGACTCCTCATGGTTGTATGGCTTAGTGCTATGGGAATGCTTGACACAAAAATTAATAAGGTACTGAAAAATAATCGTGCGCGTGCACACACACGCGCGCGCGCTAACACACACACGCACGCACGCACACGCACACGCACGCACACACACACACACACACACACACACACACACACACTACGTTGTAATGATGGTTAGTCACTCACCAAATCGTGTGACTCTACTGATGATATTGTGGCTAAAAGTGAGGTACACTTCGCCATTCCGAAAGAATAAAAAAGGTCTTTGAACCTAATGTTTCATAGTGTTGAAATGATTTGACCATATCTGTTTATTGCAACAGTGATGACCAGAAAAGAAAAGTAAGGCCTAGACTTGTCATTGCAAAACAATGGAAAAAAAGTTAATACGAATTACTTTATTTTCAGAAGAATGCCGCGTTTGAACTTTAAAAAAAAGCAACGTGTGGTCGATCATACTCCACTTGTATGTGTTGTTTGTTTTTTGTGCTGTTTCTTTTAACGACCAATTCACAAACATACAATCAAACAGCAGCAACAACAACAACAGCAGCAATAACAAAACACTCGAATTAAATGAATAACGAATGCAATGTAAAGTGAATGTTCAGTTCTCTATGTACAATGTTGCACGATGGGGGGGGGGGGGAGAGAGAGAGAGAGAGAGAGAGAGAGAGAGAGAGAGAGAGAGAGAGAGAGAGAGAGAGAGAGAGAGAGAGAGAGAGAGAGAGAGAGAGAGAGAGAGAGAGAGAGAGAGAGAGAGAGAGAGGTGAGAGAGAGAGAGAGAGGAGAGAGAGAGAGAGAGAGAGAGAGAGAGAGAGACAGACAGAGAGACAGACACACACACACACACACACACACACACACACACACACACACACACACACACACACACACACACACACACGCACACACGCACACACGCACACGCACACGCACACGCACACACACACACACACACACACACACACACACACACACACACACACACAGATGGATAAGTCTTTCGTAAAATAAAATAAAAATATTTACCTTTGCTATGCTAGAGAGTTAGGCTACCTTCAGTACATGTCCTATGAATCTTCACATTTTATAGTACACTACATTACATATGTCTCTTCCACTCAGCTAATGGAAGATAATGGCCTGATCAGTTTATTGGTTATACAACTGAAAACAACGTCAACAACTACAACAAATTTGGCACCTTGGGTGGTGACATATGTGACCCAGCACCACGAAAGGGACATCAAGTCGCTGGGATAGTTTCTCACAACAGGCTTGGGGAGGGGGGAGGGGGGAGGGGGGGGAGACTGTATTGGCTGAGCTTGCAATTAATTCTGGATTGAGCGGTTCCCTGAAGTATAATAACATTTTATGTGATTGGTGTTGGTGATAGGTCTTCACAAGCCTGTCTACGGTAATAGACGATTTTCGGAAAAAACACCCCACCCTAGGGGAGAGCACTTCGTGAAAATTAGAGTTGTTAACCTACGTTACTCGATCAAATACCATAGCAACAATGCAACATTGGCGTCGAAGCTTGAAACCGCAGCATGCTAGTCAGCGACTTGCAAAGATTTTGTAAAAAAAATATGGGGTGGCTACTTGCTACAAAGTGATAGAACTTGCAAACTGTGGCGTGAAAAATATAAATTAAATCAAATTTTGGAATGACACGCACTGCGTTCTACATGTTGTGTGTCTCCTCAAACACACGACGCGAGGGCTGGGGATTTACCTGACGATAGAGTAACTTCCCCTGTTTGACCGATTGAATTAGGCGAGATAACTCCTACACACCATGAATTTACTCCCCTTAATTATTTCCGAACAATTCCTATTACCATTCAGTCCAACCAACAAGTTACTGATGCTCCGATTGAATTAGGCAAGATAACTCCTATACACCATTAAATTACTCCCCTTAATTATTTCCGAAAAATTCATATTACCATTCAGTCCAACGAACAACTGATGCTCCGATTGAATTAGGCAAGATAACTCCTACACACCATGAAATTACTCCCCTTAATTATTTCCGAACAATTCCTATTACCATTCACTCCAACGAACAACTGATGCTCAGTGAGTGATATGACTGGGAACACTTAATACTAATGGAGTTTAATTTTACCACCAATTTAGGTATAAACCAGACGTTATGACCAATAGTAAGGTAATGAGAATGACAGATCATTGATAAGACCATGATGGCCATTGGCGTATAATGTATGATTATTGATTAGACTGCCCTCCCCCGCCCGGCCCATCCTTCCCTGAACGAAAAATGTTGTTTTATGTCCTCTCGGTCTGGAACAGACACATATGGGACATTTGTAAATATACAAAGATGGTGGGAACAATACTTGAGGCAATGCCCGGAGGCAGTGCAACTCCAGTAAAGTCCCGATTTTTTAAACAATACAGATAGGTGTAGCGGTAACCACGCCTCGGTTAAACATCATCGGCTATGGTACCACCACAAGTATAATATACTCGATCAGGGCATATGACCCCATCCTTCCCCCCGCCATACACACACTAACATACCCAACTCACGCGTGCACGATAACTTGACTTAGGCCTTCACTTCACCTTACCAAATAAAGGCGTTGATCCACGTCTCCTAACACTGCTTTACTCTTATTATGTGGCGGTACCATAGCCGATGAGGTTTAACCGATGCGTGGTTACTGCTACACATATCTGTATTGTTCAAAAATCGGGACTTTACTGGTGTTGCGCTGCCTCCGGGCTTGCCTCCAGTATTGTTCCCACCATCTTTGTATTAAAAAATGCCCCACATGGTCGAAAGACCGCAGAGGGCGTAAAATCCTATTTTCACTCGATCCTAACACTGTTGCAGGGGTCAAATTAGTAGAGTCGCTGCTTGTTTTGGTCACAATTTCTCACTCTCATTATTACAATCTTGTGGTGGTACCATAGCCAATGAGGTTTAACCGAGGCGTGGTTACTGCTACACATATCTGCATTGTTCAAAAATCGGAACATTACTGGTGTTGCACTGCCTCCGGGCTTGCCTCCAGTATTCTTCCCACCATGCCCCACATGGTCGAAAGACCGCAGAGGGCGTAAAATCCTATTTTCACTCCTGAAACTGTTGCAGGGGTCAAATCAGTAGAGTCGCTGCTTGTTTTGGTCACAATTTCTGTACTCCTACTTTGGGTGGATGCCTCGTGCCTCAATACGGGGATCTGGACAATCTCGCCTTCCATGAATCTCTCCCCGTGGGGAAACACTGGGGATCTTTCAGTTATGAGTAGTTCCCCCCACCTTCTGGAAGTTCTGTGCTAGCAACTTCTTCTAATCTCTCTCTCTCTTTGACTCGTCTTTCTCTTTGCTTACTGTCATCTATTATTTTTGTGACTTATTGACCCATTCTCCTGCCCTTTTTTCTAAAAAAAAATTGAAAGTTTTCTAAAACATTTTCTACCACTCCTCCGATATCAGTGGAACGTGTCGGCTGAATGCAATAGGGAGACCAGTGAACTGAAAACCGGACACATACATACGTAGAAGACAAATAAGAAGTATTGGTACCGGTAATTCTAAAGAAGAAGAAAAAAACAACACCGGTTCACTTTGCCGATGGAACTGTGCAGAGGCAGACAGACGATGTATGTGTGTGTGTCCATGAGCAACATACATTCCAAGTATGATTATTTTTGTGTCTTAAATCATGTATTAAATTGTGACTGCCGTAAAATGACGGCTCTCTCTCTCTGTGTGTGTGTGTGTGTGTGTGTGTGTGTGTGTGTGTGTGTGTGTGTGTGTGTGTGTGTGTGTGTGTGTGTGTGTGTGTGTGTGTGTGTGTGTGTGTGTGTGTGTGTGTGTGTGTGTGTCTGTCTGTCTGTCTGTCTTCATGTCTTTCTAAATTCGGACAGCCGTGCTCCGACAATCGTGATTCGGACAGCCGTTCATCGGAGAGCCATGGTGCCCTGTATTTAACAGCTACAATAAGAAAAACAAACTTTACTTATTGCATGATCTGTATTGTTAAAAATTCGGGACTTTACTGTTCGTGTTGCACTGCCTCCGGGCATTGCCTCCAGGATCGTTCCCTCCATCTGTATGTAGATCTACTAATATCCCATATAGTGTCTGGTTTCAGACCGGAGGACGTTAAACAGCTTTTCATTCACAAAACAAACTTTCTCTTCTGCAAGGCTGGTGGGATGGAGGAATGAAATTCTGTTTAACGTCCTCCGGTCTGGAACAGACACATATGGGACATTAGTAGATATAAAGATGGTGGGAACGATCCTGGAGGCAATGCCCGGAGGCAGTGCAACACCAGGAAAATCCTTTTTAACTTTTAGCAACACAGATGTGAGTGAAAATAGGGTTTTACGCCCTCTTCGGCCTTTCGTAAATAAAAAGATGGTGGGAACAATATTGGAGGCAATGCCCGGAGGCAGTGCTAAACCAGTAAAGTCCCGATTTGTTAATAATACAGATATGTGTAGCAGTAACCACGCCTCGGTAAACCTCATTGACTATGGTACCACCACAAGATAGCCTAATTGCGATAACATAGATGTGTAATTGCGGTAATCCCTTTGCGGTAAAGGGATGGAGGGTGTGTACGACCTATGTCATATGACTAGACGTCTCGTGCGGGTGACGCAGAACAAGGCATTATGTCAGAGAGCTGATTATGTTGAAGTTGTCTTGCATTGATGTTGTTTATAGCCCCGTCGACTGCTACGGCCATTTCAGGTCTGTCACCACGTCAAAATTTGAGCACATCAGATCACAGTTTAAAATCCGACCACGTGATATTACAGTTAATGATCGGTTTTTATTTTGTGTGTGGATTTTCGTGACCGATGTGCATATCTTCTGGGAATACGTTTATATGGCTTTCTGTCCTGTTTCTCATAGCTGGATAATGACTATTATATGGGTCTATATATGACTCTGTGCCAAAAGGTGGGCATGAAAAGTGGACATAGAGGGTAAAAAATGAAACTATTAATACCATTTAAATACATGCATATTTAGAAAGGATATAAATGAGGCAAAACATGTGCAAAGTGGCAGGACAATTTTTCAACCGATTTCTGAGAAAATAGTGATAATGTGGTGTCCTCCACCTGATGACGAACATCAATGATTACATCACAACCATGGTGTTATGTCACAGTATTTTCTCATAGCTCCAGCAAATCTTGTTGTGTTAAGTTGTTTTCATTGTTTGCTATTAGTCTGTGACATTTCCTGTTGAAAATTTGTTGTTAGTATGATGATTATTATGGGTCTGTTGAGGTAACAAATGACCTTCGTCATCACTTTACATTTGAAAGTTGTATCAAATACACTAATTCTGTCTTTAAGTACTTAAGATGCCATAAAAAAAAACAATTACAAGTTAACTGAATATTTTCTACCAAACTATTAATTGATTCATGTCATTGTTTTTGTTTTATTACACAATGTGTGAAAAATGTATGACAAACATCAAAGTTACCTACATCATTTATTTTCCAGTTTCTGGCCAAAATGTCTATGAATAACTGTATTTTTGTCAACTACAGTAAGCAGAATGCTTTAAAGAAAATAATAACTTGCATGAATAAAGTTTTTTTTTAAAAAACTGTTGAATTATTTATCATAATTCACTATTTACACCATAGGACATGTATGACGAACATCATAGTTACATTAATAACTTTCATTAAGCACTATTTTTTCATTTATCTTTCTATGAAGGCTGCAAAGTGCTCTAAATTAATTACTAAACCCACTGAAGTGGTGTTCATTTGTTTATTAGATGGTTAGACCAATAAAACCAGCTAAATTTGATAATTAACATTTTCTTGATGACAAACATCAAGTCCAGTAAAATGATTACATTGAACATTTGGATTAGTGTAGAAGAAAAAAATGAACATGCTGGTGTTAAATAAGGGTAGAGGTCAACTTTATATGACAGTTTAATTGTAAAATAAAAGAGAACAAGTTAAAAATATATATCTTGAGGATTTTATTGAGCATTATAACTTAGGTATGACGGATGTCAAGTGTTACATCTAAGACAGAACCTTTAAGAGAAAGTGCAATATTATTTAAAATAATATATTTTGTAAAAATACTTTTAATAGTTTTATACTCCTATGATAAAGTAATATCTGCTCCAACAAAGCATGACATTTTCATGTATTTTGGATTTATATAAGTGAAAATTGTTGGGAAGTTTGATTTTGGTTGAATGATTACATCAAAAATGATGTTTGTCATCAACATTGGTTTAAGCCTAATAACTAACAGAACTTTCATTTTTGAATGTTACAATCTTTAGCGTTTACTAAGGAGGTACTTTTGCATAACCTGTCCAAATTTCAAGTAATTTTACTGGAGTTTGTGTGTTCTAGCACTTGTTGAAATCATGACTATTTGCAATGTCCACTTTTGAAGACCAGATTTTGGGGCTGATTTGACATTCATTGTCACATAACTAAACAACTACTGGTCTTACAAAGCTGATATTGTCTCTAGTGTCTTTTCAGACATTTGTCTGTATGTTTATAACATAAGCACAACAGTCAGAAGGTTATGTGACAATTTATTGAGAATGTAAGTACCTGACCCTCTCCGTGCTCACCTTTTGGCACAGAGTCATATAGATATGACTATATATTGAGCAAACCCCAGCAAAACTATATGTATTGTTAAAACAAATCAGGACTTTACTGGTGTTGCACTGCCTTCGGGCATTGTCTAAAGTATCGTTCCCACCATATTTACATCTACTAGGGGAAGACGGGGTAAAAAGTGCATGGGCAGGTAAGAAGCCCACCCCAATTATTTCATGAAATAAAGAAAATTTCAGTCACATTTGCCCATGAGACGAATGCTAGACATTAACGCTCGTCTCATGGGCAAAATGAGACTGAAATTTGCTTCATTTCATGAGATAATTGGGGTGGGCTTCTTACCCGCCCATGCGCTTTTTACCCCGTCTTCCCCTAATGTTCCATATGTGTCTGTTGCAGACCGGAGGACGTTAAACAAATTTACTACATTTACTACTACGTAAACCAGTAGGACATTGAAGCCCTTAAGAGTATCTGTAAGAGTTGTTGGCGTTTCAAGTTTCAGTATTAACATTGTGATAAAAAAAAAAGGAAGATAAAATGCTTAAGACTATATAGATCTGACGACATGTCACACGGCCGTTGTTACACACCTTAGCATCTCCTAATAAGAACTATAAACAAAGAACAAATTCAAAGAACAGTAACCCTGGAGAAACTCTAGGGAAATGCAAAGAGCAATAACTTTGGAAACCACGTCGAATCCTATACTGACAGCTGCATGACCACTCATGTTTTTTTGTTTCTCAAAGTAGTACTACACACATTAACACCATTTTTTCTTTCGAGCTTTCAAAACCCAATGGTTTTTTTCTTCACTCTTAACTTGCTTTAACCCTTTCACCGCCAGCCATCTTTGAGCCGAAAATGTCCGTTAAACTTATTTGGCTGCAGAAAAGATTTTGTCTGCAATATTGTGGGATTTCTCTGTGATACATTTAGAATAGGGTCAATCCTTACTGCCCAAATTTAGGAACACAATATCATTCAATAATAGACCCTGATTCGAAGAGTTTTAATGACATGGGTGTTAAATCATTGTGGTGCAAAAATGCGACATTGGCGGTGAAAGGGTTAAAGCCAACGCATCCTCCTCAGCCTTCAGTTTCTTTGTCCTCTTTGGATCATTAACCACAACTCAATAAAGGTATTTTGATTGATATGAAGTTACTGACTGAGTAAGGGAGCAAACCAGCAGAATTTAGAGTGCGCTTAGTGCCTGGAGTGAGGGGAAAGGGTGGATGGGTTAGGAAGTTATAGTTTCACCGACATGGTGTAATTGTAAAATGGCTTGTGATGTGATATACAGTGGAACCTCCCTTATCACAATAATAATAACAATAATAAATAAAGCTTATATAGCGCTCTTCGATAATAAAAAATCATCCTCAGAGCGCTTTACAAATATGACGAAAAACAACAACAACAAAAACAACTTAAAAATTCGTCCAAAATGAGTTCTTATAAAGGAGTGGTCTTATAAGGGAGGTAATTTTAATACTTACAAAGGGCAATGTCTCAGAGAAGTAGGTCTTATATGGGAGGGAGTCTTTTAATGGGAGGTCTTATAAGGGAGGTTCGACTGTATGCATATGCAAATTATTTTGCGCTTTGCACATCATAGCGTAGTATCTATAGAAGAAGAGTGAACAGTAAGAATGCAGCACTGTGTTTGTAGTTCTTTAAAAAAAAAAGAAGACATTGTTGACTTTATTTAGGCCTAATGCAACTGGTTCTGAGAACAGAAAACAAAAGGCAACAGCAACCAAGCGTTATTTAGCCTAGTCGAGGGGAAACAAAATTGTAGGCTCGTATGAAATCATCAGACAGTGTTTTAGGCTTAGTAATGCTTGTTGTGACAAGCTACTTTCCAGTATATGCTGGGATGCTTTCAAACGTTAGCCACAACAAAATCCAAATGATTGTCAATGATTGGGAGAAAAGGGAGCAGGATTGCATAATACATGGGTGCAACTAGGGTAAGACGGGGTAAAAAGCCCATGGGCGGGTAAGAAGCCCATGCCAATTATCTCATGAAATGAAGCCAATTTCAGTCAAATTTGGCCCATGAGACGAACGTGAGGTGAGATAATTGGCATGGGCTTCTTACCCGCCCATGGGCTTTTTACCCCGTCTTACCCTACACAAAATGAAAGAACCTGAAAGGCCGGGGTCCAGGGGTAATGTCCCCCTGCAGCTGAAGAAAAAAAAATTTATGAAGGTATTTTAGTTTGCTTTTTCCACAATTTATACAAATGCTTATTTCAAAGTGTTTGAAAAACACAGTAGACACACAAAGATCTTGTTTGACAAAAAAAAAAATAAAAAAATTCCTTTTCTGGTAAAATTCAAAAACAGGAAATCCTTGTATACCAGGAAAAGTTGCACCCATGCACATAGAAACATACACAGACACGCGTTCAGTTATTCACCGTCCGTGTATAACTAGAAAGCACATAACTAGCGCAAATCTGCACTAAAACAGTATTATTCAGTTGCAATTAGGCTTAACGCGGAGAAACTATAGGCCCTACTAATTAAGCTGCTTTAATGTGCAAACCAGCACTCTGACTAAAAATTCACGAATATCCGTTTTTAATAATAATAATAATAATAGTAATGGGAATTTATATAGCGCTCTTTCTCACATGAGCTCAGTGTGCTTTACATTGACAACAAGAACATTCAAGGCAAATGTCAACAAAAATCAGCACGACCATGAAAATTGAGTTGAGTCCTTGTCAATAACGTGTCTACGCTTCTACCAAGTTTGATGAAAATCCACTTGTTAGTTTGTGAGAAATTTGGACCCGCCTGGATAATAAAATACAAAAAAACATTAAAAAATCAATAACAATCAGCAAGATCATGTACACCTAAGGGAAATTTCCTTAGTAAGGTGTTTACACCTCTGTCAAATTTGATCAAATTCCGTCCAGCGTTTAATTTTTGTTTGTGGCTCAAGCCACAAACCTATAACTCACTTTGTCGGTCGGTCGGTCGGTCTGTCGGTCCAAAATTGTCGCACTTCAAATCGAGGCTACACTTCAAATTGAGGCCGCTCTTAAAAATGATGTATTTTAAAAGCGTACAAAATAATAAACATACGTAATACAGACACTACAACAGACACGACGAGTATGCGGTGCTTCTTTTGATGAGTATAAGTAGGATACATAGTTTTAAATGTTTTCCAAAAGATATAAAAAGTTACGAAATGGTGCAGAGATAACATTCTGGTTTACAGATTAAAATTATTGAAAAGCCAGGGGAGGTGACTCATGATTGGAGTGGTAAAACTAGACCGCGTGCCACAAACTATGGCGATTTCGCGCTTGTTTATATATATATATATATATATAATCGATAGACAAAACACGAATATCGTCCTCTGGCCTGGTAGCAACAGCAACAAAAACATACAATATTTATATGGCGCTGAATCTTGATAGATATAAAATCAAAGCACACACACACGTTAGCATTCATAACGCATTCAAACAAAAACACAATACAAAGCGAACACACACGTATGACATATAAATGGTACACAGCAGAAACGGACCTAAAGACAAGAGAGAGAATAGAAAGAGAGTGGAGCCTCAATGACGGGAGAACAGGTGGATTTTGAGGTTAGATTTGTAAGCAGAGGGTCGGTCGCTGACAGAGGGAAAGAGGAGGGTCGGTCGCTGACAGAGAGAAAGAGGAAGTTTGTTCCAGGAGGTTGATCCTGGGACAGCAAAAGTGCGCCGACCAACAGTTGAAAGCTTATACCTAGGGATCTGGAGAGAAAGAAGGTAACAAACTGAACAGTTGTCCGCCAGTTTTGGTGGATAGGGTTATTGAGGTTGGGTGCATATCTTTTCTTCTTCTTCCCGTAGGCAGCCAACTTATATATATATATATAAGACTGTCTGTCCCGCGTCCAAGGCCAAAAGCCGAAATATTGGGAATAGTCTACATTCTTTCTTGTTAGTTTTCATTCTCTTTTTTTGTTCTGCTATATATATATATATAATTAGCATGTTGAAGATTCTGCTGCACTTTGGGCGGGGGTAGGTGGGTAGTATGAAAAAGAAAACATCAGCGAAGATAAAGAGTAAAATGATAGAACATTAAGGGGAGAAGATAGAACTCAAAAAGGCCTGAAACGATTTGCAGCATTTGTAAAGAATGCAAGAAGTAGTAGTGACTAGAAACACTATAATGGAAAGAATATTTAAAGGGAGTTGAGGGTAGTGGTGGGGGTGGGGGTTTTCATTGGCAAGCTAGAAACTTTGCTTCTCCTGCATTATGTTTTGGGACTTGCTCTCACCCCTAATTCCACCCTTAAAAAGGTAAAACACAAAATGTATGCCATTGGCATCCCAGATTAGCCTCAATTAGTGCTTTAACCTTTACCGGATCATGCTTTTGACTACACGGACACGATGGCGGGGGTCTTCCACGACCCCCTACTCAGCAAAGAGCAAATTCCGAGGTGTTTATCCCTGTCCGGATGGCGGGGGTCTCCCACGACCCCTACTCAATGCACTGCAGTGCTCTTTAAAGTAGGGGTCGTGGGAGACCCCCGTCATCCGGACAGGTATATCAAAATTACGCGTCATATTACGTCATTTATATTTTATACACATTAATAAAATTTAACACACTTAAAGCCATTTACGTTTTTGACAAAGTCATGAAATTTCATGAAGATTGCTTAAATAGTTTTAGAGATATAACATGTTTTGTGTGTCAAGGGGTCGTGGGCGACCCCAGAAGTCCGGTAAAGGTTAAAAAAATCCCTTGAGCAAAGATGTTTCTTTCTATTTAAGTTTCTTTTTAGGGGGTAGGGGGTGGGAGGTGGGATTGCTGACGGGTGGGTTGGTGTGTGTGTGTGGTGTAAACGTCACGAAGTGTATTGCATTCTCATCAATAGCATTCTATTTCAAACTTTAGAGAAAAAAACAAAAACAAAAAAACATCAAAAGTTACAGAAGTTGTAAAACAGAGAAGCCAAAGAAGACGTGAAGAAATATTTTACAGAAACAAACACAAGTACAAGTAATTACATCACAAACGGCACTCCAAAGAAAATATTCTTGACATCGTAATGGGACATTTTGTGTTGTTACTCCATATTTTATTTTATCTGATGGTTACAGATTTCAAGTGATACACAAGTTATTTAAAAAAAAAAAAATTTGGTTAACTTTACCTCACCCTGACTAGTCTATAGACAGTTCATTATTAAGTATAAAGTGTATGGTCTTTTTTTATATCTTTAAAACAATTAAGATTATTTCAAGACTATTATGTGTGTGTGTGTGTGTGTGTGTGTGTGTGTGTACTGAAGAAAGATTGTGACCAATATGTTGCAACAGATAAGATTCTTAGCTACTTAACTTTACAATAAAGTGCATAATTCTATCTACAGAATAGATACACTAGAAATCAATTCATGATACTCTAATAAATACTAAGTTTTAAAAACGAATAAAATTCATTTTTGAACCTGTTCCTAGCAAGCAAACTTGGTAACCTTATGCTAATCAGCATCAAAATATAGACCCAACAATCATACATTTTGAACTGCACACCTCCTTTTTTTGGGTATGCAACACCCACCCATTCTGGAAATTCTATAACAATGTTTTAAAATATCCTACTGTCTAGTAGAAACCCGTACGAAACTTGACTAATAACAATGTATTGCATATTTTCAACAATATAATACTGTGTAGACACAATATTGTATACCCACCACTTGCTCACCAACACACAATGACATATTCATCACAATATGTAAGTTTGCGCAGCATTTGTGGCTATTAAATAATCCACACTTTTTCCCCTAAGGGAGGTAATTTGATGACAGGCTACTTCTTAGTTTTTCACTCAGTCAACAGATTATCTTCTCTTTCAGGAAAAACATGTGGATATAGGTTATAACTTTCAGCCAATCATGTCGAGCTTTGACTGTGATCAGCAGTTGTCAATAATAATTTAAAAAAAACCACACACCCCAAAACAAACCCTGTACGACTGTAGTTCCATCAGTGATTGACTATTCACACAGAACTGTTACAAACATTCATGAATGTTTTTATTGCGGTTCATCCGATTCGTTGGTCTTTTACCCAGGTCCATCAGCATAGCCATTTCTTTCCCCGTCCCTGGTCCCGACAAGTTTTTGTATCTGAAACAAACCCATTTTTCATCTCAATTTGAGTCAGCGAAAATGTGAACATCAATTTCTTATTTAGTAGATTATCTCATACTTTTTACAGTTTAATATCATCATCATATAGTAATAAGCCAACAGTCCGTGTGTGTGTGTGTGTGTGTGTGTGTCTGAAACACGAAACGGGCCTTGTAACTCCGCCGTTTTTCGACCGAACCGCTTCAAATTTGCTGTGAGCCCTCACGGGGTGATGGCAACGGCAACCGAGGCGGCCGTATCATTTACTCGGTTTCGCAAATGCGCGAAACGCGCATCCACAGGCCTCTCGGCGCCCATATCTCCGGCGTTTCTGGGCCGATTGCCTTCAAATTTGGCAGGTAGATCACAGGGGACGGTGACTATCGCTGTGCCAAACCGGAAGCGAATCGCTTTAGAAATGCGCGCGCTATACGCCGCTTCACCTTTTCACGAATAACTCCGCCGTTTCTTAACCGAATCGCCTCAAATTTGCAGTCATGCTTGCTATGGCCCGGGCAAAGCCTGGCAGCAACTTGGAAGAGAATCGGGAGAGCGCGTCACTCTCAGAGCAGCGCCAACGGGAAACGGGGCCTTATAACTCCGCCGTTTCTTAACCGAATCGCTTCAAATTTGCTGTACTCAGCGTTACCAGTACTTGGCGTTACCGTTACTAGGCGTTACCAGTACGGTGCATTGCCAGTACTAAGCGTTGCGCTAGTGCCCTTTAAATTTTCATAACATTTAGAACCACGCCAAGTGCAAACTCTACAGGTCCTTCACTAGAATGCGTTTTATAAAATTTGGCAACACTGAGTAAGACTAAGAGCTGTATAATAATTCATTTTCAATTTTATTTTTGGGTGATGAAGTGAGGATATACCCTAGGCAAGGCATCTCCATAATAAACAAATTCCAACCCGGCCTTCCAGAAGAGCATTTGTTTCATTTCCCATCTGGAAACCAGTACACTCATGCCAAATACTGAAATACAGGCCCCCTCCACTTGGAATAAACTCCCAACTCCCTTTAAGTCTTCTCTCAAAACTAGTCTACTCTGTTCTGAGTGAATGTTATACTTGTGATTTGTGAAGAATACAAAATTGATAAACTTAAGCTTAATATTTAACTTGTTTATATTTTGGTTAGAACATGAACTGTGAACATTTTGTTTACAATTAAAACTTTTTTTTTTAGTATGCTGAGAGTGAGACTATTACAGTGATTTTCTAGCTCAGTGTCACACACACCACAAATAAAGAGAGAGAGAGAGAGAGAGAGAGAGAGAGAGAGAGAGAGAGAGAGAGAGAGAGAGAGAGAGAGAGAGAACAGATGAACATTGAAAAGCTTTATTTAACAAGATAGACTCTCTCTATTAGAGAGATGACAGTAATCAGTATGTGGGAAGGGTGTGGGGTAGTTGTGGTGGCAAAAATAAAGGAAGCAATGAGAGGGAAGGCCAAGGTGTAGCATAATGGGGTGGGGTCAGTGTCAGAGTGTGTGTGGGGGGGTGGGGGGTTGGGGTTGAGGGGAGGAGGGGAGTGTGTGTGTGTGTGTGTGTGTGGTCTGCTATGTGTCGTCTTCTTCCTTCACGTCACAACCACCATTCATCACTTTTTAACAAATAACATCAACCCCACTTACCTACATCAATGGCGATCATTTTTTGGTGACAGGCCCAGGCTTCTCGGTCTGCTCTTTGTGGGCATTGTTGACGAGTTTCTGGGTCGTTTTTCTAGTGTGGCCGCTCGGGTCTTCGTGGTGACGCTGTTCGGTTTCCTTCTTGGACCGACCTTTTCCACTGTGCCCGTGGCTCTCGTACTTGTCTTGCTCGACGTTGTATTTGTCCAGTTTATCCATGTACTTATCGTCTCCCGACATTTTCGTTCAGATTCAGTGAAAAAGAAAGATGAAAAATAATCACAACTCGGCTTGTATGCTGTCGTCCGATCAATGACACAAGCTGTAATGATAACTTTTTTTGTTAGACAAAATGTGATTGGCCGAGCTTTTGCTTACGGGTGTTTTCATTGGCTGGGTTAATGACGAAATGAAAACTCCACGTCGACAGTGAAAGTAGACGAGACGATCCAAGATTTCTGTTGTTTTTTCATGTCAGATGCAATACTCAAGTATTCACAGAGGAGGAACTAGAAAAGCTAAACGTATTAACATTATAAATTTATTAAAAATCAACATATAAGTGAGAACTCTTCGCAAAAAGAGCTGAGAATTCCAAGGGACACTCAATACGATTTCGTCGTCTGCTTAACTAGGGGAGACAATCGATTGCTACGCAAACTACGAAGAGTAGTTTTTCTTGATGACGCATAAGTAAAGAAATAATGCATGTTGATGACATCTTGAGGACTACTGCATAGAATCACTTAAACTATTTTTTGTATGGATGTATATTACCTGAAACTGTGACCCATTGAATAACAATAAAAAAAATGTTTAGGGTTAGGGTATCACATAAAGAAATGTTTTTGCCCCGGCAATATTTTGTGAACCACTTCTTCTTCTTCTTTGTCTTAACCCTTTCACCACCAGCCATATTTCAGCCAAAATGTCCATTAAATGTACCTGGGTAGAGAACAAAATCCATCTGCAGTATTGGGGATTCTTCTGTGACATATATAAAATAAGGTATATCCTTACTTCCCAAAACTAAGACAATAGGGTCTTTGCATAATAGACCCCAATTTGATGCCTTTTAGTAACATAGGTGTTAAATCACTGTGGTGCTAAAATGCGACTTTGGCGGTGAAAGGGTTAATCCTCTTAGCACTGCGTCAGCATCGTTTACAACTCGGAAACACATGAGACACAACAAACACAACTTTTTAACAAAGAAACGTTTTAAAGAAATGATTTTTTTCCCCCATTTTAACCAATAAATAAGAACTAATTTTTCATAAATAATAAGAAAAATTGTGTTTTACGTCCTCTCGGTCATAGACACATATGGGACATTTGTAAATACAAAGATGGTGGGAACAATACTGGAGGCAATGCCCGGAGGCAGTGCAACACCAGTAAAGTCCTGAGTTTTTATCAATATAGATATGTGTAGCAGTAACGCCTTGGATAAACCTCATCGGCTATGGTACCGCCACAATAGCACTTTTGCTTTTCATAAATAATGCACACATTTTGTATATAAGAGTCTTATGCTATTTTATAAAAAGTGTTGACAAAAATGTTACTATCAATACCACTCATAAAAATATAAAAGCTAAGATCGGATACACTGGAAGAGAGGAGATCTCCTCTCCTGCCGACTACAATTTTATCGTTTTAACCAACAAAGAAAATAATACAACCTTTCTAAATAGTGTACAAATATTTGTAAATACTGTCTTTATTTTATAAGACAGCAGTTTTTATTAATAAAAATAAACCGTTCAATTTTAGCATGCAGCCCTGGTTTTTAATAACAATGTTTGGGAGGGGGGTGGGGTGGGGGTTGTAAGACTAGACTACTAACATCTTTAACATTTTAACAAACTCAATTTTACATCTTTCCAATAACCTTTTATGTATCACCCTATATATATAACCAACCCTAATAACTTACCCTTTTACTAAATAACCATATTAACAGAAATTAACCACGCTTTTTCCTCATATGTTTGTCCTCGTCCTGTTATGTTGATGTCCGTTTGTTCTGTCCCCCGTCCTTAAAAATAAATGTCCCATATGTGCCTTCCCAGGCCGAGAGGATGTAAAGCAATATGGTTCGTTCTTAGCACTGCGGATAATAAAACGTGTATTGTACAAGACAATGGCATATTATTGAAGACTGCAGAGACGTCATCACTTTTCATCCCTCATTTAAACATTTGACTGGGAAACCTATACACTTTTACAAAGAAGAAAGCTTGAATTTTGCAATGAAAGTAAAGAAAACAACTTTTCTTGAATATGGTGACAGCAGTAATCCAGCAAAGCACTTTCACAGTGGCTGCAAAGTACTCTTTCACAGTGGTTGCGAAGTACTGTAAACAGTAACTGCAACTCCCCTCACCCCCACCCGTTGCTGCTACTCGTGACAGACATCACAAAACCATGCAGTCGAACCCTTTTCCTTCACTTTGCAACAAAAGTACAAGCCTAATTACCTTTCTAGTCTCCATCAGAGTAGCTATATATCGGCAACATACTCATCACTGGTGTCATCCTCATAATCACTACTTTCATCACTCATTATTGAATTCTTAGTTTTTGGTGTGTTGTTGCTGTTTAGTACTGTTATGTCTTTTGTACAAATAGTTCTCCCACCTTCTGGAAGTTCTGTGCTTGTAACTTACTCTAATCTGTCACTCACTTTGACTCTGCCTTTTCCCTTTGCCTTCTGTCATCTACGCTTTCTGCCATTCTCTTGCCTTTGTTCTAGAAATTCTTACCAAGATTTTCTCCAGCCGAAGACGGACATGCTGGGCCTACTTCTTAGTTAGGCGCATAACGGCAGCATGACCACAAAATACAGGTCCTAAAAGAGAGACAGAGAGCAAGAGAGAGAGGGAGGGAGAGAGAGGGAGAGAGAGAAGATGAGAGATAAAGACAAGACAGACATACAGACCAAACCAAAACGCAAGAGTAACAATTAAATTCTGTATTCCCACTCCATTAAGACAAAAAAAGAAAACAGAAAACTCTTCCAAGTTCAATACGTACACATGTACATCACCAATTATGAGATAACGAAGAGCATAATTATTAATCTATGTTGCAAAATCCAGACTGACAGACTCAGAGAGAAAAACAGTCAAAACCACAAAAACGTCATTTCCCCCATAAAGCTACAGAGCATATGCAAAATATACACGGAAACCCATGTGCATATATTCTATCCGCGATCTGAAAAGAAAAGAAAAAAATCAAATTTGGAAAGTAAGAATCATGAAGGCGAGCATGTGCACATAATTAACCCATCTGCATTTTCCATGCGGAAAATCGTCCGCATTCTCAGCGTATATGTGCACATAGAGTACCTTTATATAGAGTCCCCGTGGGGATCTTTCATAAAAATAGTTCCCCCACCTTCTGGAAGTTCTGTGCTTGTAACTTCCTCTAATCTGCCACTCTTTGACTCTGCCTTTTCCCTTTGCTTTCTGTCATCTACTATCTTTCTGACTTATTGGCACATTCTCCTGCCTTTAAAAATAAATAAAATGTCCAAATAAATGTTCTCCTTTGAGCTCCTCCGAAATCGGAATGTGTCAGCTGTATGCAGTGGGGAAACCAGTGAAAACTGAAAAACGGACACATACGTACCTTACCCATTATGGCCATATGGCCCGGGGACGAAGAAGAATAAGAATATAGAGAGTAATGACAACTTAGAACATGGAACCATTTTGTGTCCAATTGTACAGACCCACTGAACTGGCACATGTACAGTGCACTGTGATCTATGCGTCATGCTTTTCAAACACGAGGCAGGTTACCGTTAGGCATAAAATTCCTTTATACATAATACTATAATAATATTATATATGTATTAACTCCATTATGTTCCAAATTGCATAGAAAGGGATATGTGGCTTGAAAAAATAAAAAAACGAGCACCTAATGAGAACTGAAGATTGTTACGCTAATTAACTCCTTTGACTGAGAATCCGTGGGGTTCCCACTGTCTATTTCTGCCATGCATTTTATATCTACTCCTCATTTATTTGTGAGTTCTATCTATTGTTCCTTGCGGCATTCCCATATGAAACATGACGAAAAGAAAGATAAGCATGATAATTGTGGCCTCTTTCAAGGCCTATTTCCATTTCAATTCACAGCGCCAATACATATTGTATAAATATACAAATTGTATATACAAATTATTACAATACATGGGACTGAACAGTGAATCCAGATCTAGATTATCCTCTCGCAAAGCCTTGAAGTTAACCCTTTCGCCGCCAGCCATTTTTCAGCACAAAAATATCATTAAACTTACCTGAGTCACAGAGAAAAACATATCTGCAATATTGCAAATTCCTCTGTGACATGTATAACATTAGGCCTATCCGTACCTCCCAAAATTACAAAACATAGGGTCTTTAGATAACAGGCCCTGATTTGATGCTTTTCAGTGACGTGGGTGTTAAACCATTGTGGTGCATAAATGCGACATTGGCGGTGAAAGGGTTAAAGTCGGCTTCCATCCCAAACGACTGACTTTATTCTCCCAGACTGCACGTCTGTTGGGATTTGATGGAAATCTGTACAATTTGAAACCCTTCTCAGTTCTATTTGTGGACCCAACTGCACAACTCAGCATTTTCAGTGAAGGCTTTCAACGTCATTTCTCCATAGAGAGGGAAAAAACAAATTTGGACCCAAATGGCTCCATGTGTCACGTGACCATATTTTTTGGGATCATCATGTCGTCACTCTTCTATATTAAGGTACTTTATGTGCACACTAAAACTGAAAGCTTCTCTTAGCAGTTTGATAAACATACAACAACCCCTATCCCTTGGAAAATCTTTTTGAAAGACGAAAGAAGAGAATATTGAAAATAGGGGTAAGGGAGGGGACAGAAACAAACATGAATCGGTTGATTGAAAAGTAAGATCACTCAGACTATTAGTATTACTCAAAACTTGCAACAGTTGAAGATCAACGGATAATGCTATAAATGCTATGGTGCAACTGGAATATGTAGAAACAAGCGCTTAGAGCTTAAAGGTGAAGCGCTATATAAATTTTCTTAAATAAATAAATAAATAAATAAACAGCGTATCTGGCTGAAACACTCACTACGGGGATGACACAGATGCAAAACAATTATCGACAATCGGTGGAGTTAAGAACATGATTGTTCCATGGGTGCTCCTAGGAAATTAAAAAAAATCCTGCAAGCCCCGGCAGAATGCAGGGACAGCGCCCCTCCTGGGGGTTCCGGGGGGGGGGGGGGGGGGGGGGGGGGGGGGGGGCAATGCTCCCTGGAAGCTGAAGGGAAACAACAGTTTCCAATGTAATTGACAGGCTCTCGTTGCACTTTCACTTCTGGTTAAACTTCATAACTTCTATAACCAGCAAAATGCATCATCTCAAATTCTCATAATCCGGCGACACCAGCTCCAGGCAATTACAAAAATCCTGAACTTCAGGACATCCTGAAAGCAGGAGCATCCATGCTGTTCTTAGATAATTAATGCCTTTCTTGGCTTGAAAAGGATCAGTGGAGTTGAGCGCAATGCTGTTTGTTATCCTTGAATAATATTACTGATTTAGGAAACGTGTAACCCTAAACAATCAAGCTTGGAGAAATGGACCGATTTACTTGGGGGAAAATTGTAACTTAGACTGCCTCATTCACAGCTGTTCTGTTGCACACAAAGCTGTTTAAATAAATGACTGAATCTAGAAATCTTAGATAAAAATACAACCAAGCATTTCTTCTTTAAAATATTTTGGCTGTATGTTTTTGTAGTATTTTAAAAATATATTTCTTCCATCAAATTTGTGGTAAAAAAAATATTTTTGCTGAACAGTACTACGCAACTTATTTAGTAGAAAATATCCTTAAATAATACACTTTTTATCGTAAACATAATTAAAATGCTCATGAGTGAAAATCGGACACAGGAAACAGAATACTGACTTTGGACGAGAGTGGAGGTGATTAATAGAAGTCGGCGAAGTGAAACTGTAATACATCGATTGCACAATCCTCTGGAGTTGGAAAGACCCAAATCCAGTTTTAATATGTCATTGTATGTGTGCATGAAGAAGAGAGTATGAACTGTGCTGAACTTTTTCTTTCTACGGTATACGGCTGCCAGTGAAAAACTCCGTCATACGACCCCTCCAATTTACGACCGATTTTTCCGGACATTTTGGAAGCCTTAAAATAGAGGTTTGTCTGTATAACTAATTTTCTTACATACTATAGGCCTAACAGTATTGTTGACTGTTGCTTATGAAAAGTTTCTCATGTAAAGTTGGCTTGGAAAACTTGGAAACAAAAAGTTTTCCTGAAACAAAAAGTTCCTCCTGGAACAGTTGTGATTTTTTCTTAAATCATAAAATGTCATTGTGTATTGTTTTTATTAACTCATTCGCATCGCAACGATTTTGAATTATTAAAAACAACTCACAAATCACTCCAGCCATGCACACAAACAAAACATGCATAAACAAAAGGAGAAATGAAAGAAGATTACAGGTTTTTACTTTCAGGTTTAGACATAGGGAAGTGGTAGATCATACTTTATATATATATAGACATTACATAGAAAAACTCTACAACGATTGGGTACCCCACAACAAACCTCTACAAAAGCAAAGTCAGAGGCAAAATTGTGGTATAAGGGAGTGAAGTGAGTTTAGAAGTGACAAAGGTATGGTGCGCACACAGATTTACTTCCCTTGAAGCAAATGCATAAAATTGACAGTCATCTATTAATTCCGGACACGTATGGCTGGAACGACTTGAATGAGTTAAAGCACTATAATCTTGCCCATTCGGGTAACGCTAACTGTCCTATTCCTAGTCATCTTGGCCTGACAGTGTGGGGACATCCCTTGGGCAAGACTTCTCCACTGTAAAACAAATTCTAGTCCAGCCTTCAAGAATAGCAGTTGTTTTATCTGCTATCTGAAAAAGGAGGCGACAGGCGGACACAACTGACTAGAACACACAAAATAATGTTTTTTATTCTTTTAAAGTACCAGCATTTTAAGGTTGCATGAGGTATATCTGTGGCTAACCAACTTGTTAATGCTGTAAAGAAAACAAAACTATGACAAACTGAACCAACATTCACAAAGAGATTAACAAAAACAATTGGTACTGTAGTGTAACAAAGGATCATTTCCATATAACGACAAAGAAAACAAACACGAGATGTGCCTGGGAGCGAAAAAAACCTATTTTGGGTGCCATCAGAAACTTTTAGTTTCATGGAAAATGTATTGTATAGGGAAATTATGTCTGATCATGTTCAGTGATTTATATACATGTATTACCATAAAATGCGGACTATAAGCCGCTACTTTTTTCCTCAACTTTGGCCCATGCGGCTTATCTGTGGATTTTTTTCCCATTCTACATTTATCAGTAAGATTAAATGTTTCTGGCCAATTCTTCAGCCTATTTTGAGCTTATTTAGACTAAAAACTGGTCTTGTTAATCAATATTCAAATCTCACATTTTGATTTAAAGTGTCTGAGAACATTAAATACTCATGTTCTGATATGAGAATTTCCATATTTGTGTTGGCTTGTGACACATACAATTTTCTCTGCGGCTTATAAATTGGTGCGGCTTATTATGTGAATAAATACCTAATATTTGATCAATTTAAGGGATGCGGCTTATGTACAGGTGTGTCTTATAGTCCAGTTTTTATGGTATATATAAGAAAAGGTGAAATATCTAACACTTAATGTTGTAACATAACTTACCAATTGTTGGTAAATACTAAGACAAGGGGGGGAAATGTTGCCACTCTGTGCTGACTGCATTTGTGAGCAATGTATGGAATGCAAATTTGCGGATCCCTGTGCGCTTTTCAAAAGATCTTTTCCAGTGACTCAGTTACACAGCATAGCCGTTCACTGTTGTTGTTTTAACCATGGGTGCAACTCCCCAAAATGAAAAAAACTGAAAGGCAGGGATCCAGGGACCCGTTGCTCCGGCAGGGTATAGGGGCAGAGCCCTGTTGGACGATTCAGGGGGGGGGGGGGGGGGGGGGGGGGCAACTTAAGAGAGAGAGAGAGAGAGATAACGAGACTCCCCCAAAATGAAAAAAACTGAAAGGCAGGGATCCAGGGACCCATGACCCCGGCAGGGTATAGGGGCAGAGCCCTGTCGGACGATTCAGGGGGGGGGGGGGAGGGGGCAACTTAAGAGAGAGAGAGATAACGAGACAGACAGACAGTTAAAATGATAGACAGAGACAGTTTGAGTCTGATAAGCCTTGCAAAATTATTACATTGCCTTTGTAAACATCCAAGATAGAACAACCAAGTTCAAAACGCCCCAAATCGCTTGTGGTAAAATTTTCTTTTTTCTTTGTTGATGAATTAAAAACCCACCTGAAGTTCAGTTTCTGGTAAAATTAAAAATACTGAAATCAGTGTCAAACTGAAAGAGTAGCACCAATGTTTAACTAAGGAAAGAAGCAAGGAAGGGCACAGGAAGAGATGAAGAAAAGAAATACACTGCTCTTACATTTCTCAAGGAAAGTATCACATACTGGTACTACTAATACAAATACTTTAAAAAAACAAAACAAAAAAACCTTCCCTTTTATCAACACTCCACAACAAAATATATCTAGGGACAGCATTTGGTGAAAGCTGTTTTATGTACATGGAAACGCTTCCAAACATGTATTTTCATGGAAAATACTCACACAACATGTTGGAATTTATGTTTATACACATTCGTCTGCCGTATGTATATGTCGCAGTAGAAATCGGAATCCAGTACGATTCGGAATCCTACTAGTACAAATTGGAATTCCGATTTCTACTAGTACAAATCGGAATTCTAATTTCTACTGGCTTTTTTCTAGTACAAATCGGAATTCTGATTTCTACTAGATTTGTACTGACAGCCAGTAGAAATCGGAATCCAGTACAAATTGGAATCCACTTCTCCAACAATTGTAAGAGACGAGAGACAAAGTAGGAGGAGCATAACTTTGATCTTTGAGAGCACTCACTGCCCGCAGACCTGCCTATCCCAACGGATTTTCCGTAGTTCCTACGGAATTTGACTATAAACTACGGAACTACGGTTGATAACCAATTTCTACGATTTTCGGTGTGACAGCAATTCAGTTTGCGATGTTATTTCGTGTGTGTGTGTGTGTGTGTGTGTGTGTGTGTGTGTTTCTGTGTGCGTGCGTGTGCTTGCGTGCGTGCGTGCGTGAGTGCGTGTATGTATGGAAGGTTGTTAGAAAAGAGAAGTTGTTCAACACGCAGGCCAAGTACACGGAATGAGAGTATGATTTCTACTTTTTCGGACTTGTCACGTGGTGTTATTTCTTTCTTTTTGTTGTATGATGATTTTTGTGTGCTTTCTATTTGTTATTTGTTATGATGTTGATATATTTTGCCACCCCCCTTGTCATCAGACAGTTGTTTTGGTAATGACAATACAAATGTCGAATTGTCTAAAGCTCTCTCTCTGATTTACTGTTTGTATTTTTCTTTTGTTTGTTGCTGTTGTATTATTTTGATATTCATGACTGTCTCTCCTATAGATCAAATAATAATAATACTGAACATTTATATAGCACTTTATTCCCTTTGCAGGGAGCTCAAAGCGCTTTACATAGACAATAAAACACAAATAAGCTAACATTATACACATAAGACTCACTACAATCAAATCAAATATACATAAAATAATATTATTTAAGCAAAGCCCTGTTCATAACCACAAAATTTGAAACAATATTACAATATTATAAGAAAAGAAACAAAATTGCAAGGGAAATCAAAGTTCATGAGCTACGTTATTGCGCAAACACACACACACTAATAACATTTATTGTTATGCCCCCTCCCTACCTTCCCTCTCTGTCTCTCTCTTTCTCTCTGATCTCCATATATCCCCCCCCCCCCCCCCCCCCCCCATCACCCACACACACCTTCCGGTTTTTTTTCTCTCTCCCACTCACTACTTCTTCTTCTTCTTCGATCGCTCAGACAGTTTCCTGTCGATTATGAGCGCAGAGGCGTAATGCTGCCGTTATGCGCCTAACTAAGAAATAGTTAGGCCCAGCAAGTCCGACTTCGGCTGGAGGAAATGTTTTTGAAAGTGTTTCGTGAAAAAAGGCAGGAGAATGGACCGGTAAGGCAGAAAGATAAGTGGATGACAGTAAGCAAAGGGAAAAGGCAAAGTCAAAGAGAGTGACAGATTAGAGGAAGCTACACGCACATAACTTCCAGAAGGTGGGGAACTATTTATGCAAAAGACCCCCTGGTATCCCCACGGGGAGCACTCACTACTGACAAGCATTTCGTCCAAAAGGGAATAACATTTATTTTTCTGATCCTCCACCTTTGCTTCGTTGAATTTAGTTGTAAATACTGCCACTGGTGTACTATCTCTGACAAAATTGAAACACCAATTGACTGAACAACTGATTTGTCGCAGCGGAGCTGCAAACTTGATTTACTTGATTACAATTCACAGAATGGAAAATCTTAAACAATGATCAACAATTTCTTCCTTCTTAGTACTCAGTGATCACTGCTCTTATCAATATTATGCCTTGTCTTTTTTTTTTTCTTCTTTTACAATTGCTAAAATATGTAGATTCTAATTTGTACTGAATTCCATTTCCTACTAGCTGTTATTATAAATCGGAATTCCGATTTGTACTGGAAAAAAGCCTGTAGAAATCGGAATTCTGCTTTGTACTAGTAGGATTCCGAATCGTACTGGATTCCGATTTCTACTGGCTGTTAGTAGAAATCGGAATTCCGATTTGTACTAGTAGAAATCGGAATTCCAATATGTACTAGAAAAAAGTCAGTAGAAATTAGAATTCTGATTTGTACTAGTAGGTTTCCGAATCGTACTGGATTCCGATTTCTACTGTGACATATATATATATATATATATACAGCTAAACAGCATACTGAAACAGGTGCAATTTTTACATCACAGGCACTCTTATTCACTCCTGAACTTTTGTTTATTGTTTTCACAAAACATGTCTGAGAGAGAGAGAGAGAGAGAGAGAGAGAGAGAGAGAGAGAGAGAGAGAGAGAGAGAGAGAGAGAGAGAGAGAGAGAGAGAGAGAGAGAGAGAGAGAGAGAGAGAGAGAGAGAGAGAGAGAGAGAGAGAGAGAGAGAGAGAGAGAGAGAGAGAGAGAGAGAGAGAGAGAGAGAGAGAGAGAGAGAGAGAGAGAGAGAGAGAGAGAGAGAGAGAGAGAGAGAGAGAGAGAGAGAGAGAGAGAGAGAGAGAGAGAGAGAGAGAGAGAGAGAGAGAGAGAGAGAGAGAGAGAGAGAGAGAGAGAGAGAGAGAGAGAGAGAGAGAGAGAGAGAGAGAGAATGTGTGTATATTTGTTTGTGTACGTGTATGAGAATGTGCAATTCACATTCATGAGATAATGAATGTGTGTGTGTGTGTGTGCATGCAAGCTCGTATGATCTGTGTTACATGCATACTTGCAAGTACGAACAATCTTACTCTGCGTGAAAATCTAGGCCTAATTCGTGAAGCATGATTTTAACTCTTCTAGCACCATGGGCGAAAACATTCGCCCAGTACATCACACGTCACTTCCACAAACGCAGACACCTTCACTGCCAAGCGCCCTGCCATGTGTTTGTCTAGTTTCAGAACTTATGTCAGTGAATTTTTCGTTAAAGCAACGCACACTCACTCGAAATAATAGTTACTTCCCTCTTGTAGGTTGAGATGCAATGGACAACCAAGAAAAAAGTACATGGTGCTAGAAAAGTTAAGAAAAGGCAAAAAGAGTCGACAACATTCAAAAGATCGAATTTCTGATCCAGATTTTATGTCTTCTACAGATACCCAGAATATAAATTACAAATTCAAATTTTATTTATTCTGAACAATTCATTAAAAAAAAAGAGAAAAAAACTAAAACAAAACAGTACTACCTCTTTAGAATTAATTCGATTAGAATGACGTATCTCGAAAGTCAAACTTTAAAACTATAAAATCAAAACTAGCAATGATATATATATATATATCATAATCTGTTGTCAATCTATCAGGGTTTAATGGACGCAAAATCGGAATTCATGCCAACATTCAACCAAACCTGGATTGCTCAGAAATTCACTGACAGTCACGATTGACAAAACAAGTCTACAGAACACAACATTTTCATCCACCCTAAACAGGTGCCAAAGTACGCTGCTTCCCCCATCTCCTGATTGTCTTTTTAGCTTAAACTAATTAAATTCGTAAAATAATAAACAAACAAACATCGAAACAAACAAATGATAAATAAACCGTAATTTAACTCTACTAGGTGTAGAGTGGCAGAGAGGTAACACGTTCGCCTCGCATATACAATAAACCCGAGTTTGAACCTGGCTACAGGGGATTTTTCCTTTCACTCTGCACTAGGCCTTACGGTCTGAATGCGGAGTATCTCGGATGAGTCGATAAACCGAGGTCCCGTGTGCCCATGCACTTAGCACATGCTAAACCCAGTGGCAACGAAGAAGTTGTAATTTGGTCAAAATTTATCCCCCCCCCCCCCCCCCCCCTTCCTCATCAGTCACACAAAAATCACATGCAAAAAAATAAAATAAAGGGTGGCGCGACTCTGGCTGCAACGCGCTCTCCAGGTGGGAGCAACCCGAATTTCACAGACGCCTCTGTGACTATGAAGTACTAAAATACCAAACACAACATAAAAGAAAATCTATAAAATAGCACTTGTTAGGCAATAATAAAAAAAAATAGCAACACAAAAGACCGAAACTCAGTACTCATATTGTTTTTTAATATTCATTTTCTTGATACATGTTCACAATTTGTCTTATTTCTCGTGACACTGCATTTACAAATACAGTACACAAGTGAAAGCATACGCACAAGACAATCTTACTAAATATTATACAGTTTTTGTTTTTTTACAAAACACTGAAAAACAATTAACGATAATGCAATATGTTCTTTTGTCTTTGTAAATGAAACATTCAAGTTTTAGACAAAATAATTAAATAAATACTGAAGATAGTTACCATATTTTTCGGATCATTAGGCGCTGCTGTGTACAAGGCGAATAGGGCAATTTTCAAGAAAAATCTGAAAAAATTAAAGTAAAAGGCGCCCTCGTTTATAAGGCGATACACATCTCGCAAAAGAAAGTCAAAGTTTGAAGCCCGTACACGTCCTGTAAACGCTTACCGACCGCCATTACTGCTGTCATAAACGAGAGTTGGCTCCCATCTCAAATAATCAAAGTTCTGTTTTCGCGACTTCCGGTTGTTGTGTTGACTTTTCTTCGCAAAAACTGGTAGAATGATGGCATTTTAAGCTCTACAACGATGCTTTTTACATCCAATGAAGGGTTATGGCATCTGTTGGACAGTATCTCGGATGATAATAGGGATTTTGAGGCATTTTAACGTGAGTATTCGTCATATCGGCGACTCGTTACCACTTTTGATGTTGTGACTCACAGTAGACTGTACTGAGTACGGAAATCGTTGCCTCTCTTCTCACGATTTTGTTCACTAATAGGGCGCCCTCGTTTATTAGGCGCATAGGTCAAAATTGGAGAAAAAAATATCGCCTTATAGTCCGAAAATTACGGTAAGTTTTATTCCAATATGGCCCTAGTCTTAAGTTTTATGGTAACTTGGTTCCAAAGTTTTAAATCAAAGTTGCTGTCGGTATCACTTTTATCTTTTAGACATTTTCATCTTTTGTTTGTTATTTTCTTTAGCATTTTCATCTTGTGCTTGTTATTTTTTTTGCCTTGTTTGTAAACTTGCAAATCCCTTAAAATTACTGGCTTTTCAAAATTGAAAAAAAAATACTTTTTTTTAGTTTCTAAGGATTTTCTTTTCTTACAACATTTTCAGTCGCAAATTTCAGACCATTATGAGTGTGTATTATAAGCATTTGATGAACAAACAAGGTCTATTTTCCCCCTCTTCAATCTGACCTTAACCCTTTCGCCGCCAGCCATAAAATACCATTAAATTTATTGGGTAAATAAAATATCTGCAATATTGGGAATTTCTCTATGACATATACAACACTAGGCCTATCCTTGCCTCCCAAAATTAAGAAAATAGGGTCTTTGGATAATAGGTCCTGATTGGATGTCGTTTAGTGACATGGGTATTAAACCATTGTGGTGCTAAGATGCGACATTGGCAGTGAAAGGGTTAAGCAATACCTATGTCGGCTTTGCAAAAATGTGTGCCATGAGTAAAACCACAAAGTTTTAAAAAAAAATCTGAAATTCAGTTCCGCTATGCTTTCATGAAAGTTTGGCAAAAAAAAACACAATTTGCTTTTATTTATTTGAAATTAAATGTTGCTCCATTTTATCCTTTGGGGTCAAACCCTTACATTGATGCAGGTAAAAAAGTAAACAAGGTCCATTAAAAATGTCAAAGGATTGGTCCAAATATTTCACGTAAAAAACAGCCCAACCCTTCTGAAACATGTCAACACTCAAGAATAAATTTTAAACACATCAAAACTATTACAAACCCTAAACAAAACAACATTTTATTCAATAAGTTAGTTTGAAAAAACCCAACAACTTTATCCCAACTCCAAGAAATCAATCGATGCATTGGCGGTTCTGGTTAAGAAAGATGGTTCTAAGTGAACAAAGTGAACAGATGTCTTTAACTAAGGTTTAACGACAGAAAATAGGTAAAGCTTGATTTAAAAACAGCAGCTGGAAAGAAACAAACCACACAAGAGGAATACAGAAAAGAAAAAAGAAATAACTTGAAATCATTATTCCCATAACAGTCACTTCACAAGCATCCAAAAGTTTTTTTACATATTGAAAGAAAAAGTTATTCCCATGCTAGTCACTTCACAAGCGTCCGAAAAGTTTTCAGTTCTTTACGAAACGATCGAAACAAAGTCATTCACCGAACGAAAACAGAATAGTCTTTGAATGTAGTCTTGAATGATTCAGAGACTACTCCGCTTTCTTCTTATCTCTGGCAGCCAACGCCGCCGCCTCCGAGAGCAGGGCGTCCTTGGAAGCGGAAGCCACCCAGGTGAGTTTGTCGGCGGTGGGCAGGGGTGGGTGGTAGAAGGGGCACCCCTTGTCCTTGTTCTTGCAGCCCCGGCCAAAGCGGCAGGGCTTCGGGTGGAAGAACAGGCAGGCCATGTTGGTGCACTGGGGGAAGAACTTGCACTGAAGAGCGGCGGGCATGGGAACGACCGGGGGTGGGGGTGGTGGGGGTGGAGGAGCCCGGTAAACTGGCGGCATGTACGGGGCCTGGAAAGGCGGGGGCATGGGGCGCGGCCCGGAGTGGGTGAAGGGGCAGTCCGGGCGCGCGCACTTGGCGTCGAAGCGGCAGTTGGGGTGGATGTAGAGGCACTTGTCCCCGAACTTGCACAGGGGGAAGGTCTTGCAGTGCACGGTGGGGTGGTGGTAGCCGCAGGCAGCCCCGTTGGCACACGCCGGCCAGAATTTGCAGCGCTCCACCATCTTGGGCATTTTTAAGGGAGGCGCTGCCTCCGCCTCCCCGGACGCCTCCGCCTCCATGGCTTCGCCTTCTTCGTCCGAGTCCTTCAGGTTGATGTTCAGGGGCTGGATCTTGGGCGGGGACATCAGCACCGGCGGGGCATCTTTGGCCGCAAACTGAGCAGGGGTGGGAGGGTGAGGAGGGGCAAGGGGGTGTTGCGGGGCGTAGGCACCCTGCAGCTTGTCCACCTCCATCTCCTCCTCAGGTGAAGCGGTCATCTCCATGGCGGAGATCTCGTACTGGTCGGTGTCCACACCGTCCAGGGTGACCACGAAGCGCGTGCGGTCCTTGGCCGTGGGCTTCTCCTTCACCAGGGCCTGCCGCTGGTCCTCCTCCAGCAAGGCCGTGGAGGAGTCGGTCAGCTCCAGCACGTCCTGGTCCAGCAAGAACTCCTCGTGGTCCATGTCCTCCAGCAGAGCCGGCACGCCCTGGCTGTCGCACTCCGACAGCACCTGGTGGGCCGGGCTGTCCACCACCACCACCTCCGCTTCGTACTCCACCACTCGGCTGTCCAGCTCAGTGACTTCGGGACTCAGGCTCCGCTTGGCGGGTTCTACATAGGTGGGTTTCTTTCTCGGCGATGCGGGCTCCTTCTTCACCGTGGACAAACGGCGATGCTCCTCGTCCGTCGGTTGACGAGAAACGTCGTCGTCAGTGTCGTACTCCGCTTCGATGACAAAGTTCACGATGGGGGTCGGCTTCTCCGTCCTGAGGGTTTTCCTGGGTGGAGGGGCGGCCTCTTTCTCGCGGTCCAGCCAAGCCCGGTCCTCAGCCTCGCGGCGTCGGGATTTGGAGGTGAGGCCCGCCTTGTCGCTGCTCTCCATCCGAAGAGCTGGCTGCACTTTGCGTGTGGGGATGTAGACTGGCGGCGACTGACGACTGCTTCTGAGAGACAGACAAAACACAGCATTGTGTTCAATGTAGTGAAGGCACAGTGAAGTATTCTTACTATTTCCTAACAAAAGAAACATTAGGCAAAAAAACAAGGTGAAGGGAAAAGTACCTGAGAGGGGGGGCATCCATCATAAAAAAGCCTTCCAGTCAACTTTTTCCTGCATTCCCAGTCGAAGTGTTTATGACACGAAACGTCGGTTGCCCCCCCTCTCAGGTACTTTTCCCTTCACCTTGTTTTTTTGCCTATTCATTTCAAAAGTACAGCAGTCACTACTTCATCTTTTTTAAAAGAAACATTAGGCAAAAACAATTGTATGTTTACTGTCACATGCTGAACAGTCTGTGTATGGCTTTGCTCGACAATATGTGCATGTTCATGTTTGGCATCATAATAAACTAGCCACTTAAAATCACAAAGCATTTTCGCTTGGAATGTTCATGATGTTGAGTGGATTTTGCCTTGGGAATGATATTCACACAGTGGGTGGGGGTTCTTTGGAGGTAGATTCTTGTTCTGGTTATTAACTCATTCGCATCGCAACGATTTTGAATTATAAAAAAAACCTCACAAATCACTCCAGTCATACACTTAAACAAAACATACATAAACAAAAGGAGAAATGAAGGAAGGTTAGCTTGACATGGTGACTGAATTTATAATGTTAATAAAATCGCCCAATGATGGCACACCAGGTTCAGCACACCAGGTGGCGCTTCTCAAGGGGCGACGCTCAGGTGCACTTGTCTCTGTATATTTCATCTTGTTTTATTATCTTTATCTGTTTCCTGAACTTTTAGTTGAATGCAGATGAATTATAAGTTGTAAAGATGGAGACTGTGTCATTTGTAAAGATTCTAATCATCGTCATAGTTGTATTTCGGACATGTGTTTTGACTGTGCTTGTGACGCCTGGTGAGAAATATGGCGGGCAGCAGGAAGGTAGATCTAGTACCGGTGCTTTGCGCTACGATCGTGAATTTCTACTTCGTCTTCAAACTGCCCATGACATCTCGACCATTTCTGGACAACTATTCCCTGCTGAAATGATTGGTGAAAGTGAGAGTGAGAGTACGGCTAGAAAGAAGAAAGAACGAAAGAGGGGACAGAGAGGAGGAGTGAGAAGAAGAATGAGAAGAAACAGATCTAAACTGCCCCTACCATCCATGATTCTATCAAACGTCAGATCTATCAACCCGAACGGAAAGAACTGTAACTTAGACGAAATCCAGGCAAATTGTCAATTTCTAAGTGAATATAGAAACTCATGTGTACTCTGTTTTACGGAAACTTGGTTGACTGAGAAAGTTCGTGATGAGAATGTTGCAATTGGTGGTTTTGGTGTGCCGTACAGAGTTGATAGAGACTGTGAGAAAGTGGGAAAGCAAATGGGTGGTGGTGTTTGCTTATATGTGAATGAAAGCTGGTGTGATAGTGCGAATGTAACCGTAAAGAAGCGTGTGTGTACACAAGACATTGAACTGCTCTCTGTGTCTCTCAGGCCGCGTTATCTTCCTCGCGAGTTTGGTCGTGTCTTTTTGACAGTTGTGTATGCCCCTGTGTTTGACAAGACCTCTGCTGTACGCGCTGGAAGGGAGATAGCTGCTGTCGTCAGAGAGCTACAGTTGATTTCTGCTGATGCCCCCTGCTTCATCGTTGGTGACTTTAATCACTGTGACTTGCGTAAAACTCTACCCTCTTTTAAACAGTATGTGACATGTTTTACTCGTCAGAAGAAGACTATTGACTTATGTTACGGCAATATTCCCAATGCATATAGATCTCTACCTCTACCACCAGTGGGTGCTTCCGACCACGACACCGTGCAACTTATCCCTGCCTACAGACCCAAAATACAAACTGAACCTGTGGTGAAAAAGAGCGTGAAAGAGTGGACGACCGAGAGTGTGGATGAATTGAGGGGTTGTTTTGAATGTACTGACTGGAGTGTGCTGACTGATTCCTGTGAAACTGTGCATGAAGCTGCTGATGTTGTTACGTCTTACATTAATTTTTGTGAAGATATGATCATTCCATCAAAGACTATAAAGATTTTTCCCAACAACAAACCGTGGATTTCCAAGTCTATTAAATCAGTTTTAAATGAGAAGAAAGTAGCCTTTCAAACAGGAGATAAAAGAGAAAGAAAAGTGGTTCAATCTAAACTTAGAGGGGAGTTAAGGAAGGGGCAGAGGGAGTATAAGGATAAAGTAGAACAGCAGTTTCAGACAGGCAGAATCTTAGATGCATGGGATGGGCTTCGAACTCTAACTGGCCAATCAAAAAAACGAACAGCAAATTGCCAAATGACCAGAGAAGAACAGAAGGATTTTTCTAATGAGCTAAATGACTTTTATTGTCGGTTTGAAAGAAATGATCTAGAGGGAGATCTAAACGGGGTAACATCACAGTTAAGAGAAAAAATTATCAATGCAAATGAAGATCATGAATTTGAGGTTCAAGAAAGAGATGTTCAGTCCATATTTCAGAAACTAAATGTGAGGAAAGCTGTGGGACCAGATAATGTGTGTGGAAGATTGTTGAAAGCATGCTGTTCTCAATTGTGTGGTGTGTTTTGCTCTCTATTTAACTGGTCTTTACGTGATTGTGTTGTACCATGTATCTGGAAAAATTCTACAGTTACTCCTGTCCCTAAGAAAAAGAACCCTGCCACACTGAACGATTACCGCCCTGTTGCCTTAACGTCTATTGCCATGAAATGTTTTGAAAAGATCGTCCTTCATCGCCTTCTTTCTTTTACTAACCTACTCCTTGACCCCTTTCAGTTTGCCTACAAACGGTGTAGAGGAACAGACGATGCCTTACTGACCCTTCTTCACAATGCCTTTCTTCACTTAAATACCCCCAACTCTTTTGTTCGTATTTTATTCATCGATTTCTCCTCTGCCTTCAATACAATACAGCCCCATTTACTGGCCCAGAAACTACTAGACCTGAATGTTAACCCCAAGCTCATTCTCTGGATAACCAATTTCCTACGCAATAGAACTCAGTCTGTCCGCTTTCAATCTGCAATCTCCTCAGAACGTTCGACTTCTACAGGTGCCCCCCAAGGAACAGTTTTGTCCCCAGTTCTTTTTACATTGTACACAAACGACTGTAGAGGCACTGAAGAAACACCTGTCATTAAATACTCAGATGATTCTGCCATCGAAGATTTGTCAAACTCTGATTCTGTGTACTTCAGTGAAGTCAAAAGGTTTTGTTCATGGTGCAAAGATAATTATCTGGATTTAAATGTTGTTAAAACAAAAGAACTGCTTGTAGATTTTCGTAGAAACCCAGTGCCAGTGCCACATTTGGAAATTGATGGTGAAACGGTTGAAAGAATTGATGAGTACAAATACCTAGGCACAGTTTTAGACAAGAAACTTACTTTTGATAAACACATTGAGCATATACATAAGAAGAGTCAGTCCAGGATCTTTTGTTTACAGAGGCTAAGGAATATTGGTGTCTGTTCAGATATTCTTCAAACCTACTACCGATGTTGCATTGAATCTGTTCTTACTGTGTCATTTATCTGTTGGTATGGAAGCTTGAATGTAAAAAGTAAGCGTGTGTTGAGTGATATGGTGAATGTGTGCAGTAAAGTTGTGGGTGCAAGGCAGAGTGGTATGCAAGAGTTGTATGACAGACAAGTAGTCAAGAAAGCCAGGAAAATTCTTAATGATAACAGTCATGTTCTGGCAAAATACTATGAAGTATTACCATCGGGCCGTCGATACAGAACTCTAAAACTGAAAATAAGAGCACAGAAAACTTTCTTACCAAGATCAATTCATCTGTTGAACTCTTAATGCACTGCATTGAGTGATTGTTTTGCTGAGCAGCCTGTCCATCTCCTTGGGATTGAATTTGTATTCGTATTCGTCCAGTTTGTTAACTACAATATTGCAGTGTTATTAGTTATTAGTTTATATTCTTTAATTGTTGATAAATGTGTTTATTGTTGTTGTGGGTTTTTTTTTGGTTTTTTGTTGTTGATAAATGTGTTTATTGTTGCTGTTTTTCTTATGTGCACCTGGCTGCAATTTCTCAGTTATGAGATAATAAAGATGATTTGATTTGATTTGAGCAAAAAAAATCAAATGCTGCTCACTAGGCCCCTGTACTAGTGTCAAAAACAAATTTTTTATTTTAAGAAATCCCCACAACTAGTTGGGTCAGATCACATCAGAACGAGCATAAGCAGGCCTACAGACGCAGTGCTAGGCCTACCAGTACCACACAGTGAGGCATGTTGTGTGAGGGACAACCATTCAGAATGCCTCATTTTCTGTAGAAATGTTGAAACAAAAAAGTGAGCAGACATTGCCTCATTGTCTATAGAAATTTCCGAAAAAAGTTAGCACATAATTTTGTTCTCTAGGCCTAGCTTCTGTAGGTCTTCAAAAATGGTGGTAAGACAGAGCTGCAAGTGCTACCCAAGCAGAAATCCAATCCACATTTTTTTCTGTGCCACAAGACCTATTAAACAAAGATAAAAATCATGGTACTAGTACTGATTCAGATAAAGACTATGCCTGGTATCGGTAGACACAGTGAAGCAGGTAGGGCAGGGCTCTCAGGGACCCCCATTTGGGGGTCTATGAAGTACTAACATTCAAAAGGACCCTCTAAAAGAATGTGCAGGGGGTCTCAGGGATGCACTAGAAAAATTATTTTTAGCATTCGCAATGCCACTGGGACCCTCTATCCTGCCTCTAGGACCCTCTATACTGTAAGTGAAGGAGTCCCTGTGACCCCTTGTTTTGCGGGACGATTGGGGGCCCTGTAGGGTTATCCAGAATGATTAACTCATTCAAGTCGTTCCGGCCATATATGTCCGGAATTAATAGATAACTCAATTTAATGCATTTGCTTCACGGGAAGTAAATCTGTGTGCACCCAATACCTTGATCACTTCTAAACTCGCTTCGCTCCCTTATACCACAATTTTGCCTCTAACTTAGTAACTAACTTTGCTTTTGTAGTGGTTTGTTGTGGGGTATCCAATCTGTGTAGAGTTTTTCTATATAAAGTCCTATATATATATTATTATATACATAAAAAAAGTCTGATATACCACTTCCCTATGCATGTGAAACATTTAGTTGCCAATGCGAGTGATTTACTTGCACTGTAGAGAGCTATGCACACACAGACACACACATGCCCCCCCCCCCCCCCCCACTCACAAATACCCCATTATCACCTTAGACCCCTCTCCCTTGACAGTTGACCTACCTGGGCTGGGCGATGGCCTGACGCAGGCTGGCCTGAGCAATGCGTGGCGTGGGGCTGTGGCGACGAGAATCCCCCCCTCCCCTCGACTCTCGAGACTCCCCCCTTGCGCCTGACGAAGACGAGTGGCCCCCGCCGCGCGGCCGCTCTCGGTCGTGCTCTCGCGAGCGCTGCTCCCTCTCCCTCAGATCCTTCTCTTTCTCCACCCGCTCTCCCCGCTCCCTTTCTCTCTCCCGGTCCCGGTCCTTGTCGCGCGGGCCCTCGCTGCGCATGAAGGGTCTGACGGGAGTGACGGCCACCCGCCGCTGGTTCTCCACAGACTTCTCCGCCTCCGTCATGGCCTTCAGCAGCAGAGACCTGCACATGGGGCAGCTTCGTTGCAGTGCAATCTTTAACCCTTTCATCACCACTGTCGCCTCTTGGCACAACAATGATTTAACACCCATGTCACATATTAGGCATCAAATGAGGGTCTGGTATCCAGTGACCTTATGTTCTTAATTCTGGGAAGTAAGGATAGGTCCTATGTTATGCATCATTGCATGTCACAGAGGAATCCACAATACTGCAGACCTAATCTTTTCTCTACCTGGGTAGGTGTAATGGAAAGTTTTAGCTGAAAAATGGCTGGCGTTGAAAGGGTTAAGTTTTTACGTCAGAGAATGAAATAAAACAAACAATATTATTACTTAGTACAGTGGAACTCCCTTATTTGGCCTTAATATAAGACCTCCCATTATAAGACTCCCTCCCACATAAGAGTAGACCTACTTCTCTGAGACATTGCCCTTTTTTGTAAGTATTAAAATTACCTCTCTTATATTATAACATAAGATCCCTCCCTTATAAGACCTCATTTTGGATGATTTTTGAAGGTCTTATAAGGGAGGTTCCACTGTATATGAGGCAATGTCAAAAGGTGCTATGCCCCACCCCTACCTCACAAAATTGTCCATAACTTAATTTCATGATGCGTATGATCTCAGTGATTAGTCTGTCTGTATTGTAGAAACATTAAAAATGTTTATTAAACAGTAAAAGCTATTGAAGACATAAAAAAAACAAAAACTATTAGCGAAAATACCGGCACTCGATGGCCGAAATCGGCGTGCATTTTGACCGTGGTGAACAGTGCACCACTTGGACTCAGTTGGAGGGCTTGTGGTTCCAAATAGATGCAAATAGCAAACACATTTTCAGTTGTATTATGTTCTTCTGTAATCTTTGCAACTATAATAATGTTCAAAAAAAAATGTTCATGTGTATCTTTACCGTAACATGACCTCAAAGTCAAAGTCGGTCTGTTACTTGCTACACTTGTCATCACATTGAGAGCTAGCAGACAACTGTTTACCTTGACTAACAAAAACATGGAACGAGTCTAAAACGAAGGTTATAGATCCATTGGAAGTTGTTCTTTTTAACACCTATTAGTACTACTACTAGTATTAGGTTTTTTTTGGCAATAGTTAGCAAAATTACGTCATTTACGGATTGTCGTCACAACGTCACAAGTAACACTTATGAGCTTTCAATGTTTATTACAATTTAAAAAAATCAGTCAACTAGAACAGAACCCCCAGTTTCTGTAAACCTTCGACTCAGTGTGCATGCTCAATAGCTTTTCCACTCTTTTCAACATCGGAAGAGCGATGAATTGTTTGTTGTCACGGACAAATTTATTTCACATGTAACATAATCTTGTAGCAAGTACCACACAAACCATAATTCATTTTCATATCAATTCGATTGAAGCAATAATTTGGATGCAAATATTGACAGCTTGACACAAAACTTCTTTATTTTGATCTACTCTTCTGCTAGTGTGTGCCAAAATGATGTTGTAGGGTAAGAGACCCCCTGTGACGGGAGATCTTGTGTTGTCACATGTCACAAGTAACTCACGAGTTACGATTTTAAGTTGAAATTAGGCACATTACAAGTTTACTTCACAACACTTTGGCTGTTTCAGTGATACTGAAGCAATATTTCTTGAAAAAGTACTTTCTTTTTTGTTGGTTTATGAGACTTAATGACTTCAACTTAATGACTTCAACTTAATGACTTCAATCACATGTTACTTGTTACCTGTGACAACACTTCAATTTGTCGTCACATGGATTTGTGTAGCAAGTAACATAAATAAAGTTCTACTCTCTTATTCATTTGGCTTGAATTTTGTTATCATTACTTTACACTATACAAATGGAATGTTTCTTCGAAGAAATCAACATTTGTTTGCTGTTTCTGAGATTTTCTTTTATGGTAGGCAATTGTGTGCGAGTGAGGTGATGACGTATGTGTAGGTGATGATACACAATTAAACATAACACAATTATACCAGATTATTCTAGCAATGTGACTTTATTTATTTCTGCTTTATGAACATGACCTTTGCTTTACTCTTCACACAGCACAGTACTTTATGTTGTCACATGTAACATGCCTCCTGAAGCCAATTTAAAATTGTGATAAATCATAATCTAAGCTCAATTAGCCATACATTCACACAGTCATTTTATTGGAGTTGAAAAGAAACAGAAAAGGTCAAAAGAATTGCTGACAATGACATTTTATTTTTCACTTGCTTGGAAAGCACCTTTTGACACTGCCTCATATGATTGCGTATTAGACAAGCAATTTTGTACACGGCTTTGCCTAGGAATAAAGTGTGCGTGCTCTCTCTCTCTCTGCTCTTCTTGTTCTTCATCTATACTCTTTTGCTTCTGCGCCAAACCCCACCCCTCATAGCCCAATCCTGCATGTGTATAAATGTTTACCTTTCTTCTAAACACACAAACACATGTATACATACACACATGTGGGCATGCACACACACACACACACACACACACACACACACACACACACACACACACACAGTGACACACACACACACACACACAGTGACACACACACACACTTTTAACTTACCATATTTTACGGACTACAAGGCACACCTGATTATAAGGCGCACCCGGGCCCAAATTTTACACAAAATTCAGATTTTGTTATTATAGTTTCTTGTTATAATCAGTCACATTATCATATAAGGCACAGGGGTCTCAGTCTAGGAAAATAGAATCAACTTATAGTCTGTAAAATACAGTACTCGCCCAGAGGGCTAGTGATTTTTAAAAAGTTTGGCCAGCCCTGGTTAATGTATTATTAACTAAGTACTGTACTTAAAATATACGGAACTCGGGCGAACTATCAATCTGAAAGCATTATTTAACATGATACAGGTGAGGTAGAAGAAAAAGCATGGTAAAGGTAAAGATGTGCCACCCACCCTGCATTTCCGTTAATTGTATTTTTCCGTTTTTGCCTTTCTTACCATACACAGCTAATTCTCTTTTTGAAATACTAACCCTAACCATAACCCTAGCCCTAAACCTAACCTCCACTATGTACTGCAGTACACCACGATTTGTCACAGTTGTGGTTCGTTGCGTTTTTCCGTCTTATACTAGGGTATACAGGGTTAGGGTTAGGGATAGGGTTAGTATTCTAAAAAGGTTATTAGCTAAAAAGGTTCCTAAAATACAGCTTTATGTATGGTAAGAAAGGCAAAAACGGAAAAATACAATTAACCGAGAAATGTACCAAAAGCACAAACAAAAATCTGCATCATACATGAAGTAACATATATTGACAATGATATTCACATTTGATTTACACCCACCCCCCAACAGAAATACAGTCTCTCTAATACAGCAATTGTTCAGATTTCTATTTTCAATTAATTCATTAAGATTAATAATAAATTATCTCCTTTGTGGTTATGAATTTATACAATTGAGAATATTGACACTCATTTGAAATCAAATTCATACTATTACTACTAGTAGTCACAGTCACACTCATAATCATATATACTTGATCCAACCTTTTAGTTTGACTTTTAGCAATTTAAATAATAAGAGAACAGAGCAAAAACACCCTGGAGTCACATTTAGAACCTTCAGACTCAGAGGCTATTCATGAACACAATGAACACATCACTTCAGGTTCAAATAATAATCCAACATAATAATAATAATGAGGAACATTTATATAGCGCCCATCCTATGTCGGCTACAGTGCGCTTTACACAGAATTGAAATGGAATAAAAACATGATGAAACCAAAATCCAATAACATGAGCAGACAAAACAATACCGGTCAGACTTCATTTGGCGGGTAAAAATGCACACACTGCTGTGACTACTACTAGACTACTAAGTACTACTTATAATAGGCCTAACACAAGTATGCATTGTCAGTTTGTCACACAAGCTGAAACAGTAAAAGTGAAACACTTACTTGTTGGCCTGCATTTTGGCCGGCACACTGGACTTCCTGGCCGTGACCTTGACCACGCTGGCCACATTACCAACGGCCGGATTTCGAGGATCATACCCCTCCTCCTCTTCACTGTCCCGAGAGACAGAGCCGACCACAGATATTGGCCCTCGACGTTTCCGACTGGACACATCCGAAGGTCTGGGTTCCACTGCTCGGACTAGAGCTGAGCGACGCCCTGATTGTCTGATGGGAGACATTACCGCCCTGGGTCGTGACGATCTCGGTGGTGATCTGTCTCTCAAAGACTCCACAGAAGCTGTGATGACTCGTTTGGATTTTGATGAAGTCAAGTCTTCATTGCTGTTTCTGATTTTCACATCGCTTTTCTTGACTGGTAAAACCACTGCGGTTTCTTGTTCTAGCTCTTCCGTGAGCTCGTCATTTTCAGTCAACAAAAGCTCGGTGAGGTCATCGTCTTCTACCTGAATGTCACTGGCATCAATGCCGCTTGGTTGACCTTGAGTGTTAGCGTCTTGTTTTGAAGTACTAGTTTCAACAGTCCGTGCTGCTTGCTCTTCACTTTCTATAATACTCTCACTCTCAGCTTCTACAGTATTTTCTACAAGTTTTTCAGGTTTCTGGCTTGCTATCTTTTCTACTTGAGGGCTAACTGGAATACTGTCTGTATTGTCTTTCTCAGGTAACACAGTAGGTTCTGGCAAAGATGACGCCTTGGATGATGCATTGTCAATTTCGGCAACATCTATCTCAGGAACTTGTTTTGTTTTCACTTCGTCAGTAATCTTCGATTTTTTCTCTTGATCTGACTTTCGTCTCTTTCTTTGCTTCTTTTCTTCTGAACCTTCATCAGATGTACGCTTCTTGGACTTGCTCTCATCATTATTCTTCTTATGTTTACCAGCCACATCACTTGCCAGTGACTGTTCCGCAGGTTTGATCTTTTCCACAACCTTTTCTGGTTTGCCCGTACCAAAAATGGCGGAACTGTTTTCTGAAGTGATTGACTGTAGTTTATGTAGTAGTGCTTGCAACCAAGTGGTGAATGTTTCAGTGTTTGCGCCGAGAAAAAGACCAAGATCGTCAGCCATCTGATGTTGGCTTTTTTTGTTGGCAACCATCACCATAATGTAGTCGGGCAGCTCTTCGTCCACATAAGCATTAAGTTCCACCAATTTTGCCTTGATTGCAGAACGTATTTTGCTGCTGATTTCATTTCCTACCTCCATGTTCATCATTGCTGCCATATATACAGCAATACCAGCTCACAAGAACGTCCGTTCGCTCAACAATACACACTAGTTATTTCGTTAAAAAGCTCTGTTAAATTCGCTTAACGTGCATAAACGTCGTTTTCATCGCCCCTGACCTTTTCACCGGAAGTACCTTACGGCATGCTGATGTGTCTTTATACAGAAATTGGTCCAAAGAAAGTCATGTACTACATGGCTAGAGATACACCAGCAGACAGACTGACAAAGAAAACACACACACACACACACACACACACACACACACACACCCCTACTCACACACACACGGCACACGCCACGCACGCGCGCTCTGACACTCCGGAACACACATAAACTACACGCACACACACTCATACACGTGACACACACACACACACACACACACACACACACACACACACACACACACACGCTTTATTGTTTATTTTATCGTTCATCTACAATGATCGTTGTTTTTTGTTTCTTTTTCATATACCAAGCTATTTTAACAATCTGGGAGAAAGAAACAAAATTCTAAACAGGATTATCTGCCCCTGTAGGTAATTAACCTGGAAATAACTATTTTTCTGTCTTCTTTTCTTTTTTTTTCCTATTCAATACTCTTCGATCGGTGAAGAAAACTCGCCTATTAGTATTAGTACTGGAAAATAAAAAATTTGCGTCCCGGCTTCGATTCTGTGTCTGCATTGTGTCTGTCTGTCCATCTACCTTCGGTGTCTCTCTGTCTCTGTGTCAAACTCAAAGTTTAAAAAAAATTTCATTATTTCTTTAAAGACCCCCCACGTCACGTGTCACATTCCCTCTTATGCCGCGGATTTGTTAAGATTTCTTAACAGCTACAAGATGGAAAATACGTGAAAACCGTGATTTTAACACGTGACGTGATGGGTCTTTAAGGTCTATGTAAACGTGAACATTTGTTTCTCAATCCTAAAATTACCTAAAATACAGCTATCTGTATTAATTTAAAAAATCGGGACTTTACTGGTTTCGTACTGCCTCCGGGCATTGCCTCCAGTATTGTTCCCACCATATTTGTATTTACAAATGTCCCATATGTGTCTGATTCAGACCAAGAGGACGTAAAACTCCATTTTCTCTCTCTCTCTCTCTCTCTCTCTCTCTTTCCCCGTATTAGCCGCAACAGTGGCTAGGCCAGTTATGTGACATGCATATCACTGAGTTGCCATGGTCAAAGAGTGAAAATTTTCCACGTGTATCATTGAGACCATTAAAGACACACTGACCCACCACGATTAAGTCCCTTGTTTTTTTCTGGGTAGCTGTGACCCACATACAAATGTCCCCAACTTCAAATTGAGGCTGCTCTTTAAAATGTTTCGTTTTCATTTGGGGACACTTGTATGGGAGTTAAACCTGGTCCAAAAAAAGATTTTTACCAGATATAAGATGGAAAACACGTGAAATCCGTGATTTTGACACATGACGTGACCTGGTGGGTCTTTAAGAGAAACTATAGCGGTTTAAGTACTCGCTTCGCGCGTACCCAGTTAAGGGAAAGGGCATTGGGCTTGAGATTCTTCTTCTTCCTAGATCCTCTGCGTTCCCAGGCCATATTATGTCCATAATGGTTAGGTATGTGTCCGATTTTTAGTTTGTCACAGGAAGAAGTCATTATGGTCAAAGGGGGGTAATCTATGCGTATTGTTGACGGTTTATATTGAGTTGCTTCCCATTTATCTGTATCCGATTGTCTCCAAATATCTTTTTAATTATCTTGATTTGTTGGACTTGTACGTTCAGGGAACTGACTTCGCGTGTGCATAAAGGAAGCCTTCCCGAGCATGTATTGCATGATATCACTTTGCTATACCACGTCTAGCTGCAAAGCCTTTAGACGGGAGTATTTCACGTGATTCATGATAACACACGTCGTCGAAATCGCATCGCATCGCATCGCATCCATACGATTCGTATGTGTGTGGCTGTCCCTTAATGCCCTCACTCACAGCAAGAAATTCCCCCGTGGGGATACCGGGGGTCTTTTGCATAAATAGTTATCCCACCTTCTGGAAGTTCTGTGCTTATTGTAACTCCCTCTAATCTTTTTTTCCACATGTTCATGTTCCTTTCGGGGTACGAAGCAAGTGTGCGTCGTTTCCTTCTGCTAAAGTATTCTAAAAAAGCTATTCATCAGGGCCTGTATTCACATTGAGATAGCATGAGACTTAGCATCATGCTAACTTAGAAGCTCTTCTAAAAGTCCTATTAAATCCTATAGGACATTGGAAGAGCTTCTAAGTTAGCATCATGCTAAGTGTCATGCTATCTCAATGTGAATACAGGCCCTGCTTATTAATACATAAACGCTTTAAACATACGCACTCATTATATACACTAACCTAAAAGTAAAATATGAAAACAATTTATTATTAAACTTCTGGGTTGATGTCGTGAGTGACCAGTGGACGCAAGTTACTCTCTTTGACTCTGCCTTTTCTCTTTGCTTACTGTCATCTACTATCTTTCCGGTCCATTCTCCTGCCTTTTTTTTTCTTCATGAAACACTTTCAAAAACATTTCCTCCAGCCGAAGGCGGACTTGCTGGGTCTAGGCCGCATAACGGCAGCATGACGCATGATCTGCGTTCATAATTGACAGGAAACTGTCTGAGCGATCGAAGAAGAAAAAGAAGAGGGAGAAGAAGAAGAAAACTGCAAGAAAAAGCTGTTCCAACGCTGATCAAAGATTCTTATTGGCAGATGTAGGCCTACTATTTTTGGTTTGTGCTTGTGTGGGGCCTATCCCAGGTACCATGCAGTCAGTCGTGTACGACTATGGCTTCCAGGTATAGCAGATATATGGTGACTGCTAGGCTATTCACATGCATAAGCCCCACATGGCCGAAAGGCCAAAGAGGGCGTAAAACATTATTTCTTCATTCACATGCATATTCTGGGGGATATTCCGGAGTCTGTTTTTGAAGTAGGTCTAGTAGAGAAGCTTTGCATAAGGCACATCCCCAGACTCAGCTCGGTTAAGAAGACTCAATGGCAGTTGGTCTTTGGCTTTTGGGAAGGTCCCCAAATACCAACTAATCCCCTTTGTTGTAGCACTATGAGACACACATACACACACGCGCACACACGCAAGCACGCACACACACACACGTGCACGCGCGCACGCACACACACACACACACACACACACACACACATACACACACACACACATGTGCGCGCACGTACGCACACACACGCGCGAGCGCAAAAGCATAGGCCAAAACACAGATATGCATACATACACAAAGTAAACATTTAAAAAAGCAGTACTGTGCAGGTTTTATAAGATTTATTATGGTATTCATAAAAAAATTATAATGATATATTATGCATTTTTGCAGGTATTTTTGTGCTGTATTTCTAGAAAAAAGCCTTTTCAACAAAAACAAACCGGACTCAATCAAAATGAAATAACACACTCACACACATGCACACACACACACACACACACACACACACACACACACACACACACTCACACACAACACAGCGAACAAACACACACACACACACACACACACACACACACACACACACACACACACACACACACACACACAGACAGAGTCACACTCACACACAGAGAGAGAGAGAGAGAGAGAGAGAGAGAGAGAGAGAGAGAGAGAGAGAGAGAGAGAGAGAGAGAGAGAGAGAGAGAGAGAGAGAGAGAGAGAGAGAGAGAGAGAGAGAGACAGACAGACAGAGAGAGAGACAGAGAGAGAGAGAGAGAGAGATCATGATTTTGAAAACAAAAATAATTTTCACTTTTTGTAGAAAGACAACTCTGGGTATAAAAAAACACACCTACAAATGTGCGCAAACGAAAACTACTGTCAAAATAAAGACATATCATTTAGTTGTCGCTGAAAGTTAAACAAGGGCGTCGCCGAGCGGCAGACATGTCCGTCACCAGCAATGCCACGCACTTGCGACACCCTGTAGAGTGTCACATCCTGACACAAAATTGGAAGGGATTCTGTCTTCTAGTTCACGAGATACAGCTTGAAGAAGAAACATATAGCGCAAAGAAGGAAATTTCGGTTTTCAAGGTCACACTTCAAGGTCAAGGTCAGCATGGTGATAATTTATGCTCGGATGTTTTCTTCTCTAGGGTATACAGTACCACACACAATCTGAAGCGCTTCTGTCAAGTACAAATGTGGAAAATATGGCTTAAAACCCAATGTGTAGACGCCTACCTTTTTCAAGGCCTACCGATCGCCCGGACCGTGACCTTGACCATAATCGGTATGCCACCATCAGAACGGGCATAAGCCAAAGTACCTTCATGCCAAATTTGAAGACTCTAACACTAACGGTATGTGAGTTATGGCCCCTGAAAGATTTTCGGTTTTCAAGGTCGTACGCCAAGGTCAAGGTCACGACGGTAAAATGGTTTGCACGGATGCCTTCCTCTCATGGTGACACACCAGCACACAAAATTTGACGTGATTCGGTCAACCCGTTCGAAAGATATCCTTGGGACAGACAGAAGGAGAAAAAATGACCCTCCGATTTTCAGGTTCCAGCGATCTTTTTGACCTTGACCTTGACCTTGATCGCTATGCCATCATCAGAACGGGCATAAGCCAAACCACCTTCATACCAAGTTTCAACATCCTATGTTGATCGGTGCCCGAGATATGGCTAAAAATAGATTTTTCGGTTTTCAAGGTCGTACGTCAAGGTCAAGGTCACGACGGCAAAATGGTTTGCGCGGATCTCTTCCTATTAAGGTGGCACACCATAACACCAAATTTTACGCGATTCGGTCAAGCGGTTCGGGAGTTATCCTTGGGACAGACAGAGAAAAAACAAACAACAACAAAAACCAAAAAAACAAACAAACAGACAAACCAGCCCATCGCAAAGTCCTATCACCTTCGGTGACGGACAATGAAATATAATCCTATACTCGCTTTCAGGGGATCTTATGCCTAAGCTTTGATAACATTTTAGACACGCGTGAAGCTTGCATAGGGGCATAGGGGCAACTGTCATAACGTGACACCCTTTCACAAAAAGGAAACACCGTTTAACCCTTTCACCGCCAAAGTCGCATTTTAGCACCACAGTGATTCAACACCTATGTCACTAAAAGGCATCAAATTGGGGTCTGTTATCCAAAGACCATATTGTCTTAGTTTTGGGAAGTACGGATAGACCTAATTTTATATATGTCACAGAAGAATCCCCAATACTGCAGATGGATTTTGTTCTCTACCCAGGTAAATTTAATAGAAATGTATGGCTGAAATATGGATGGCGGTGAAAGGGTTAAAACAATCCCACATTTTCTTCCTTATTGAGCAATATTACTACACATCATCAGTTAAGATACCTTCGAACTAGTAATTTATAATAACTGCAGCTTTGAGTTAAGTCGTTGGCAGAGGTCTCCTTTTCTTTCTCTAAAAACAACAACATATAAGCATTAATAGGCCTACATATTTATGTTTATTGTTTAACTGGTACAGTAGGTTTCTTTGATGCAAATCTCTCTCTCTCTCTCTCTCTCTCTCTCTCTCTCTCTCTCTCTCTCTCTCTCTCTCCTCCTCTCTCTCTCTCCTCTCTCTCTATCTCCCCCCCCCCCTATCTCTCTTTTCCCTAGGACTGGGTGGAAAAAAGGATGTAACTTGCTTATCTCATGTACATTTCGTTTTCGTTCTCTCTCTCTCTCTCTCTCTCTCTCTCTCTCTCTCTCTCTCTCTCTCTCTCTCTCTCTCTCTAAATATCTTATTACTACATTTAAAGTCCATGCAATTCGAAGCAAAACCAAATTAATAATGCCCCGCCCCAGATTCTTGTAAATATTTTATGTCTCTCTGTATATCTCGTCTTATACGGTGGGGGGTAGGGTTAGGGTTAGGGCTAGGGTTAGGGTTAGTATTCCAAAAAGGTTATTAGCTAAAAATGTTCCTAAAATACAGCTTTATG
>CM065701.1:15416094-15458148 GCA_017654935.2 Phymorhynchus buccinoides | reverse complement strand
CTCATGAACTTTGATTTCCCTTGCAATTTTGTTTCTTTTCTTATAATATTGTAATATTGTTTCAAATTTTGTGGTTATGAACAGGGCTTTGTTTAAATAATATTATTTTATGTGTATTTGATTTGATTGTAGTGAGTCTTATGTGTATAATGTTAACTTATTTGTGTTTTATTGTCTATGTAAAGCGCTTTGAGCTCCCTGCAAAGGGAGTAAAGTGCTATATAAATGTTCAGTATTATTATTATTTGATCTATAGGAGAGACAGTCATGAATATCAAAATAATACAACAGCATCAAACAAAAGAAAAATACCAACAGTAAATCAGAGAGAGAGAGCTTTAGACAATTCGACATTTGTATTGTCATTACCAAACAACTGTCTGATGACAAGGGGGGTGGCAAAATATATCAACTTCATAACAAATAACAAATAGAAAGCACACAAAAATCATCATACAACAAAAAGAAAGAAATAACACCACGTGACAAGTCCGAAAAAGTAGAAATCATACTCTCATTCCGTTTACTTGGCCTACGTGTTGAACAACTTCTCTTTTCTAACAACCTTCCATACATACACGCACTCACGCACGCACGCAAGAGAAAAAACACACACACACATTCACATACACACACACACACACACACACCACACACACCACACACACACACACACACACACACACACAACACAACACAAATAACATCGCAAACTGAATTGCTGTCACACCGAAAATCGTAGAAATTGGTTATCAACCGTAGTTCCGTAGTTTATAGTCAAATTCCGTAGGAACTACGGAAAATCCGTTGGGATAGGCAGGTCTGCGGGCAGTGAGTGCTCTCAAAGATCAAAGTTATGCTCCTCCTACTTTGTCTCTCGTCTCTTACAATTGTTGGAGAAGTGGATTCCAATTTGTACTGGATTCCGATTTCTACTGGCTGTCAGTACAAATCTAGTAGAAATCAGAATTCCGATTTGTACTAGAAAAAAGCCAGTAGAAATTAGAATTCCGATTTGTACTAGTAGAAATCGGAATTCTGATTTGTACTAGTAGGATTCCGAATCGTACTGGATTCCGATTTCTACTGCGACATATACATACGGCAGACGAATGTGTATAAACATAAATTCCAACATGTTGTGTGAGTATTTTCCATGAAAATACATGTTTGGAAGCGTTTCCATGTACATAAAACAGCTTTCACCAAATGCTGTCCCTAGATATATTTTGTTGTGGAGTGTTGATAAAAGGGAAGGTTTTTTTGTTTTGTTTTTTTAAAGTATTTGTATTAGTAGTACCAGTATGTGATACTTTCCTTGAGAAATGTAAGAGCAGTGTATTTCTTTTCTTCATCTCTTCCTGTGCCCTTCCTTGCTTCTTTCCTTAGTTAAACATTGGTGCTACTCTTTCAGTTTGACACTGATTTCAGTATTTTTTATTTTACCAGAAACTGAACTTCAGGTGGTTTTTTAATTCATCAAAAAAAACAAAAAAGAAAATTTGACCACAAGCGATTTTGGGGCGTTTTGAACTTGGTTGTTCTATCTTGGATGTTTACAAAGGCAATGTAATAATTTTGCAAGGCTTATCAGACTCAAACTGTCTCTGTCTATCATTTTAACTGTCTGTCTGTCTCGTTATCTCTCTCTCTCTCTTATGTTGCCCCCCCCCCCCCCCCCCTGAATCGTCCGACAGGGCTCTGCCCCTATACCCTGCCGGGGTCATGGGTCCCTGGATCCCTGCCTTTGTTTTTTTCATTTGGGGGAGTCTCGTTATCTCTCTCTCTCTCTCTTAAGTTGCCCCCCCCCCCCCCCCCCCCTGAATCGTCCAACAGGGCTCTGCCCCTGTACCCTGCCGGGGCCATGGGTCCCTGGACCCCTGCCTTTCAGGGTTTTTTTCATTTTGGGGGAGTTGCACCCATGGTTAAAACAACAACAGTGAACGGCTATGCTGTGTAACTGAGTCACTGGAAAAGATCTTTTGAAAAGCGCACAGGGATCCGCAAATTTGCATTCCATACATTGCTCACAAATGCAGTCAGCACAGAGTGGCAACATTTCCCCCCCTTGTCTTAGTATTTACCAACAATTGGTAAGTTATGTTACAACATTAAGTGTTAGATATTTCACCTTTTCTTATATATACCATAAAAACTGAACTATAAGACACACCTGTCTATAAGCCGCATCCCTTAAATTGACCAAATGTTAGGTATTTATTCACATAATAAGCCGCACCAATTTATAAGCCGCAGAGAAAATTGTATGTGCACAAACCAACACAAATATAGAAATTCTCATATCAGAACATGAGTATTTAATGTTCTCAGACACTTTAAATCAAAATGTGAGATTTGAATATTGATTAACAAGACCAGTTTTTAGTCTAAATAAGCTCAAATAGGCTGGAGAATTGGCCAGAAACATTTAATCTTACTGATAAATGTAGAATGGGAAAAAAATCCACAGATAAGCCGCATGGGCCAAAGTTGAGGAAAAAAGTAGCGGCTTATAGTCCGCATTTTATGGTAATACATGTATATAAATCACTGAACATGATCAGACATAATTTCCCTATACAATACATTTTCCATGAAACTAAAAGTTTCTGATGGCACCCAAAATAGGTTTTTTTCGCTCCCAGGCACATCTCGTGTTTGTTTTCTTTGTCGTTATATGGAAATGATCCTTTGTTACACTACAGTACCAATTGTTTTTGTTAATCTCTTTGTGAATGTTGGTTCAGTTTGTCATAGTTTTGTTTTCTTTACAGCATTAACAAGTTGGTTAGCCACAGATATACCTCATGCAACCTTAAAATGCTGGTACTTTAAAAGAATAAAAAACATTATTTTGTGTGTTCTAGTCAGTTGTGTCCGCCTGTCGCCTCCTTTTTCAGATAGCAGATAAAACAACTGCTATTCTTGAAGGCTGGACTAGAATTTGTTTTACAGTGGAGAAGTCTTGCCCAAGGGATGTCCCCACACTGTCAGGCCAAGATGACTAGGAATAGGACAGTTAGCGTTACCCGAATGGGCAAGATTATAGTGCTTTAACTCATTCAAGTCGTTCCAGCCCATATATGTCCGGAATTAATAGATGACTGTCAATTTTATGCATTTGCTTCAAGGGAAGTAAATCTGTGTGCGCACCATACCTTTGTCACTTCTAAACTCACTTCACTCCCTTATACCACAATTTTGCCTCTGACTTTGCTTTTGTAGTGGTTTGTTGTGGGGTAACCAATCGGTGTAGAGTTTTTTCTATGTAAAGTCTATATATATATAAAGTATGATCTACCACTTCCCTATGTCTAAACCTGAAGTAAAAACCTGTAATCTTCTTTCATTTCTCCTTTTGTTTATGCATGTTTTGTTTGTGTGCATGGCTGGAGTGATTTGTGAGTTGTTTTTAATAATTCAAAATCGTTGCGATGCGAATGAGTTAATAAAAACAATACACAATGACATTTTATGATTTAAGAAAAAATCACAACTGTTCCAGGAGGAACTTTTTGTTTCAGGAAAACTTTTTGTTTCCAAGTTTTCCAAGCCAACTTTACATGAGAAACTTTTCATAAGCAACAGTCAACAATACTGTTAGGCCTATAGTATGTAAGAAAATTAGTTATACAGACAAACCTCTATTTTAAGGCTTCCAAAATGTCCGGAAAAATCGGTCGTAAATTGGAGGGGTCGTATGACGGAGTTTTTCACTGGCAGCCGTAGAAAGAAAAAGTTCAGCACAGTTCATACTCTCTTCTTCATGCACACATACAATGACATATTAAAACTGGATTTGGGTCTTTCCAACTCCATAGGATTGTGCAATTGATGTATTACAGTTTCACTTCGCCGACTTCTGTTAATCACCTCCACTCTCGTCCAAAGTCAGTATTCTGTTTCCTGTGTCCGATTTTCACTCATGAGCATTTTAATTATGTTTACGATAAAAAGTGTATTATTTAAGGACATTTTCTACTAATTAAGTTGCGTAGTACTGTTCAGCCCCAAAACATTTTTTACCACAAATTTGATGGAAGAAATATATTTTTAAAATACTACAAAAACATACAGCCAAAATATTTTATAGAAGAAATGCTTGGTTGTATTTTTATCTAAGATTTCTAGATTCAGTCATATATTTAAACAGCTTTGTGTGCAACAGAACAGCTGTGAATGAGGCAGTCTAAGTTACAATTTTCCCCCAAGTAAATCGGTCCATTTCTCCAAGCTTGATTGTTTAGGGTTACACATTTCCTAAATCAGTAATATTATTCAAGGATAACAAACAGCATTGCGCTCAACTCCACTGATCCTTTTCAAGCCAAGAAAGGCATTAATTATCTAAGAACAACATGGATGCTCCTGCTTTCAGGATGTCCTGAAGTTCAGGATTTTTGTAATTGCCTGGAGCTGGTGTCGCCGGATTATGAGAATTTGAGAAGATGCATTTTGCTGGTTATAGAAGTTATGAAGTTTAACCAGAAGTGAAAGTGCAACGAGAGCCTGTAAATTACATTGGAAACTGTTGTTTCCCTTCAGCTTCCAGGGAGCATTGCCCCCCCGGAACCCCCAGGAGGGGCGCTGTCCCTGCATTCTGCCGGGGCTTGCAGGATTTTTTTTAATTTCCTAGGAGCACCCATGGAACAATCATGTTCTTAACTCCACCGATTGTCGATAATTGTTTTGCATCTGTGTCATCCCCATAGTGAGTGTTTCAGCCAGATACGCTGTTTATTTATTTATTTATTTAAGAAAATGTATATAGCGCTTCACCTTTAAGCTCTAAGCGCTTGTTTCTACATGTTCCAGTTGCACCATAACATAGCATTTATAGCATTATCTGTTGATCTTCAACTGTGACAAGTTTTGAGTAATACTAATAGTCTGAGTGATCTTACTTTTCAATCAACCGATTCATGTTTGTTTCTGTCCCCTCCCACACCCCTATTTTCAATATTCTCTTCTTTCGTCTTTCAAAAAGATTTTCCAAGGGATAGGGGTTGTTGTTGTTGTATGTTTATCAAACTGCTAAGAGAAGCTTTCAGTTTTAGTGTGCACATAAAGTACCTTAATATAGAAGAGTGACGACATGATGATCCCAAAAAATATGGTCACGTGACACATGGAGCCATTTGGGTCCAAATTTGTTTTTTCCCTCTCTATGGAGAAATGACATTGAAAGCCTTCACTGAAAATGCTGAGTTGTGCAGTTGGGTCCACAAATAGAACTGAGAAGGGTTTCAAATTGTACAGATTTCCATCAAATCCCAACAGACGTGCAGTCTGGGAGAATAAAGTCAGTCGTTTGGGATGGAAGCCGACTTTAACCCTTTCACCGCCAATGTCGCATTTATGCACCACAATGGTTTAACACCCACGTCACTGAAAAGCATCAAATCAGGGCCTGTTATCTAAAGACCCTATGTTTTGTAATTTTGGGAGGTATGGATAGGCCTAATGTTATACATGTCACAGAGGAATTTGCAATATTGCAGATATGTTTTTCTCTGTGACTCAGGTAAGTTTAATGATATTTTTGTGCTGAAAAATGGCTGGCGGCGAAAGGGTTAACTTCAAGGCTTTGCGAGAGGATAATCTAGATCTGGATTCACTGTTCAGTCCCATGTATTGTAATAATTTGTATATACAATTTGTATATATATACAATATGTATTGGCGCTGTGAATTGAAATGGAAATAGGCCTTGAAAGAGGCCACAATTATCATGCTTATCTTTCTTTTCGTCATGTTTCATATGGGAATGCCGCAAGGAACAATAGATAGAACTCACAAATAAATGAGGAGTAGATATAAAATGCATGGCAGAAATAGACAGTGGGAACCCCACGGATTCTCAGTCAAAGGAGTTAATTAGCGTAACAATCTTCAGTTCTCATTAGGTGCTCGTTTTTTTATTTTTTCAAGCCACATATCCCTTTCTATGCAATTTGGAACATAATGGAGTTAATACATATATAATATTATTATAGTATTATGTATAAAGGAATTTTATGCCTAACGGTAACCTGCCTCGTGTTTGAAAAGCATGACGCATAGATCACAGTGCACTGTACATGTGCCAGTTCAGTGGGTCTGTACAATTGGACACAAAATGGTTCCATGTTCTAAGTTGTCATTACTCTCTATATTCTTATTCTTCTTCGTCCCCGGGCCATATGGCCATAATGGGTAAGGTACGTATGTGTCCGTTTTTCAGTTTTCACTGGTTTCCCCACTGCATACAGCTGACACATTCCGATTTCGGAGGAGCTCAAAGGAGAACATTTATTTGGACATTTTATTTATTTTTAAAGGCAGGAGAATGTGCCAATAAGTCAGAAAGATAGTAGATGACAGAAAGCAAAGGGAAACGGCAGAGTCAAAGAGTGGCAGATTAGAGGAAGTTACAAGCACAGAACTTCCAGAAGGTGGGGGAACTATTTTTATGAAAGATCCCCACGGGGACTCTATATAAAGGTACTCTATGTGCACATATACGCTGAGAATGCGGACGATTTTCCGCATGGAAAATGCAGATGGGTTAATTATGTGCACATGCTCGCCTTCATGATTCTTACTTTCCAAATTTGATTTTTTTCTTTTCTTTTCAGATCGCGGATAGAATATATGCACATGGGTTTCCGTGTATATTTTGCATATGCTCTGTAGCTTTATGGGGGAAATGACGTTTTTGTGGTTTTGACTGTTTTTCTCTCTGAGTCTGTCAGTCTGGATTTTGCAACATAGATTAATAATTATGCTCTTCGTTATCTCATAATTGGTGATGTACATGTGTACGTATTGAACTTGGAAGAGTTTTCTGTTTTCTTTTTTTGTCTTAATGGAGTGGGAATACAGAATTTAATTGTTACTCTTGCGTTTTGGTTTGGTCTGTATGTCTGTCTTGTCTTTATCTCTCATCTTCTCTCTCTCCCTCTCTCTCCCTCCCTCTCTCTCTTGCTCTCTGTCTCTCTTTTAGGACCTGTATTTTGTGGTCATGCTGCCGTTATGCGCCTAACTAAGAAATAGTTAGGCCCAGCATGTCCGTCTTCGGCTGGAGAAAATCTTTGGTAAGAATTTCTAGAACAAAGGCAAGAGAATGGCAGAAAGAGCGTAGATGACAGAAGGCAAAGGGAAAAGGCAGAGTCAAAGTGAGTGACAGATTAGAGTAAGTTACAAGCACAGAACTTCCAGAAGGTGGGAGAACTATTTGTACAAAAGACATAACAGTACTAAACAGCAACAACACACCAAAAACTAAGAATTCAATAATGAGTGATGAAAGTAGTGATTATGAGGATGACACCAGTGATGAGTATGTTGCCGATATATAGCTACTCTGATGGAGACTAGAAAGGTAATTAGGCTTGTACTTTTGTTGCAAAGTGAAGGAAAAGGGTTCGACTGCATGGTTTTGTGATGTCTGTCACGAGTAGCAGCAACGGGTGGGGGTGAGGGGAGTTGCAGTTACTGTTTACAGTACTTCGCAACCACTGTGAAAGAGTACTTTGCAGCCACTGTGAAAGTGCTTTGCTGGATTACTGCTGTCACCATATTCAAGAAAAGTTGTTTTCTTTACTTTCATTGCAAAATTCAAGCTTTCTTCTTTGTAAAAGTGTATAGGTTTCCCAGTCAAATGTTTAAATGAGGGATGAAAAGTGATGACGTCTCTGCAGTCTTCAATAATATGCCATTGTCTTGTACAATACACGTTTTATTATCCGCAGTGCTAAGAACGAACCATATTGCTTTACATCCTCTCGGCCTGGGAAGGCACATATGGGACATTTATTTTTAAGGACGGGGGACAGAACAAACGGACATCAACATAACAGGACGAGGACAAACATATGAGGAAAAAGCGTGGTTAATTTCTGTTAATATGGTTATTTGGTAAAAGGGTAAGTTATTAGGGTTGGTTATATATATAGGGTGATACATAAAAGGTTATTGGAAAGATGTAAAATTGAGTTTGTTAAAATGTTAAAGATGTTAGTAGTCTAGTCTTACAACCCCCCCCCCACCCCCCTCCCAAACATTGTTATTAAAAACCAGGGCTGCATGCTAAAATTGAACGGTTTATTTTTATTAATAAAAACTGCTGTCTTATAAAATAAAGACAGTATTTACAAATATTTGTACACTATTTAGAAAGGTTGTATTATTTTCTTTGTTGGTTAAAACGATAAAATTGTAGTCGGCAGGAGAGGAGATCTCCTCTCTTCCAGTGTATCCGATCTTAGCTTTTATATTTTTATGAGTGGTATTGATAGTAACATTTTTGTCAACACTTTTTATAAAATAGCATAAGACTCTTATATACAAAATGTGTGCATTATTTATGAAAAGCAAAAGTGCTATTGTGGCGGTACCATAGCCGATGAGGTTTATCCGAGGCGTGGTTACTGCTACACCTATCTATATTGATAAAAACTCAGGACTTTACTGGTGTTGCACTGCCTCCGGGCATTGCAACCAGTATTGTTCCTACCATCTTTGTATTTACAAATGTCCCATATGTGTCTGTGGCCGAGAGGACGTAAAACACAATTTTTCTTATTATTTATGAAAAATTAGTTCTTATTTATTGGTTAAAATGGGGGAAAAAAATCATTTCTTTAAAACGTTTCTTTGTTAAAAAGTTGTGTTTGTTGTGTCTCATGTGTTTCCGAGTTGTAAACGATGCTGACGCAGTGCTAAGAGGATTAACCCTTTCACCGCCAAAGTCGCATTTTAGCACCACAGTGATTTAACACCTATGTTACTAAAAGGCATCAAATTGGGGTCTATTATGCAAAGACCCTATTGTCTTAGTTTTGGGAAGCAAGGATATACCTTATTTTATATATGTCACAGAAGAATCCCCAATACTGCAGATACATTTTGTTCTATGCACAGGTACATTTAATGGACATTTTGGCTGAAATATGGCTGGTGGTGAAAGGGTTAAGACAAAGAAGAAGAAGAAGTGGTTCACAAAATATTGCCGGGGCAAAAACATTTCTTTATGTGATACCCTAACCCTAAACATTTTTTTTATTGTTATTCAATGGGTCACAGTTTCAGGTAATATACATCCATACAAAAAATAGTTTAAGTGATTCTATGCAGTAGTCCTCAAGATGTCATCAACATGCATTATTTCTTTACTTATGCGTCATCAAGAAAAACTACTCTTCGTAGTTTGCGTAGCAATCGATTGTCTCCCCTAGTTAAGCAGACGACGAAATCGTATTGAGTGTCCCTTGGAATTCTCAGCTCTTTTTGCGAAGAGTTCTCACTTATATGTTGATTTTTAATAAATTTATAATGTTAATACGTTTAGCTTTTCTAGTTCCTCCTCTGTGAATACTTGAGTATTGCATCTGACATGAAAAAACAACAGAAATCTTGGATCGTCTCGTCTACTTTCACTGTCGACGTGGAGTTTTCATTTCGTCATTAACCCAGCCAATGAAAACACCCGTAAGCAAAAGCTCGGCCAATCACATTTTGTCTAACAAAAAAAGTTATCATTACAGCTTGTGTCATTGATCGGACGACAGCATACAAGCCGAGTTGTGATTATTTTTCATCTTTCTTTTTCACTGAATCTGAACGAAAATGTCGGGAGACGATAAGTACATGGATAAACTGGACAAATACAACGTCGAGCAAGACAAGTACGAGAGCCACGGGCACAGTGGAAAAGGTCGGTCCAAGAAGGAAACCGAACAGCGTCACCACGAAGACCCGAGCGGCCACACTAGAAAAACGACCCAGAAACTCGTCAACAATGCCCACAAAGAGCAGACCGAGAAGCCTGGGCCTGTCACCAAAAAATGATCGCCATTGATGTAGGTAAGTGGGGTTGATGTTAATTGATGAAAAGTGATGAATGGTGGTTGTGACGTGAAGGAAGAAGACGACACATAGCATGCACACACACCCCCCCCCCCTCACACACACACACTCCCCTCAACCCCAACCCCCCACCCCCCCACACACACTCTGACTCTGACACTGACCCCACCCCATTATGCTACACCTTGGCCTTCCCTCTCATTGCTTCCTTTATTTTTGCCACCACAACTACCCCACACCCTTCCCACATACTGATTACTGTCATCTCTCTAATACATGTACTAATAGAGAGTCTATCTCTGGTTAAATAAAGCTTTTCAATGTTCATTGTTCTCTCTCTCTCTCTCTCTCTCTCTCTCTCTCTCTCTCTCTCTCTCTCTCTCTCTCTCTCTCTCTCTTTATTTGTGGTGTGTGTGACACTGAGCTAGAAAATCACTGTAATAGTCTCAGCATACTAAAAAAAAAAGTTTTAATTGTAAACAAAATGTTCACAGTTCATGTTCTAACCAAAATATAAACAAGTTAAATATTAAGCTTAAGTTTATCAATTTTGTATTCTTCACAAATCACAAGTATAACATTCACTCAGAACAGAGTAGACTAGTTTTGAGAGAAGACTTAAATGAAGAAAGGGAGTTGGGAGTTTATTCCAAGTATTTCAGTATTTGGCATGAGTGTACTGGTTTCCAGATGGGAAATGAAACAAATGCTCTTCTGGAAGGCCGGGTTGGAAAATTTGTTTATTATGGAGATGCCTTGCCTAGGGTATATCCTCACTTCATCACCCCAAAATAAAATTGAAAATGAATTATTATACAGCTCTTAGTCTTACTCAGTGTCGCCAAATTTTATAAAACGCATTCTAGTGAAGGACCTGTAGAGTTTGCACTTGGCGTGGTTCTAAATGTTATGAAAATTTAAAGGACACTAGCGCAACGCCTAGTACTGGCAATGCACCGTACTGGTAACGCCTAGTAACGGTAACGCCAAGTACTGGTAACGCTGAGTACAGCAAATTTGAAGCGATTCGGTTAAGAAACGGCGGAGTTATAAGGCCCCGTTTCCCGTTGGCGCTGCTCTGAGAGTGACGCGCTCTCCCTATTCTCTTCCAAGTTGCTGCCAGGCTTTGCCCGGGCCATAGCAAGCATGACTGCAAATTTGAGGCGATTCGGTTAAGAAACGGCGGAGTTATTCGTGAAAAGGTTAAGCGGCGTATAGCGCGCGCATTTCTAAAGCGATTCGCTTCCGGTTTGGCACAGCGATAGTCACCGTCCCCGGTCATCTACCTGCCAAATTTGAAGGCAATCGGCCCAGAAACGCCGGAGATACGGGCGCCGAGAGGCCGGTGGATGCGCGTTTCGCGCATTTGCGAAACCGAGTAAATGATACGGCCGCCTCGGTTGCCGTTGCCATCGCCCCGTGAGGGCTCACAGCAAATTTGAAGCGGTTCGGTCGAAAAACGGCGGAGTTACAAGGCCCGTTTCGTGTTTCAGACACACACACACACACACACACACACACACACACACACGGACTGTTGGCTTATTACTATATGATGATGATATTAAACTGTAAAAAGTATGAGATAATCTACTAAATAAGAAATTGATGTTCACATTTTCGCTGACTCAAATTGAGAGGAAAAATGGGTTTGTTTCAGATACAAAAACTTGTCGGGACCAGGGACGGGGAAAGAAATGGCTATGCTGATGGACCTGGGTACAAGACCAACGAATTGGATGAACCGCAATAAAAACTTTCATGAATGTTTGTAACAGTTCTGTGTGAATAGTCAGTCACTGATGGAACTACAATCGTACAGGGTTTGTTTTGGGGGGTGTTTTCAAAAAAATGATTATTGACAACTGCTGATCGCAGTCAAAGCTCGACATGATTGGCTGAAAGTTATAACCTATATCCACATGTTTTTCCTGAAAGAGAAGATAATCTGTTGACTGAGTGAAAAACTAAGAAGTAGCCTGTCATCAAATTACCTCCCTGAGGGGAAAAGTGTGGATTATTTAATAGCCACAAATGCTACGCAAACTTACATATTGTGATGAATATGTTATTGTGTGTTGGTGAGCAAGTGGTGGGTATACAATATTGTGTCTACACAGTATTATATTGTTGAAAATATGCAATACATTGTTATTAGTCAAGTTTCGTACGGGTTTCTACTAGACAGTAGGATATTTTAAAACATTGTTATAGAATTTCCAGAATGGGTGGGTGTTGCATACCCAAAAAAAGGAGGTGTGCAGTTCAAAATGTATGATTGTTGGGTCTATATTTTGATGCTGATTAGCATACGGTTACCAAGTTTGCTTGCTAGGAACAGGTTCAAAAAGAATTTTATTCGTTTTTAAAACTTAGTATTTATTAGAGTATCATGAATTGATTTCTAGTGTATCTATTCTGTAGATAGAATTATGCACTTTATTGTAAAGTTAAGTAGCTAAGAATCTTATCTGTTGCAACATATTGGTCACAATCTTTCTTCAGTCTTCAGTACACACACACACACACACACACACACACACACACACACACACACACACATAATAGTCTTGAAATAATCTTAATTGTTTTAAAGATATAAAAAAAGACCATACACTTTATACTTAATCATGAACTGTCTATAGACTAGTCAGGGTGAGGTAAAGTTAACCAAAATTTTTTTTTAAAAATAACTTGTGTATCACTTGAAATCTGTAACCATCAGATAAAATAAAATATGGGGTAACAACACAAAATGTCCCATTACGATGTCAAGAATATTTTCTTTGGAGTGCCGTTTGTGATGTAATTACTTGTACTTGTGTTTGTTTCTGTAAAATATTTCTTCACGTCTTCTTTGGCTTCTCTGTTTTACAACTTCTGTAACTTTTGATGTTTTTTTGTTTTTGTTTTTTTCTCTAAAGTTTGAAATAGAATGCTATTGATGAGAATGCAATACACTTCGTGACGTTTACACCACACACACACCAACCCACCCATCAGCAATCCCACCTCCCACCCCCTACCCCCTAAAAAGAAACTTAAATAGAAAGAAAATCTTTGCTCAAGGGATTTTTTTAACCTTTACCGGACTTCTGGGGTCGCCCACGACCCCTTGACACACAAAACATGTTATATCTCTAAAGCTTTTTAAGCAATCTTCATGAAATTTCATGACTTTGTCAAAAACGTAAATGGCTTTAAGTGTGTTAAATTTTATTAATGTGTATAAAATATAAATGACGTAATATGACGCGTAATTTTGATATACCTGTCCGGATGACTTGGGTCTCCCACGACCCCTACTTTAAAGAGCACTGCAGTGCATTGAGTAGGGGTCGTGGGAGACCCCCGCCATCCGGACAGGGATAAACACCTCGGAATTTGCTCTTTGCTGAGTAGGGGGTCGTGGAAGACCCCCGCCATCGTGTCCGTGTAGTCAAAAGCATGATCCGGTAAAGGTTAAAGCACTAATTGAGGCTAATCTGGGATGCCAATGGCATACATTTTGTGTTTTACCTTTTTAAGGGTGGAATTAGGGGTGAGAGCAAGTCCCAAGACATAATGCAGGAGAAGCAAAGTTTCTAGCTTGCCAATGAAAACCCCCACCCCCACCACTACCCTCAACTCCCTTTAAATATTCTTTCCATTATAGTGTTTCTAGTCACTACTACTTCTTGCATTCTTTACAAATGCTGCAAATCGTTTCAGGCCTTTTTGAGTTCTATCTTCTCCCCTTAATGTTCTATCATTTTACTCTTTATCTTCGCTGATGTTTTCTTTTTCATACTACCCACCTACCCCCGCCCAAAGTGCAGCAGAATCTTCAACATGCTAATTATATATATATATATAAGTTGGCTGCCTACGGGAAGAAGAAGAAAAGATATCCACCCAACCTCAATAACCCTATCCACCAAAACTGGCGGACAACTGTTAGTTTTTTACCCTCTTTCTCTCCAGATCCCTAGGAATAAGCTTTCAACTGTTGGTCGGCGCACTTTTGCTGTCCCAGGACCAACCTCCTGGAACAAACTTCCTCTTTCCCTCTGTCAGCGACCGACCCTCCTCTTTCCCTCTGTCAGCGACCGACCCTCTCTGCTTACAAATCTAACCTCAAAACCCACCTGTTCTCCCGTAATTGAGGCTCCACTCTATTTCTATTATCTCTCTTGACTTTAGGTCCGTTTCTGCTGTGTACCATTTATATGTCATACGTGTGTGTTCGCTTTGTATTGTGTTTTTGTTTGAATGCGTTATGAATGCTAACGTGTGTGTGCGCTTTGATTTTATATCTATCAAGATTCAGCGCCATATAAATATTGTATGTTTTTGTTGCTGTTGCTACCAGGCCAGAGGACGATATTCGTGTTTTGTCTATCGATTATATATATATATATATTAAAAAAACAAGCGCGAAATCGCAATAGTTTGTGGCACGCGGTCTATTTTTACCACTCCAATCATGAGTCACCTCCCCTGGCTTTTCAATAATTTTAATCTGTAAACCAGAATGTTATCTCTGCACCATTTCGTAACTTTTTATATCTTTTGGAAAACATTTAAAACTATGTATCCTACTTATACTCATCAAAAGAAGCACCGCATACTCGTCGTGTCTGTTGTAGTGTCTGTATTACGTATGTTTATTATTTTGTACGCTTTTAAAATACATCATTTTTAAGAGCGGCCTCAATTTGAAGTGTAGCCTCGATTTGAAGTGCGACAATTTTGGACCGTCAGACAGACCGACCGACAGACCGACCGACCGACAAAGTGAGTTATAGGTTTGTGGCTTGAGCCACAAACAAAAATTAAACGCTGGACGGAATTTGATCAAATTTGACAGAGGTGTAAACACCTTACTAAGGAAATTTCCCTTAGGTGTACATGATCTTGCTGATTGTTATTGATTTTTTAATGTTTTTTTGTATTTTATTATCCAGGCGGGTCCAAATTTCTCACAAACTAACAAGTGGATTTTCATCAAACTTGGTAGAAGCGTAGACACGTTATTGACAAGGACTCAACTCAATTTTCATGGTCGTGCTGAGTTTTGTTGACTTTTTAATGAATATGTTTTTTAACCTATACCTCTGCACTGTATGGAAACCCTTCATTAGCCAGTGCAGTCATGCATTTTGCTCTACTCCAAACGGAATCCGTTTGTCTAGCCAGAGCTCTCATTTTTGTTCAGTCTCAATGTTTGCCAGTCCTTCCTTTTTGGAAATAAAAAAACCCTTGAAACCTTGAAATCTTCAGGAGGAAGCACAGACTATATAGTTTCAGTGAGACATGGGAACTGAGTTGGAGTAGTGAGTGAAAGCTCAGGGGAAGTGGGGTGGGGGTAGAAGAGATATATAGAGGCAGGTACTGAGGTTTGCACATGCATTGATTAGTGTATTCGTTATGGATGCAAATATGTTTGTATGCAAATTTGGGGTGGGGTGGGAAGTGTTTGTGTGGGGAGGTGGAGGGGGGGTTGCATAGTCACGGCCGGGTGGTCACTGTCACGGTGCATTTCTAGTTGTTTTAAATCAACCCCTGTTCTATCTTTGGCGCATTGTCATTCCAGTGTAATCCAGAGCATCGGTTACTCGACTTAAATTTGCCTTGAATGTTCTTGTTATCAATGTAAAGCACACTGAGCTCATGTGAGAAAGAGCGCTGTATAAATTCCCATTACTATTATTATTATAATTATTGTTAAAAACGGATATTCGTGAATTTTTACAGTCAGAGTGCTGGTTTGCACATTAAAGCAGCTTAATTAGTAGGGCCTATAGTTTCTCCGCGTTAAGCCTAATTGCAACTGAATAATGCTGTTTTAGTGCAGATTTGCGCTAGTTATGTGCTTTCTAGTTATACACGGGCGGTGAATAACTGAACGCGTGTCTGTGTGTATGTTTCTACGTGCATGGGTGCAACTTTTCCTGGTATACAAGGATTTCCCGTTTTTGAATTTTACCAGAAAAGGAATTTTCCTTTTTTTTTTAATTTGTCAAACAAGATCTTTGTGTGTCTACTGTGTTTTTCAAACACTTTAAAATAAGCATTTGTATAAATTGTGGAAAAATGCAAACTAAAATACCTTCATACATTTTTTTTTCTTCAGCTGCAGGGGGACATTACCCCCTAGACCCCGGCCTTTCAGGTTCTTTCATTTTGTGTAGGGTAAGACGGGGTAAAAAGCCCATGGGCGGGTAAGAAGCCCATGCCAATTATCTCACCTCACGTTCGTCTCATGGGCCAAATTTGACTGAAATTGGCTTCATTTCATGAGATAATTGGCATGGGCTTCTTACCCGCCCATGGGCTTTTTACCCCGTCTTACCCTAGTTGCACCCATGTATATGCATGCAATCCTGCTCCCTTTTCTCCCAATCATTGACAATCATTTGGATTTTGTTGTGGCTAACGTTTGAAAGCATCCCAGCGTATACTGGAAAGCAGCTTGTCACAACAAGCATTACTAAGCCTAAAACACTGTCTGATGATTTCATACGAGCATACAATTTTGTTTTTCCTCGACTAGGCTAAATAACGCTTGGTTGCTGTTGCCTTTTGTTTTCTGTTCTCAGAACCAGTTGCATTAGGCCTAAATAAAGTCAACAATGTCTTCTTTTTTTAAAAAGAACTACAAACACAGTGCTGCATTCTTACTGTTCACTCTTCTTCTATAGATACTACGCTATGATGTGCAAAGCGTACAATAATTTACATACGCATACAGTGGAACCTCCCATATAAGACCTACTTCTCTGAGACATTGCCCTTCTTTGTAAGTATTAAAATTACCTCCCTTATAAGACCATTCCTTTTATAAGACCTCATTTGGGACGAATTTTTAAGGTTTTTTTGGGTGGTTTTTTTCGTAATATTTGTAAAGCGCTCTGAGGATGATTTTTTTTATTATCGAAGAGCGCTATAGAAGCTTTATTTATTATTATTATTATTATTATTATTATAAGGGAGGTTCCACTGTATATCACATCACAAGCCATTTTACAATTACACCATGTCGGTGAAACTATAACTACCTAACCCCCCTCCTTTCCTCTCACTCCAGGCATAGGCCTAAGCGCACTCTAAATTCTGCTGGTTTGCTCCCTTACTCAGTCAGTAACTTCATATCAATCAAAATACCTTTATTGAGTTGTGGTTAATTATAATGAGTTGACTGTTGTTGTTGTTGGGGGTTCACACATATTACATTGAAAAGGAAACACAGTTGACTACAAGGATCATGTAAATAAGCACATTTATTAAAACTACACAGTATAGATGATAATCAAGGAACACAGAGACAAAGGCTTGCTGTTGATAGCGTGTCTAGTAGAAGAGTGCCAGCAGGCAGAAAGGGAAGGGAAAGATAGCGTTGGTTGGTGCCAGACTGACCAATTGGGATGCGTGGCATGTGATGTAAACGTGAAGAGCATGAGTGATAGAGAAGGAAGAATAAGGTCAGCTAGTTATTCAGTAGTTGTTGCAACTATGGCTACACACCTATATTAATAATATCACTACATTAATGATCCAAAGAGGACAAAGAAACTGAAGGTTGAGGGGGATGCGTTGGGTTTAAAACGAACAAAAACCATGAGTGAAGAAAAAACCCATTGGGTTTTGAAAGCTCGAAAGAAAAAATGGTGTTAATGTGTGTACTTTGATAAACAAATAACATGAGTGGTCAGTTGTCAGTATGGGATTCGACGTGGTTTCCAAAGTTATTGCTCTTTGCATTTCCCTAGAGTTTCTCCAGGGTTACTGTTCTTTGAAATTGTTCTTTGTTTATAGTTCTGATAAGGAGATGCAAAGGGAAGTAACAACGGCCGTGTGACATGTCAGATCTATATAGTCTTAAGCATTTTGTTATCTTCCTTTTTAAAAATCATAATGTTAATGCTGAAACTTGAAACGCCAACAACTCTTACAGATACTCTTAAGGGCTTCAATGTCCTACTGGTTTCCGTAGTAGTAAATGTAGTAAATTTGTTTAACGTCCTCCGGTATGGAACAGACACATATGGAACATTAGTAGATGCAAATATGGTGGGAACGATACTGGAGGCAATGCCCGAAGGCAGTGCAACACCAGTAAAGTCCCGATTTTTTGTTAGCAATACATATAGTTTTGCTATAATCATTATCCAGCTATGAGAAACAGGACAGAAAGCCATATAAACGTATTCCCAGAAGATATGCACATCGGTCACGAAAATACACACACAAAATAAAAACTGATCATTAACTGTAATATCACGTGGTCGGATTTTAAACTGTGATCTGATGTGCTCAAATTTTGACGTGGTGACAGCCCTGAAAAGGCCGTAGCAGTCGACGGGGCTATAAACAACAACATCAATGCAAGACGACTTCAACATAATCAGCTCTCTGACATAATGCCTTGTTCTGCGTCACCCGCACGAGACGTCTAGTCATATGACATAGGTCGTACACACCCTCCATCCCTTTACCGCAAAGGGATTACCGCAATTACACATTATGTGTTATCGCAATTATCTTGTGGTGGTACCATAGTCAATGAGGTTTACCGAGGCGTGGTTACTGCTACACATATCTGTATTATTAACAAATCGGGACTTTACTGGTTTAGCACGGCCTCCGGGCATTGCCTCCAATATTGTTCCCACCATCTTTGTATTTACAAATGCCCCACATGGCCGAAAGGCCGAAGAGGGCGTAAAACCCTATTTTCACTCACATCTGTGTTGCTTAAAGTTAAAAGGATATTCCTGGTGTTGCACTGCCTCCGGGCATTGCCTCCAGGATCGTTCCAACCATCTTTATATCTACTAATGTCCCATATGTGTCTGTTCCAGACCGGAGGACGTTAAGCAGAATTTCATTCCTCCATCCCACCAGCCTTGCAGCAGAGAATGTTAGTTTTGTGAATGCAGTGAAAAGCTGTTTAACGTCCTCCGGTCTGGAACAGACACTATATGGGATATTAGTAGATCTACATACAGATGGTGGGAACGATCCTGGAGGCAATGCCCGGAGGCAGTGCAACACGAACAGTAAAGTCCCGAATTTTTAACAATACAGATAATGCAATAAGTAAAGTTTGTTTTTCTTATTGTCGCTGTTAAATACGGGGCACCACGACGTACTGTCCGAATCACGGCTCTCCGATGAACGGCTGTACGAATCACGATTGTCGGAGATCGAGCTCGGCTGTCCGAATTTAGTCATATGGCCTGATCGAGTATATTATACTTGTGGTGGTACCATAGCCGATGAGGTTTAACCGAGGCGTGGTTACCGCTACACCTATCTGTATTGTTAAAAAATCGGGACTTTACTGGAGTTGCACTGCCTCCGGGCATTGCCTCAAGTATTGTTCCCACCATCTTTGTATATTTACAAATGTCCCATATGTGTCTGTTCCAGACCGAGAGGACGTAAAACAACATTTTTCGTTCAGGGAAGGATGGGCCGGGCGGGGGAGGGCAGTCTAATCAATAATCATACATTATACGCCAATGGCTATCAAGGTCTTATCAATGATGTCATTCTCATTACCTTACTATTGGTCCTAACGTCTGGTTTACATCTAAATTGGTGGTAAAATTAAACTCCATTAGTATTAAGTGTTCCCAGTCCTATAACTCACTGAGCATCAGTTGTTGTTGGTTGGAGTGAATGGTAATAGGAATTGTTCGGAAATAATTAAGGGGATTAATTTCATGGTGTGTAGGTGTTATCTTGCCTAATTCAATCGGAGCATCAGTAACTTGGTGGTTGGACTGAATGGTTATAGGAATCAGTGTTCGGGAATAATTAAGGGGAGTAATTTCATGGTGTGTAGGAGTTATCTTGCCTAATTCAATCGGAGCATCAGTTGTTGGTTGGACTGAATGGTAATAGGAATCACTGTTCGGAAATAATTAACTGAGGGGGCTAAATTCATGGTGTGTAGGAGTATCTTGCCTAATTCAATCGGAGCATCAGTAACTTGTTGGTTGGACTGAATGGTTATAGGAATTGTTCGGAAATAATTAAGGGGAGTAAATTCATGGTGTGTAGGAGTTATCTCGCCTAATTCAATCGGTCAAACAGGGGAAGTTATTCTATCGTCAGGTAAATCCCCAGCCCTCGCGTCGTGTGTTTGAGGAGACACACAGCATGTAGAACGCAGTGCGTGTCATTCCAAAATTTGATGTAATTTATATTTTTCACGTCACAGTTTCTATCACTTTGTAGCAACTAGCCATCCCATATTTTTCTACAAAATGTTTGCAAGTCGCTGACTAGCATCCTGCGGTTTCAAGCTTCGACGCCATTGCTGCATTGTTGCTATGGTATTTGACCGAGTAACGGAGGTAAGCAACTCTAATTTTCACGAAGTGCTCTCCCCTAGGGTGGGTTTTTTCTTCTTCCGAAACTCGTCTATTATCGTACACAGGCTTGGGAAGACCTATCACCAACACCAATCACATAAAATGTTATTATACTTCAGGGAACCGCTCAATCCATAATTAATTGCAAGCTCAGCCAATACAATCTCTCCCCCCCTCCCCAAGCCTGTTGTGAGAAACTAGCCCAGCGACTTAATGTCCCTTTCGTGGTGCTGGATCACATATGTCACCACCCAAGGTAGTGATTAATACTGCCAAATTTGTTGTAGTTGTTGACGTTGTTATCAGTCGTATAACCAATAAACTGATGAGGCCATTATCTTCCATCAGCTGGAAGAGACATATGTAATGTAGTGTACTATAAAATGTGAAGATTCATAGGACATGTACTGAAGGTAGCCTAACTCTCTAGCATAGCAAAGGTAAATCTTTTTATTTTATTTTACGAAAGACTGATCCATCTGTGTGTGTGTGTGTGTGTGTGTGTGTGTGTGTGTGTGTGTGTGTGTGTGTGTTTGTGTGTGTATGTGTGTGTGTGTGTGTGTGTGTGTGTGTGTGTGTGTGTGTGTGTGTGCGTGCGCGTGCGTGTGCGTGCGCGCGCGCGCGCGTGTGTGTGTGTGTGTGTGTGTGTGTCTATATGTCTGTCTGTCTCTCTCTCTCTCTCTCCTCTCTCTCTCTCTCTCTCTCTCTCTCTCTCTCTCTCTCTCTCTCTCTCCCTCTCTCTCTCTCTCTCTCTCTCTCGCTCTCTCTCTCTCTCTCTCTCTCTCTCTCTCTCTCTCTCTCTCTCTCTCTCTCTCTCTCTCTCTCTCTCTCTCTCTCTCTCTCCCCCCCCCCCCCCCATCGTGCAACATTGTACATAGAGAACTGAACATTCACTTTACATTGCATTCGTTATTCATTTAATTCGAGTGTTTTGTTATTGCTGCTGTTGTTGTTGTTGCTGCTGTTTGATTGTATGTTTGTGAATTGGTCGTTAAAAGAAACAGCACAAAAAACAACAACAAACATACCCACACGTTGCTTTTTTTTAAAGTTCAAACGCGGCATTCTTCTGAAAATAAAGTAATTCGTATTAACTTTTTTTTCATTGTTTTGCAATGACAAGTCTAGGCCTTACTTTTCTTTTCTGGTCATCACTATTGCAATAAACAGATAAGGTCAAATCATTTCAACACTATGAAACATTAGGTTCAAAGACTGATTTTTTATTCTTTCGGAATGGCGAAGTGTACCTCACTTTTAGCCACAATATCATCAGTAGAGTCACACGATTTGGTGAGTGACTAACCATCATTACAACGTAGGTATGTGTGTGTGTGTGTGTGTGTGTGTGCGCGTGCGTGCGTGCGTGCGTGCGCGCGTGCGTGTGTGTGTGCGTGTGCGCGCGTGTGCGTGCGTGTGTGTGTGAGCGCGCGCGCGCGCGTGTGTGTGCACGCGCACGATTATTTTTCAGTACCTTATTAATTTGTGTGTCAAGCATTCCCATAGCACTAAGCCATACAACCATGAGGAGTCCACTGTGCGTGGTGTTCATGATGGTGATGCTGGCTGTTGGGACTTCCTCCTGTACAGCCGCAGGAATCGCCACCACCGTTCCTCCTTTCCCCACCCGACTTTCTTCCACAACCCGACCATTTTTTCCCCCACCCAGATCCCCACTTACCCCCCTCTACCCCCGCGCGGCAGCCGCCACCCCACGACCCTCGAAGCCTGTTACCCCGTCACTTTCGTTCCCCGTCATCCCTGATCCTTACCCTGGCCAAAAGCTTGCATCCCCCCTCTACCCCCGCGCGGCGGCCGCCACCCCACGGCCCTTTTACCAGACCCCCGGTATCCCAGGACCTTTTTCCCTCCCTGTCGATCCCTCCTTATTACTTTCACCTACGACCCGACGACACCCAGGCAAAGCGAGGAGCCTCGGGTAAGGAGGACTTCCTGTGCTGCCCGCCCTACCCTCAGTGGCAAGTCACCATGCGCACGACGGCCCAGAGCTGGAAGAAACAATACACGGTGGGTCGACTAACGATCTACATTGATAGGTGTCATGGCGTGCGTGCTTGCCTCTGTGTGTGGTTGTTTCGAGAATTAACGTCCTCCGGTCTGGAACAGACATGGGACATTAGTAGATATAAAGATGGTGGGAACGATCCTGGAGGCAATGCCCGGAGGCAGCGCAACACGAGGAAAGTCCCGAATTTCTAACAATGCAGATGTGTACGACTGTGTTGTAATAAAAGTGGTTGTTTGTTCTTTAAATGAGTTTAATGAGGTTTTGTACCGAAACTTATCTGCCCCTGTCTCGTGCCCTGAAGATGCGAACGCCACCTACTTAAGATTATCGCCCTTGCCTGTCAGGAACTAGTAGTAGTATATATAGCCACAGAAAAATTATCTGCTCCTGACTCGTCACCAGGGGGCATCGACAGTTCTAGCCGATAATTATCGCCCTTTCGTGTCAGCAAGGAGTAGTATAAAGCCTTTATCTACTGATCTTAGACAAATAAAAATAAAATTTTCATAACAGACCCCATATACTTGCGGCGGTACCATAGCCGATGAGGTTTTAACCGAGGCGTGGTTACTGCTACACATATCTGTATTGCTAAAAAAAAAAATCGGGACTTTACTGGTGTTGCACTGCCTCTGGGCATTGCCTCCAGTATTGTTTCCACCATCTTTGTATTTACAAATGTCCCATATGTGTCTATGACCGAGAGGACGTAAAACACCATTTTTCATCCTTAGACAAATTCTCTTGTATGTATAAAGCATACGCATGTGTAAGTGCATGTGGTATTCGGAATGTTCGTCTGAGGGAAGGATATGGGTGTGAGTGTTTGAGGGTATGTGAGTTATACATATAAATTACATAAATAACAAGGGGGTGGGGTATGTGTGTGTGTCAGTGTGCGCGCGTATGCGTGCGCGTGTGTGTGTACATGCGTGCGTGCGTGTATGTGTGCGTGTGTGTGCGTGAGCGTAGCAGAGGAGCCAACAGCTATTATTGAAAGCTGGCCTGGATTTGTTTAAGGAGGAACAGTAGTGGAAGAAGCTCGGGTGAGGAAAGGAAGAACAGTAGTGGCAGAAAGTCGGGTGGGGGAAAGGGGGAAAGGTTGTGGAAGAAGGTCGGGTGGGGAAAAGAGGAACAGTAGTGGAAGAAGGTCGGGTGGGGAAAAGGTTGTGGAAGAAGGTCGGGTGGGTAAAGGAGGAACAGTAGTGGAAGAAGGTCGGGTGGGGAAAAGGTTGTGGAAGAAGGTCGGGTGGGGAAAGGAGGAACAGTAGTGAAAGAAGGTCGGGTGGGGAAAAGAGGAACAGTAGTGGAAGAAGGTCGGGTGGGGAAAGGAGGAACAGTAGTGGAAGAAGGTCGGGTGGGGAAAAGAGGAACAGCTGTGGAAGAAGGTCGGGTGGGGAAAGGAGGAACAGTAGTGGAAGAAGGTCGGGTGGGGAAAAGAGGAACAGTAGTGGAAGAAGGTCGGGTGGGGAAAAGAGGAACAGTAGTGGAAGAAGGTCGGGTGGGGAAAAGAGGAACAGTAGTGGAAGAAGGTCGGGTGGGGAAAGGAGGAACAGTAGTGGAAGAAGGTCGGGTGGGGAAAAGGTTGTGGAAGAAGGTCGGTTGGGGAAAGGAGGAACAATATTGGAAGAAGGTCGGGTGGGGAAAAGAGGAAAGGCTGTGGAAGAAGGTCGGGTGGGGAAAGGAGGAACAGTAGTGGAAGAAGGTCGGGTGGGGAAAAGAGGAAAGGCTGTGGAAGAAGGTCGGGTGGGGAAAGGATGAACAGTAGTGGAAGAAGGTCGGGTGGGGAAAAGGTTGTGGAAGAAGGTCGGGTCTGGGGCAAAAGGGGAAAGGAAGTCAATCACAAAGTGTGGACCATTATAATCTCTGATGGTTTGAACAACCAACAAACAACTACGTACACGACAAGAGTAGAGTGACGTTGTTGTTGAGTTGGGTTGTGTGTTTTTCTCTGATGGCTTGACCAGGAAAAAACGGTGGTCATCTTTGACGGTTTCCAACAGCGGTTGGTAGAGGAGGTGCGCCGCCTGGGTCAACACCAGAAGTACTTCAGCTTCCTTGAAGTAAGTTAATCAACGCAGAGAGAGAGAGAGAGAGAGAGAGAGAGGAGAGAGAGAGAGAGAGAGAGAGTGAGAGAGAGAGAGAGAGAGAGAGAGAGAGAGAGAGAGAGCAACAACGTTTTAATGAACCTGGCCTTCTGCCCATGTCAAAGGGTACAGTGGGAAGGGGGAATAGTTAAATCAAACCAAAAGAAGAAAGAAAAAAACTCCATAACACAAGATATTAAGCAATGTATTAAGCATCCTCATACATAATTACACCAAGCCTCGCTTATCTGCGCAGATGATAAACCGTGTGAGAGAGAGAGAGAGAGAGAGAGAGAGAGAGAGAGAGAGAGAGAGAGAGAGAGAGAGAGAGAGAGAGAGAGAGAGATTTCCCTCTATTTGTTAATACTGTATGCAAAATGTGAATTTCTGTTGCATCAATTTTAAGGCAGCAAAATCATGATGGTGTTGTCTGTTTAACAATTTTTATTCTGCATCAATGATCTTAGAATTACTCTTATCCTAAAGAAACAAAACTCTTCACGTTTTTACAAAATTAGGATCTACTACTAGTCTATACGGGCCCATTGTAGAATGACATAAAGAAAGGTATCCACCCCGAAACAAAAACCGTACTGCAGTCTTTTGCATCAGAATTAATAGAATACATTTCTGCTGTGATTCAAGTTTTATGCTTATTTAGCTTACTCTTCATGTCATGCAAAACCCATTTCCGTGTCTATGATGTAGGCTACAATTGCGGCCTATTGCATAAAAAAGGGCAAATGTTAAGATTAGCCCCCTCCTCTGCCCCTTCCATTCATTTCAGACGGTTTCAGTTAGGGTTTGGGATAGGGTTAGGGATAGTTTTAGGGTCAGTTAAGTGTCAATCTCATAACATATACCATCAATTTTTATTTGTGTGTGTGCCGGGATGAGACGGTTTCAAGTTAGGGTTAGGGATAGGGTTAGGGATAGGGTTAGGGATAGGTTTATGGTCAGATTAGTGTCAACACAAAAAAGGTTGATGACTAAGCTGATTCTAAACCTATCCCTAACCCTATTTCAAACCCTGACTGAAACCGTCTGAAATGAATGGAAGGGGCAGAGGAGGGAGCTATTCTTAATATTTGCCAAAAAAAAGAGATGTTAATAAAATTGATGTAAGCTGAAATGCTTGTCGAGCTCTAAGTAAAATTATGTGCCTTGCAGAGCAAGTATAGTGTGTGTGTATGTGTGTGTGTGTGTGTGTGTGTGTGTGTTTGTGCGCGCGCGTGTGTGTGCAATATAATATTCACTGGTCAGATTAAGGTCAAAATACAGGTGGTTAAGTTTCCTTCTTCCACCATGGCAGCGTAGTGCAATACTCTAGTAATAAAATGACTGGTCTATCACCGTGCTGCCATGGGGGGGAAAGCGGAAACTAACAACGTGCATTACGACCTTAACCAATACTACGGTATCAAGACCGGTTTTACCCCCCCCCCCCCCCCCCCCCCAAGTCTTGAGTAGTCCGGATAGCTGAAATTAGTAGTTTTGGTGCAAAATGTGTAGTTTTATTCATTAAACCATCAAACAATGTTCACTGAAAATGAGTAGCAATCAAGAAATAAAGAGCATTATTTTCAGTTTTGAAGAGTAGTAGAGGTTCAAATTGAGAGAAAAAATAGTTTTTCCTTAAATATATTTGTTTTATTGAGTATTTTTTTTAAACATATTTTTGTTTTCAAAGTTTTATCTTGAATAACAGGTCAAGATTTTGTTAGGTGCCATAGCTCGCACAAAGACTACTCTAGGTTATAATGTAGGCTATATACTTTTGCTTAAAATGTTAATTTAAAAACTTTCGGGATATTGCTCCCTGAGCTTAACATTTTCAGGACCACCTTTTAAAAAGCAATATAGGTCTTTAAAAATCGATCAAGGTCAAGAGACAACTTACACCAACAAAAGGTTAAAAATGTAAACTCAAAAATAACATTTGACATGTATTAAGTACAACTTTTAAAATCTTTTGCCTTGTCTGTTTGTGATATGTTTGAGTTGAGATGTGTTAGAGTAGAGTAGTGGAAGTTCAGTTTAACGTCGCGTATCGGCTTTCGCCATGTACGACGGGCTGAACAAACCAACCAGGGTATAAACAAACATTTATGTTCCTGAATCACTGTCTTAGCCAAAAGGCCGAGAAGCGATCGGAATTATGAATTAATGTGTTAGAGTAGAGTAAACAGGCATGCTAATTATATATCCCATCATCTGAATCAGGAGAGGGTCCAGTACTGGTATGACGTCAAGAGGGACAGTTGTATGGTGGTCGATCTGGTGGACCTCTCCCTTCCCTGTACTGTTGGTCAGTATTAGTGTGCGTGTGTGTGCGTGTGCGTGCGTGCGCGCGCGCGCGCGTGTGTGTGTGTGTGCGCGTGCGCGCGTGTGTTTGTGTCTGTGTGTGTGTGCGAACTTTTACGGAAGATCAATGTGTACATCCCTGTTGGGAGGGTGGGTGGATGGGGGTGGGTGATGGGGGGTGCATGGGAGCTGTAGTTGTTGCCGTCAACTTTCCTCATCTTATCTTTAGAGGCGTACGTACCGTCTTCCTCTGTTCACTGATCATCTATAGGCCTACTATTAATAATACTATCATTCTTCTTAGATTCTTCTCACAACTGTCAAAAGAACGGTTGTCAGAAAACTGTCCATTTTTTACGATGCTTTATTATTCCTCTGCTAACACACAAACACACCCGCGCGCACGCACACGCACACACATAAACACGCAACTGCACAGCATAATGTTTCAAATGACTTCGACAGCTGTAAAAATGGCCATTGAACATTCTGACAGACCTTAATATCTGGTCGTGATCACATCACGGAAGTGGAAAGAACGTACCGGGATAATGATTAGCATAGCTCGTCAATTTGACCGCCAGGTGGCATAGCGCTCGAGTGGGGCTAATCCTCTCTATATTCTTAGTTGGGGACAAAGAGAGAGAGAGAGGGGGAGAGGAGTTCCGATCCCTCTCTCTCTCTCTCTCTCACTACGCCCAACTAAGATATTGCACGCTAAGCCCCTACTGGTTTGACTGCCCCCTGGCGGTAAAATGCGCGTCCTAAGATTCCACTTATTAATTAAGGATTAAAGATTCTGACAGTCGTTCTTCTTGAGAGTCGTGACCCACCCTGACCCAAAGTACCCTAAACCAGGATGACTCCTGTTACATTATTCATTCAGGTCGCCTAGTTCGCAACATCACATTAGGCAGGGGGGACAACAAAATGAAAGCCCTGTGGATGCGCGTGGAGGACGTCACGGGTTCTCATGGCAGGGCCAAAGGTCAACGTCTCCTAGCAGCAGGCAGCTGCATACCGCTTTTCGAGGTGCTCACCATTAATTCGGGAATCTATGGTAAGTCAGGAATGAGTGTATGTGTCTGTGCGTTTCCTGTGCAGTAGTATTAGAGAGAAAATGGAGTTTTACGTCCTCTTGGTCTGAATCAGACACATATGGGACATTTGTAAATACAAATATGGTGGGAACAATACTGGAGGCAATGCCCGGAGGCAGTACGAAACCAATAAAGTCCCGATTTTTAAAAATTAATACAGATAGCTGTAGCGGTGACCACGCCTCGGTTAAACCTCATCGGCTATGGCACCGCCACAAATAGTAGGTATTCATTCAAAATAAATTGTGGCGAGGGCCAGACTCGAACCCGCGACGTACACGATCTACAGATTTGCGACACAGCGTCCTAACCTATCGAGCTATTAAGGCTTCGTCCATTTTTGTGCAGTAGTATTACAAAAACGAGGTGAAAGAGAAGAAAAATCTGTTCAACGTCCTCCGGTCTGAAACAAACACATATGGGACATTAGTAGATATAAAGATGGTGGGAACGATCCTGGAGGCAATGCCCGGAGGCAGTGCAACACCAGGAAAGTCCCGAATTTTTAACAATACAGATATTATTGTGAGGGTGAAAGCTGTGAGAACGGGGCTTTTTTATACTACTTGGCGACGCGTGGAAGTTCAGTTTAACGTCGCGTATCGGCTTTCGCCATGTACGACGGGCTGAACAAACCAACCATGGTATAAACAAAAATTTATATTCCTGAATCACTGTCTTAGCCAAAAGGCAGAGAAGCGATCAGAATATTGCGAACGTGTAAGGGGCGATACTTTTTTGACCGATTCGACCGCGCCACCTAGTGATAAGTCAGGGGCAGATAATTTTTAGTGGCTATATATACATGACACGCAAAAGTGATTCTTTTATGCAGGTGGCGCGCACATTTCTGCACACGAGACAAGGCCAGAGAGTTTCAGTACAAAGCCTCATTAAATCCTCAAGCGAATTCATTCTATCTGAATGTGGCACGCACATTTCAGTACATGAGACAAGGCCAGAGTTTTCAGTATAAACCCTCATTAAATCCTCAAGCGATTTCATTCTATCTGAATATTTAATACCATAACTAAACTTTAAACGCACACAACCAAAAATTCAGTGAGGCTTTCTGGTCGACCTAATGGAGATCACTCTACTGGCTTATATTACTCTCCTTTTTCGATTATACGAGGCAAATTCTATTTCTGTCGTGCACGAGCGAAAGACAGCGAGAAAGAGTGAGTTTTCCGTTGCTGGGAAACTACCTCTAATTCTAAACGAAACTCCAACAGGTACCGCAATCACGAGTGCTTCTTAAACAGTTAACACGGGGTAGTAGCATGTAAATTAGTATAAACAAGATACGGTAATCACGAGTGCTTCTTAAACAGTTAACACGGATAGTAGCATGTAAATTAGCATAAACAATATACGGTAATCATGAGCGCATCTTAAACAGTTAACACAGGTAGTAGCACGTACATTAGTATAAACAAGTCAGATACGGTAATCATGAGTGCTTCTTAAACAGTTATCACGGGTAGTAGCATGCAAATAGACGATTTTCGGAAGAAATAAAATTGGGGAGGGCACTTCATGAAAATTAGTTGTTTACCTCCATTTAATTACTCGGTCAAATACCATAGCAACAATACAACAATGGCGTCAAAGCTTGAAACCGCAGAAGACCAGTCAGCGACTCGCAAACATTTTTTTAAAGAAAAATAAGGGGTGGCCAGTTGCTACAAACGTAACAAAGTTGATAGAATTTGCAAACTGTGACGTAAAATATAAATTACATCAAATTTAGAATGACGCACTGCGCTCTACATGCTGTGTGTCTCCTCAAACACACGAAGCGAGGGCTGGGGATCTACCTGAAAGTAGAGTAACTTCCCCTGTTTGACCGATTGAATTAGGCGAGATCACTCCCACACACCATGAAATTACTCCCCTTGATTATTTCCGAACAATTCCTATTAGACTAAACTGCCAACCGTTTTAGGAGCTTATCTAATTTACATACCACTGACCCGTGATAACTGTTTAAGACTCGTTCATGATTACGGTACCTGGTGTCAAGGGTTAAGGAGGATAGCTCCACCTGAAGACACCCCATTTCCCATGGGGTCTTCAGGTGTCTTTCGGATGAGACGATAAACCGAGGTCCCGTGTGCCCATGCACTTAGCACACGTTAAACCCAGTGGCAACGAAAAAGTTGTCATATTTGGTCAAAATTTACCCCCCCCCCCCTCCCTTCCTTCCTCATCAGTCACACAAAAATCGCATGCAAAAAAAAATAATTAAATAAAAAAATTGGGTGGCGCGCCGCTGGCTGCGACGTGCTCTTCAGGTGGAAGCAACCCGAATTTCACAGAGACGCCTCTGTGACTATAATGTACCTAACCTAGCCCATTACAATTGTTCACACCACGTTTCTCTGCCCAGGTAAAACCCACGCATCCACCATCTACGACAATTTCAAGACAAAGATCCCCTCGGAAGACGTGTTCCACCTGCCTGAAGCTTGTCAAAAGGAACGAGAACAAGCTGGTGGTGAAGACCTCACCAGAGGCTGACATCAAAAAGCCTAAATGTTACAAATGTTAGGCACTGGACTGTAGAGGGGAAGTATTCATTGTTTTTTAAATTTTGATCTTGTTGGTTTTTTGCTCCTTTTGTTGCCTGCTTTTTGCTGTTTGCCCCTTTCACCGCCAAAGTCGCATTTTAGCACCACAGTGATTTAACACCTATGTCACTAAAAGGCATCAAATTGGGGTCTATTATCCAAAGACCCTATTGTCTTAGTTTTGGGAAGTAAGGATAGACCTTATTTTATATATGCCACAGAAGAATCCCCAATACTGCAGATGGATTTTGTTCTCTTCAGGTAAATCTAATGGCAATGTTTGGCTAAAACATGGCTGGCGGTGAAAGGGTTAATTGTTTTCCTATGTTGATAAAGGCGCATTCGCCGAAATAGCCAGTAGTTTTGTTTTGTCTCTTGTGAATAAAATAACGTCACTTTACACTTGTGTAGTTGTCTGTTACAAAGTGATAACCTTGCAGCCTACAAACCTTGCACTCCCTGTGGGGATACCGGGGGTCTTTTGTAAATAGTTCCCCCACCTTCTGTGCTTGTAACTTCCTCTACTCTGCCACTCTCTTTGACTCTGCCTTTTCCCTTTGCTTTCTATCATCTACTATCTTTCTGACTTTTTGGCCCTTTCTTCTGCCTTTTGTCAACAAAAAAATCTTCCAAATTAATTTTTCTCCTTTGAGCTCCTCCGAAATCGGAATGTGTCGGCTGTACGCAGCGGGGAGACCAGTGAAAACTGAAAACCGGACACATACGTACCTTAGCCATTATGGCCTAGGAATGTAGAAGAAGAAACCTTGCAAAGAATGAAGCCAACTCTCTCACTTCCCACCTGGAAGGTGAAACGTTGGAAGGTGGGAAGTGTTAGTATTATTGTAGGCAGTGAGTGAGTAGCTGTAGTGTAGGTGAAAGGGTGGGAATTAAAAAATAAAAAACCAACGGCTTGAGTCAGCTGAGGAGTGTATGCAGAGTAAGGCTACTTTATTGGAACTTCTGCTTCTGCTTCTTCTTTATCTTGACCCATCTTCACAGACTGTCATTGGGTACAGGTCATCCTCCAAAAATCAGTCATCAAAGCAGTGATGCGCTGAGAAAAGAAAACGTGATAGGCAGGGTTCCCACTCTTGAGCTGGAAAACTTTTTCAAGGACTTTTCCATGGTTTTTCAAGGGGATATTTGAATTCTTAAAGGGTCGACAAATTGACATCAATGATCATCCTCCGAAGTCCGAGTGTGGCTGCCCACGTGGCGAGGTAATCAAAAACGGTCACACACATAATGTTCTCATTGAGTGCCTTGTATACGCTTTAAGCTTGTTGTGCTCGTTCTAATTTGTTTATGTTGCTGCTTTACTATGTGATACTCAATAAATTAAAAAAATCGTTTAATCCAATGTTCTCATCCCTAGCTGGTGCATTTGTACCATAGTGTTCAATTGCTTTGGCTGTTGGGATGATCCTTAGAGTCTTTAAGCCAGGGAACAACAACAATAATGATCATAAACAAGCGCGGATTCGCAATCGTTTGTGACAGCGGTCTATTTTTACCACTCCAATCATTACATACACTGAGTCGCCTCCCCTGGCTTTTCAATAATTTTAATCTGTAAACCAGAATGTTATCTCTGCACCATTTCGTAACTTTTTATATCTTTTGGAAAACATTTAAAACTATTTATCCTACTTATACTCATCGAAAGAACTTAGAAGCACCGCATACTCATCGTGTCTGTTGCAGTGTCTGTATTACGTATGTTTATTATTTTGTACGCTTTAAAATGAAGATTCATGTGCTCTGTTCAATATACAATGCTTTCCATACCTAAGGACTGTAGATATGACAACTGAAATGTTACTTTATGCCCAAGTATTTTTTTTTCTGTCTGTACTTTTCTTTCTCTTTTACAATATGTGCGACAATTTTGGACCGACCGACATACCGACAAAGTGAGTTATAGGTTTGTGGCTTGTGCCACAAACAAAAAGCAGACATGCACAACAAAAATAAGGCGATACACAATCTGAACGTGTCCAGTCAAAACGGTGAAAACATGGCTTTGTACATAGAATCGGCACCAGAAATAATATTTCGTAAGATCTATGTTACTTTTAATTTGTGATTCGTAAAAAACGCACAACTTAAAATGTGAGATTTCATGAGATACATGAGAATAATATTCATGCGCATAGGCACAGACTCAATCTTTATCTCACAATCGGTAAATCATAGACACTAGGTTGCACGGACACACACAGACAACTGCACACAGAGAGAGAGAGAGAGAGAGAGAGAGAGAGAGAGAGAGAGAGAGAGAGAGACACTTACACTCCATAAGATACACACACACAACATACAGACACACTAGATTAGGGCGCGCTCTCCCTAGTTTTGCCCATGAATTGATTATGCCACAATGTTGGCCCTATCGACCATAGAAGCAGAAGCAGAAGAACAGAAAAGCCAAAACCTCTGGCAGCACAAGCCAATCCTCTGGCAGCCATTCATAATCCTCAAATTCATCATTTGCAAATCCTCTGACAATTCTGATGCCTGGCTGGACACGAGCAGACATCTGCTGCTATGTTTAGATTAAAATAATTAAATTGAGCCACTTTGAAACACATTTAAACTACAGACACTGCTTCAAAATTTGGTGCGACTTTTGTTTAAGACACCCTTTAGAAGAGAGAACCTAAGTCCGGGTTCACATTAGATGCGTAAGTTCCGTAAGGAAAACACTAAATAAGTGGAAGAAAGAAGGATAAAAGTTTACGCATATATAGGGGAAATTCGGACATGTGCGCAAATCTTTTCCCTTCTTTGTTTTCACTTATTTATGGATTGCGCACAGGTTTCTGCATGGAATATCCGCGTATGTGTGTACACGGCCTAATGATGGGAAGAAGTGAACAACTTGAGCAAATTTAGCCCTTGTGAGGCTGTTACATTGTTGAAGTTTTATCCTTAAAAGAAATTAAGAACTGTCAATTTTAGTGTCATGTACATGTATTTGGGGGAAAAAACACATAGAGAAATGAACAATAAACATGGAGCCACTCAAGGAATGAATCCCCGTCGACTTATTGCGCGCGTTTCTCTGTGTTCTTAATATTCTGGAAATGTGTCAGAGCAGAGTGTGCTTAAATTTATATAATCCACACAGTGTCCACACACACTTTAAATGGGATAACTTCTTCTTCTGCGTTCCCAGGCCAAATGGCCATAATGGTTAAGGTACATATGTGTCCGGTTTTCAGTTTTCACTGGTCTCCCCGCTGCGTACAGCCGACACATTCCGATTTCGGAGGAGCTCAAAGGAGAAAAATTATTTGGAAGATTTTTAAAAAAAAAGGCAGAATGGGCCAATAAGTCAGAAAGAGAGATGACAGAAAGCAAAGGAAAAAGTCAGTCAAAGAGAGTGTCAAATTAGAGGAAGTTACAAGCACAGAACTTTCAGAAGGTGGGGGAACTATTTTTACAGGAAAAAACCGGTATCCCCACGGGGAAAATGGGATAACAATACTACTCAAACCAACATAAACAAGCATTTGATAATTTTTGTTCATTTAATTATAGTTTATTGAATTTCTTCCGTCATGATTAAATAAAACATTTTTTTTTTTTTTTTTTTTAAATCACCAACAGATCAAGGCACTTTGCTTCTGGTTGGAAAGGGGGGGGGGGGGAAGGCATGGTAACAACAGAATCCATAGATTGTGCTTTAAAACACACCCACACACACAGATAAAACAGACCAAATACAACTTTCAATTGGAGTAACGTATTTTACGGACTACAAGGCGCACCACCAAAATTTAACACAAAATTCAGATTTTGTTATTATAGTTTCTTACCATATTATCAGTCACATTATAAGCAGACCTGCCTACCCCCGATATCTTTTTTAGGTACTCCACAAAATAAAATTCCGTACTTTTTCTCAAAATTCCGTATTTTGCAAGGAGACCCCAAAACGGAACATTACAGGACATTAAACCGCCATGCGAAATGAAAAACACTCGATTCTGACCGATCTTAGAAGACCTTAAGTTCAAATTGTTGCTGTATTAATTTTCCATTTACCGTACAGGCGTACTGCAGTACTGGGGCTCAAAATCGTGTACAAAATACGGAAAAATCGTATGGGTAGGCAGGTCTGTATAAGGCGCAGGGGTCTCAGTCTAGGAAAAAGGTATCGCCTTATGATCCGTAAAATACGGTAGTTAATACCACAATGCAAGGTAGGTAAAAAACAAACAAAAAACATTCTCGTTGTAATGGGGTGATAGGGGGTGGATGGGAGAGGGGGAAGGGGACGGATATACATGTGTGTTTGTAATGAATGTAATAAGTGTGTGTAAATGCAAATTGTGTTACAAGTGTACATGTTCAGAGTGTACACATAACTGTATTGCTATGTTATGTGCATGAGTGTGGTGTGTGTGTGTGTGCGTGTGTGTGTGTGTGAATAAATAAAAGAGAGAGAGAATGTAGGGTAGTAAGGACACAGCAGGTGATGTTCAAAAGTATGTTTTGATTTCTCAATAACATTCATGTTGTCATTTATCGTAAAAATTCATTACACATAACTATTCATGAGTATTGTTATTTAGTCCTTCCATACAAATTACAATAAAATCCCATTTAAAAAAAAATCTTCATCAAATTTCAAACCAATTTGTTTTTCCTGAAATATTTGACCAAACCTCTAAAGACTAAAAAGGAATACACATGATCACAAGCCACTTCTAGCCCACATCAGTTTCACACGCAACCTGTATTATACACCATAGTCAAATCTACACAAAGTTGACTAATAATTGAAAACATACAGCCACATCAGATCGTATCCATTTTTGTATCACACGTAAAGGAGGCAAGTATGCCAGTCAGTCGTTTCCGACCATGATGATTGCCAGGGGGCACGCAGATGCTATTCCGGCCAGAATTTGTTAAAGGCACGGCCAGACTATAAAAGAGGGGAGGCGCTGAGCGTGCGCTGCATTTGAATCACAGCTGGCGAGAGAGGCCCTTCTTTGTTCTCTGTTGTGCGAGCCACCGCGAGGCAGAGCTTTTCTGACGAGAATGACCCGATCCCTGGGATCGGTTGTTTTCCCTTTAAGTGTGGAGATGCCATGCCCAGAATACATCCCCACACTCTCGGGCCAAAGGGATTGGAGGACAGCTGGCATTGGGGAAGGTCCCCAAAGGCCAACCCATCCCTTTGGCTGCAAACATAAAGGAGGCATAGGATGGATACAAAGGCACACTTATGCAGATCTACACAAGGATACACAATAAGTGCATAGACTTCAAATTAGAGCTTTAACCCCTTCACTGCCGAGCCCGTTTCCGGTGCAACTATTTGCCAAGCTGTTTTAGGTTGTCTATCGCTAAAAATTATGAATAAAAGTGGATATAACCTATGCTTTTCTGAAAGGAATTGAATATACTATCATTTTAGAACACTCTCACATGCATTCAAACATACTGCGGAAAGCAAATGGATAGAAAAAGGGAAACTCTTAGAATAACCCCGACGGATATTTCCGTGACAGGGCAGTTTATAGGCTACCGGAAGTTGACGGAAATATCCGTGACGGGGCAGTGAAGAGGTTAATTTACGGCATGCACTATATAAATTTTCTAAATAAATAAATACTCCCTGACAAAGACGTAGATGTGAATAATACCCAGACCAACACACAATCAACAAGGGTCAACGTACTCGCATCGGGTCTCACACAGTCTTTTTTCTTACACACATTATGCCGACATGAAAAGGCCAACACAGATTAAAAACTGTGATCTTCTTTCTCTTCTCTTACATATATCACCATAGTTCAAATAAAACTATCAAATTAAAAGAATGCACAAGTAGCAAGCATATCGTCGGTGAAATTCAAAAACCTTGTATCTCAATTTTGGTAGTTTTGAGAAAAAATTAAAAAAATTAACCACGTTGACCACGATTAACTATGATGAATATGTTGTTCAAGACATTGCGAGTACAGTCCTGCATTTTGTTAAAACTACTTTAAAAAAATATTTAGACTTGAAAAGAACGAAGATACGAGGTTTTTGTCCTTAAGTAGATCTGAATTTTGGACTTACGAGTTTTTCTTCTATTTTCACAACCTCATTTACCCCAGATAGAAAGTCGTTAGAGATACGAGCTTTTGGTGGAATGTGGCAGGAAAAATTAGAGAGCTCACTATGCATCTAACTAAAAAAACCGAGATACAAGGTTTTTGAATTCCACGGACGTTATGCACCTTTATCTAAATGATTTGGGCGCTTATGAATGGCTTGTACCCACGTGTCGTCATATCCGGCCACAAGGAGCGCCATATTATGGGAGACCGCCATCTTAGTCATTAACTTTGTTTGAAAAATGCCAGATCGATGCTGCGTATTTGGCTGTTCCAATTCGAAACTTATCTAAACTGTATTTATAACATCTGGATGTTTTCTTTACACATTTAGATAACATTTTCACTTTGTTTACACACAAATAAGGACTAAGATGGCGACACTTCCGTTGGAAGGGTCGAGATGCGCACGCACGTGGGGGGGAGCCATAAAAGACAGAAAGACGCATGTGCCTACTGTAACCTGTCTGTGCCATATTAAAATAAATGTGTTACATTGACGCTCATGCTTGGATGTGTAGGCTCCATTTTTATACATGAAATGACTGTCACACACACACAGAGAGAAAAACAACGCACACAAAAGTCAATAAGTTATGGGTGAATGCTGGTCAGTGCCTACAACATATATAATCATCCTCTACAATGCTTCAGTACTTTCTACCTACATAAATATATGTGACCCAGCACCACGAAAGGGACATTAAGTCGCTGGGCTAGTTTTTCACAACAGGCTTGCAAAGTCAAAAATCAAATTTGTTGTCAAATTTTGAGTTATGGGTATATTTGTGTTCTCCCAACTTCTTATCTTTATTTATATATATGCACACACACACACACACACACACAGAGAAAATCAGCATGACGTTAATATTTGCTGATAATGTGTTGAAACTCATTCTCATAAAAACTAGTTTGGCTGATTTACGCCTTTGACTTTGTGTCATATTTTCATTTCTTTCATTTGGCAGTTTGCCTCTAAAAGATAATGAGAAAAACAGTTAATGGTTCAATGTGTCTTCGATGTGTTTGCTTGGGGAAAAAAAGGCACAGCAACAACTACTGAACTTTTAAGGATAACATAAAAGTCTTTTGTTTCTGTGCTTTGTTGTTGTTTTTCTGTTTGCTTTGCATAAATTTACCCCCTAACAAAAAATTAAAAAGTAAAAATACCATTCTGTGTCAAGTCTAAAAGCAAAAAAAAAGCATCTCAATTCATTACATTTCCTTAATTAATACTAACAGGAGAGGTGTTGTGAAACTGAAAGTACACCATACATTATTTCTCTTGCAACACCAAAGCCACAAGCATTTTAACCCTTTCACCGCCAAAGTCGCATTTTAGCACCACAGTAATTTAATACCTTTGTCACTTAAAGGCATCAAATTGAGGTCTATTATCCAAAGACCCTATTGTCTTAGTTTTGGGAAGCAAGGATAGACCTTATTTTATATATGTCACTGAACAATCCCCAATACTGCAGATGGATTTCGTTCTCTACCGAGGTAAATTCAAGGCTAATGTTTGGCTGAAATATGGCTGGCGGTGAAAGGGTTAAAAGCATTATTATTAAACTTGATAGCATAAATAACATAACTAATATTACTAACTCTAGGGTTAATCATGTCCCATATGTTCTTGTTAAGAGCGGGAGGACGTAGAGCATAATGGGTTTTTTTCTTTTCTAGGGTTAAAGTTGACACAGTTGTGTGTGCATTGTTGTTGGCTTACCCTGGCTAAAAGACTCCCGGGACCATCACAACAGCGGAAGCACTTGAACACTATGGTACAAGTGCATCAGCAATGGATGAGAACATTACATGTGTGACCGTTTTTGATTACCCAACCACGTGGGCAGCCACACCCCGTTTTCGGGGGATTTTGGAGACTGATGTTATTATGCTAGGAGCTTGTTGTCATGGCTAAAGACAATCCCTGCATAACTATGCATGGCATAACAACATTCTGATGTAGCCTTGATGTCCTACTTCTAGCCTATGTCAATTGGTCTGACACAGCCTTAAGCCAAGGTGTTTTTTTCTCGTCATTATTAATACTAATCTCATATTTCTCGTGGTCAAACAAGGTTTAAAAACCTAGGCATAACAACGAAGTTTGTTCAGGCAATTTTGTTAGCCTTAAACTAAGTAATACTACCAGTAAAATAAGGAATGACTGCTTACAGATATAAGGGTAGAAAAAGGTACCACACCCGATGAAGATTCTACGAATCTAAATGCTGTCTCCCCTCCTCCTCCTCTACCCTTAGTTTTGTAAGTTATACTAGTCTGAGCAAAAGTCATGAAATAACGGCTCAAAGCCCATGCACACAAAGGTCACGTGATACTGGCACAAAGGTCACAAGGCAGGAGCAAAGGGCAAGGTCAGGAGTGATGACCTCAGACGGCTGCATGAAGGGTCATGAACCGCTGGTTTTGTGTCCTTCAATTCTCTGGAGGTCCACTGCAGCGCGACGAATCAGCTCCTTGGCCACCTCACCTGAAACGACCAATCAAAACGTGCCGGGCATCAACACACAGTAAGCAATATTTAATGGCCTGAATCAATAGTTTACGAACAACTTTATTTAAAGTAATGTCCCATATGGTTCATCAGAATCGAGAGGATGTAAAACATTAACATTATATATAGTTTACGAAATATGTTACATTGTTAAACAGGGTGTGTACTATATTAATAGCATAGATGTGCACCCTTCAAATCTGCCTCTCACACATACTGACAAACACATGTATGCATGCATGCAAGCACGTGCACACATGCACATATAAACTTGCAAGCATGCATGCAAGCTCAAACACACACACACACACACACACACACACCGTTTCTTCCAACTTTTCTATCGTTCAGTTTAGTCTTATATTTCACACTGAGCACTCACTGCCTAGGGCGGGACTGCCAGGTTTGTTCCTGCCGGCGGTGGTCAGATCATCAGCCACTCTTCCCAGCAGCCTCTTGGCGGGCGTCGACAGTCCTGCCGATTCAGCCGACATCATAACGTCCACCGCGACAGGCGTCGCCCCGGAACAGTCCATGCTGGTCTCCTCCCCGCCGCCGGCCGGATCGTAATTCACCGATGACAAATAGTTGCGCGCTCGCACTAAAACGCTGTCATCCGCTCCCCTGCGCGTCGCGACGTTTTGCACGGCAAATGCGGAGGCAAGGGGAGCGACTTTTCCACTGCTTCTGTCGCTGCCTTCGTCGCTCAGCTCCTCTCCTTTCTCCAGCAAGTAGTCGCCCATCTTGTCGAGGAAGTCGGCGTTGTGTCTGTGCAAGTAGCTGTCCTGGGGAGCCGGGTTCCGCGCGTCCGGCTCGCTCGGCTCCCCCTCGCTGCACAGGCTCGCAGGACCCGCCAAAGGGGGGGAGGACACCGCCCCACGACCGCACGCTCGCGACGGGTCCACAGACGCTGCTAACCCTGACAGACTACGAGCGTTCAACTTCATCCCCTGTCTTTGAGAGGTGAACCGATCCGTGGTTCCTCGCTCCCTTTCAACGCAACCGCTCTCCTCTCTTTCCTCAACCCTCGTCCAACCAGGGCAGGCCCTGTTCTCAGGGTGTTGTTTCTTCTTGGCGGTGGCGTCTTGCCGAACACTGCCCAGACTGAATTCTGCGGTGTTGTCCATGCTCATCTCGGCTCGCAGAGGGTCCGGGCCCATTAGGTTGCTAGGGGTCAGCACCCCCGCCCCGGCTATTCCATGCTGGTCCACGACCATACCTAAACCACCCACGCCGCTTTCGACCGGCGAAGAAGAAGAAGAACATACCGTCCTGCCTCCTCCTCCGCGTCTCAACAGCAACTCCTGGGCAGAGAGATTGGAGGAGGAGGGGGAGGAGGAGGAAGACCCTTTCAGTAATAATTCCGGCAACAGCAGCACGCCTGAAGACTTCATCTGTGATCCGCCACCACAATCTGAAGTAGGCACGTCGCTGCTGATGTTGGTCGTCATGGAAACCACGCCACCAATACCGCTACTACCACTACCACTGCCACCGCAGACGCCGTCCTGCGTGGTTTGCAGGCTGCCGTTGCCGCTGCCGGTTTGGTAGCCGGTGTCCGGGCACGACGCCGAACTGGGGTGCTGGAGCAAAGTGTCCGCGTCCAAGCTGCTGGCCCCCCCAGCTTCCCCTAGAGTCAGCTCCGTCATGGAGGAGTCCCCCCCACCACCAGGCGTCGCCCTACCCGCGACCTTGTCGGCTTGTGGAAAGTCGACGGTGTCCGTGTCCATAGACAGGCTCATTCTTTGGGAAGGGAGGGGAGGCTCTGCGTGGGTTGCGGCGGTGGTGGTTGTTACGGCGGTTGAGTGTGGAGGGGGGAAGAAGGCCGGGGGCGAGGGAGGGGGATGGTGGGGTGAAGAAGGGAAGGGTGGGGGAGGGTTGTGGTGGTGGGGTTGAAGGTGGGGGTGGGGGTGGTGGTGGGTGGGGGAGGAGCAAGGGGAGAAGTCCCCCGCCCTGAGCGTGCCTGAGCCACTGTAATGGCCCGAACCTGTGACACACATCACAACATATAAAAAACCGACAACAAAGGACGAACTGTAAGATAAATCATAATATTGTAAACATAAAAATGCACCACAAGGCCTTAGAAACATACTGCATTTAACGATAGATAAAAATAATAAGGTAATTCCTTTCTTCTTCTTTTTTCCGCTGAGACTGACACCCCTGCGCACTATAATATGAATAATAATAAAGTAAGAAAGTAATATAACAAAACCTGAATTTTTTTATAGAATTGGGGGGAGGACCTTATAATAATGAGCCCCTTAAGGCATGCGCACATTCATACAAAAATGTCTGTACGGAAACACATCAGCAATTTAAAAATAATCAGGAAGTAAGAAATATGAAGGAGTGGAAACTCATCCGCATATATCCCATCTGCTTAATTCTTATATACCGTATTTTACGGACTATAAGGCGATACTTTCTTCCCAGACTGAGACCCCTGCGCCTTATAACATGACTGACAATAATTATGGTAAAAAAAAAAAATGAAACAGACTGCAACGTCACTGACCAAAGTACCACACAAACAAATACACAACAAGTGCAGTTAGTTTATTGACGAGACAAAACAGAACATGTCAACAACACAGAAAATACAACAATGCTTCCCCTCTTCACAGCCAAGCAGTTTCCAACTCCTGCTATACTACAACAAGATAGTAACAAAATATGTGACCTAGCACCACGAAAGGGACACTACTGTCTGTCTGTTACTTTCTGTGTCTGAAAAAGTGTCAAACTGACCATTGTGAGAAAATTGTACATTTGAAAACTTCAGACAATTCTCTTTCTAATGATACAAGAACCATTCTTGTAGTTGGTAGATTTTGGAAATGATGGTGGAAATTGAAAAAGTGAAGTTATCTGGGGTGGTCACATGGTTGTGATCAGGGGAAGGTAACCCGGGTTGGTCCGTGGGGTTACTCCCCTTGGGTGGTTTGTTTTTTGGTTGCTATGGCATGTGTGATTTCCAGATCGATTGGTGTTTATGCTATTGTTTTGAGTGTTGGTAATGTATGGTTAGTATAGATTGTATCTTTTTCCGCCCCAGAGGTATCAGCATTTAAAGCTAGTAGTGTCAGTGTCAGCCAT
>CM065701.1:15409176-15414176 GCA_017654935.2 Phymorhynchus buccinoides | reverse complement strand
CTCTCTCTCTCTCTCTGTCTCTGCTCTCCTCTCTGTCTGTCTGTCTCTGCACGAAATGATGATGTTGTTGTATTAATCCCAATGATACACAAGCTGTATCTGGCTAATGTCATTAAACCATCATAGTGTCAACTCTCTCTCTCTCTCTCTCTCTCTCTCTCTCTCTCTCTCTCTCTCTCTCTCTCTCTCTCTCTCTCTCTCTCTCTCTCTCTCTCTCTCTCTCTCTCTCTCTTCTCTGTCTCTGCCTCTCTCTGTCTGTCTGTCTCTGCACGAAATGATGATGTTGTTGTATTAATCCCAATGATACACAAGCTGTATCTGGCTAATGTCATTAAACCATCATAGTGTCAACTCTCTCTCTCTCTCTCTCTCTCTCTCTCTCTCTCTCTCTCTCTCTCTCTCTCTCTCTCTCTCTCTCTCTCTCTCTCTCTCTCTCTCTCTCTCTCTCTCTCTCTCTCTCTCTCTCTCTCTCTCTCTCTCTCTCTCTCTCTCTCTCTCTCTCTCTCTCTCTCTCTCTCTCTCTCTCTCTCTCTCTCTCTCTCTCTCAACATCGTTCCAGAAAGCAGTATGCAATTCGTGTTTTCTGTGACATATTCCTGTTGTCCCGTTGATCAATCTCTATAATTATATACTGTTCGAAACAAAAAAAAGAAACGCAATACTGTTCAGAAAGGCAATATAACATCATACTCCCATAACTGATTATGGACGTGGCACACTGGAAAGGTTCTGTACAGTTAACACACCTTTGAAAATGAATGAAATGTGGAAGGAACAAACCTTCAAAGGTGGACCGTGACGGATGAGTTTTTTTGCAAGAAAACACGTCGAGATCACCAGAAAGACAGCCTTTTCAAGGATCGGAATACTCACTTTGCTCTGGTTTCTTATAAATTAAGCCGTCAAAACGGCGATTCCTCCTTGCCGGAGATGCCGGAGAGAGAAGCCATTTTGGATGGGGTGGGTGGGTGGAGGTCACTCATTGTGGTTGAAGCGTTTTCTTTGTTTTTGTAGTGCAGTAAAAAAAAAAGGAGTTATTTCCTTTGTTGTGAGAGAAACTCCTTTAGATAAACTGTATACAATTTAAAATAATAAAACTAAGAAGGCTTCAATTGCGAAAAGTTCGTGCAAACGATTTGGTCTAAACGCAGGCGGACATTAGAAAAGAGACGGCAGACGCCTTCTTTTTAGGTGAAAGAATTTAACTTCCAGCACCTCCGCCAAGGAGTCGCCGATTTGTAAAAAGTGAGTATTGCAATCTCTGTAAAGGTGTGTTTTCCTGGTGATCTGGACGTGTTTCTTACAAAAAACTAATCCGTCAGGGTGCTCCTTTAAAGACCCACCACGTCACATGTCAAAATCATGGTTTTCACGAGTTTTCCCTCTTGTAACTGGAAGGAAATCTTAATACATCTTCCAAGCATAAGAGGGAATGTGACACGTGACGTGGGGCTGGGGGTGGGGTCGTTAAGGTGTAACAAGTTTGGACATTGTCGCATCTTCCGTTTTTGTTGTTGTTACAGTTTTCTTTCGGTATGCAAGTAAATAACGATGAATTCGAGGTAATGGGTACGTTGCGTTTCTTTTTTCGAACAGTATAATATATACTTTGTTCCGTTATGTTGTGCAATAGCAATTCCAAATACAGAGCCACCGGTTGCCGCATCTTCTTCCACTTTCTCTTTTCTTACAATACATGTGTTTTTCCATTGATTTTACTTGGTGGGGAGTGTACTACTGCATGTATATAATTGTACACTACATTCTGTGCGTATATACATTTGATCATTGGTTGGTTTTGTATATAATAGGGCCTGTTAATAATGCACTCCTCGACAAAGGGTAGGCCCGGCTCGGCCCGGCCCGGCCCGGCTCGGCCAGGCCCGGCTCGGCCAGGCCCGGCTCGGCCCGGCCCGGCTCGGCCCGGCCCGGCCCGGCTCGGCTCGGCCCGGCCCGGCTCGGCCCGGCCCGGCCCGGAATATTGAAAGAAAAAAAACAAAGACGCAAATTTGCATGTTTGTGTCATTATTTTGTAAATGGTGTGTATATATATAATTATATTTCATATATATATTGTGTACAGGTCTGAATGATGGATTGGTTATGTGCATATATTGTGTACATTGATTTGATGGTTGATGCGTGCTGGTTATGTGCATATATTGTGCACATTGATTTGATGGTTGATGTGTGTTGGTTATGTGCATATATTGTGTACTTTGATTTGATGGTTGATGCGTGCTGGTTATGTGTATATATTGTGTACTTTGATTTGATGGTTGATGCGTGCTGGTTATGTGTATATATTGTGTACTTTGATTTGATGGTTGATGCGTGTTGGTTATGTGCATATATTGTGTACATTGATTTGATGGTTGATGCGTGTTGGTTATGTGCATATATTGTGTACATTGATTTGATGGTTGATGTGTGTTGGTTATGTGTATATATTGTGTACTTTGATTTGATGGTTGATGCGTGCTGGTTATGTTCATATATTGTGTACTTTGATTTGATTCGATTATTGGCGTATATGTGTTACGCCCAATCTGTGAAATTGCCCATTTCATGAAATGAGCAAAATGGTTTGCCCAGTTCATGAAATCGCCAATTTAAAACTTATTACTTAGTAAAGCAGAATGAAATAAAAACATTTTCCATTCATAAACACACAGAGATCAAGAAAGGGTTCAAACGAATGCGAAATCACACATGTAGATGAGTTTAAAAAAAAAATCTTTTATTCAGACTTAATTTCATACAATGTTTGATACAACATGTGGCTCAGGCATGCCCCAGAGTAGCATTTGGTAGTGTTGGGGGGGGTGGGGTGGGGGGGGGGGGGGGGCGGTGTAGGATGGGGGTGAAAATACAATGTAGAAAAATGTGCATCTGTTGAATCAACCTTAATCAATGCCTGTGTTGCTGGCCGGGAATCTAAAATTGTGATATACATTGTCCATTTCATGAGTTGGGCAAAAACATTTGCCCATTTCATGAAATAGGCAATTTCACGAATTGGGCGTAACATATACATACCATTGAATTTGTTCACGTGCGGATCATGTACATATTGTGAGAATCTGTTATTTTCTTTTTTGGTATGCGTGTCACTAGGGGAAGACGGGGTAAAAAGCGCATGGGCGGGTAAGAAGCCCACCCCAATTATCTCATGAAATGAAGCAAATTTCAGTCTCATTTTGCCCATGAGACGAGCGTTAATGTCTAGCATTCGTCTCATGGGCAAATTTGACTGAAATTTTCTTTATTTCATGAGATAATTGGGGTGGGCTTCTTACCCGCCCATGCGCTTTTTACCCCGTCTTCCCCTATACACTATATCGGTGTAATATTTGTTTTCTTTTTAGCATCTAAACATAGATTGAAATTTGTGATGATATTGCGTGTGTAACTGTTATTTGGCAAACTGCAGGGTTTTGTGTGGGGTGTTTTTTTCTCACCAGTAGTGTGTAACCATAAGAGAAATTCACTTTGTGTGGGTTTATTTACTCGTTTGTTTGAGTTTGGAACATATTATAAGTTATAATTGATATAAGTGATATGAGTTATCATTCTGGCGTTATTTTGACTTTCATATTATTGAGCATAATCAAATCGTCGTTACTACTGTAAGGAACATGTCTCTTCATAACTGTGCCGAATATGTATCGCTATTTTGTTCTATCAGTCCCAGTAGGCTACGTGTAGTAAACAAAAAACATTTCTTTATTAACAAGTCTTTTCAGCTTCAGTTTAACCCTTTCACCGCCAGCCATATTTTAGCCAAAATTGTCCATTAAATTTACCTGGGTAGAGAACAAAAATCCATCTGCAGTATTGGGGATTCTTCTGTGACACACATAAAATAAGGTCTATCCTTACTTCCCAAAACTAAGACAATAGGGTCTTTGAATAATAGACCCCAATTTGACGCCTTTTAGTGACATAGTGGTGCTAAAATGCGACTTTGGCGGTGAAAGGTTTAATCAGCTTCTCTGCAGACACAGATAAGGTCCTGCGATTTAGTAAAATATATGACCCATGTTTTTTTCTTCTTCTGCTTTTGTGTTTCTAAAAAAAGAGATTCTTCATTAGTAAGTTTGAAATAGAGACGTAAAAACGTTATAAAAATGCCTTTCTGAGGAATGATTTTGAAAAAAGTTTTTTTTTCTTCTGTTTACTGTTAGAAATATGGAAAGGTTTAAAAGTGAAAATGTAGTGTCATGAAAAGGTCTTTTTCTAAAGTGATTTGAAAATGGAGTTTTGTTTTTAAATTGTTAGAAATATGGAAAGGTAAACTTTTTTCGAAAAAGAAAAGAAAACGATAAAGAGGAAACAGCACACACTTGCATGCACATGTGTGTGTGCTCGTGTGTGTGCTCGTGTGTGTGCTCTCGTGTGTGTGTGTGTGTGTGTGTGTGTGTGTGTTTGTGTGCGTGCGTGCGCGCATGTGTGTGTGTTCTTGCTCACGACTGATGTCCTAAGAAAGGATACCAAATTGTTGATCCTTTTCGTTTTGCAGTTTTTGCTGCGTTTTTCTTGCATAATGCTTTGCCTGCTTTTGACTTTAAAATTTTGTTATGCATGTATTATGCATGTATACTTTTTTTAAAAATGTATGCATGTATATACAAATTTGTAGCTGTTTGGTATGTTAAAACGTCTCTCTCTCTCTCTCTCTCTCTCTCTCTCTCTCTCTCTCTCTCTCTCTCTCGCTCTCTCTCTCTCTCATCCTCTCTCTCTCTCTCTCTCTCTCGCTTCCGAAAACTTCCGCATTCGAAACCTCTCTCTCTCTCTCTCTCTCTCTCTCTCTCTCTCTCTCTCTCTTCTCTCTCTCTCTCTCTCTCTCTCTCTCTCTCTCTCTCTCTCTCTCTCTCTCTCTCTCTCTCCCCCTCTTTCTCTCATCTAAGTATCTATGTCACTGCATCTGCCTGTGTTTTGTCTGTCCGTCTATGCCATTCTCTTTCTGTCTTCTTACGTGTACATGTCTGTCTGTCTGT
>CM065701.1:15399176-15406676 GCA_017654935.2 Phymorhynchus buccinoides | reverse complement strand
GTAACGGTAACGCCTAGTAACGGTAACGCCTAGTAACGGTAACGCCAAGTACTGGTAACGCTGAGTACAGCAAATTTGAAGCGATTCGGTTAAGAAAACGGCGGAGTTATAAGGCCCCGTTTCCCGTTGGCGCTGCTGTGAGAGTGACGCTCTCTCCATAGTAATGGTAACGCCTAGTACAGCAAATTTGAAGTGGCGATTCGGCTCACAGCCCGTTAGGGCTCACGTTAGGGCTCACGGTTTTGGGGAGCAAATTTGAAGCGATTCGGTCGAAATGGTGGCGTTATAAGGCCCCGTTTCCCGTTGGCGCTGCTCTGAGAGTGACGCGCTCTCCCGATTCTCGTCAAATTTCCTACCGTGCTTTGCCACGGCCATAGCAAGCCTGACAGCAAATTTGAAGCGATTCAGGTAAGAAACGGCGGAGGTATTTGTGAAAAGGTGAAGCGGCATATAGCGCGCGCGTTTCTTAACCGATTGGCTTCCGGTTTGGCACACCGATAGGCACCGTCCCCGGTCATCTACCTGCCAAATGCAAAGGCAATAGGCCTAGAAACGCCGGAGATACGGGCGCCGAGAGGCCGGCGGATGCGCGTTTGGCGCATTTGCGAAACCGCGCAAATGACACGGCCGCCTCGGTTGCCGTTGCCATCGCCCTGTTAGGGCTCACAGCAAATTTGAAGCGATTCGGTCGAAAAACGGCGGAGTTATAAGGCCCGTTTCGTGTTTCACACACACGGCCGGACAGTTGGCTTTTTACTATATGATGGGCATGCATAACGATTCAAGGCATCAATACTAAAAAAAAGTTGGATGAGAACAAAATAACCAAACATCTAACAACAAGATAAAGTTAACAAACAGAAATTCAAGAGAGAAAGAAAGATTGACAAAGACTGCCAGAGAGAGAGAGAGAGAGAGAGAGAGAGAGAGAGAGAGAGAGAGAGAGAGAGAGAGAGAGAGAGAGAGAGACAGACAGATAAAGACAGAGAATAGACAATTATTATATAGTCATTTAGCAAGTGTGTGTGTGTGTGTGTGTGTGTGTGTGTGTGTGTGTGTGTGTGTGTGTTGTGTGTGAAACACAAAACGGGCCTTATAACTCTGCCGTTTTTCCACCGAATTGCTTCAAATTTGCTGTGAGCCCTAACGGGGCGATGGCAACGGCAACCGAGGCGGCCGTGTCATTTGCGCGGTTTGGCAAATGCGCGAAACGTGCATCTGCAGGACTCTCGGCGCCTGTATCTCCGGTGTTTCTGGACCGATTGCCTTCGAATTTGGCAGGAAGATGACCGGGGACAGTGACTATCGATGTACCAAACCGGAAGCGAATTGATTCATAAACGCGCGCGATATCTGCCGTTTCATGCCGCTTCACGTCAGTTTTACAAACCGCGGCGTAACCATACCAGATATTGAGTCGCTATTTGGAATGGGCATGACCGGTGATAGTGACTATCTTGGTGCAAAATTTCAACAGCATCCGTTCATAAACGTGCGCTCTAACCCAATTTACATTTTCCAGGCAACCAAATCAGTCGGAAACTAATTTCATTCACCACTTTAGGCACCAATGTCTCGACAACGGGTTACCCTGGAAACGAGACGGCGTGCACGGTGTGTGTGTGAGGGTCAGGAAATTATGACAGGCGAGCTTAGCTTACTGAAGAAGAAGAAGAAGAACTTATATAGCAGGGAGGGGGGGGGAGGAGGGGGGGGGGAGGAGGGGGGGTGGAGGCGCGAGCGTCGCTGTCTCTCTCTCTCTCTCTCTGTCTGTCTGTCTCTCTCTCTCTCTGCCTTTGTCTGTCTCTCTTTCTGTCTCATGTATCTGTATGTCTATGTGTCTCTCTCTCTGTCTGTCTGTCTCTCTCTCTGCCTGTCTGTCTGTCTCTCTCTCTGTGTCTCATGTATCTGTATGTCTATGTGTCTCTCTCTCTGTCTGTCTGTCTCTCTCTCTGCCTGTCTGTCTGTCTGTCTCTCCCTCTCTCTCTCTCTAATAACATAATATTTTACGGACCCGGCGAAACCGGTACTCATCATTACCGGTTCTTGGCGGTACTGGTACTAGGCGTTACTGGTTCTGGGATTTGCCAGTACTAGGCGTTGCGCTAGTGTGGATAAATTGATACAATAATGTTATCTTCCACAAATAATGACATTCTCTTATGAATAACGTCCCCCTCCATCCCCTCCATCCTGCCCCCCTCCCGCACGCACGCATGCATGTACGTGCGCGCGCGCGCTCGCACACACACACACACGCGCACACACACACACACACACACACAAACACATTTTTATGTACATGCAAAGGTCATCATCTTCAGAGCAGCAAGAAGATACTTTGGTAACTTTTTATGAACATACAATGGTCATCATCTTCAGAGCAGCAAGAAGATATTTTGGTAACTTTTTATGTACATTCAATGGTCATCATCTTCAGAGCAGCAAGAAGATATTTTGGTAACTTGTTATGTACATACAATGGCCATCATCTTCAGAGCAGCAAGAAGATATTTTGGTAACTTTTTTATGTACATACAATGGTCATCATCTTCAGAGCAGCAAGAAGATATTTTGGTAACTTTTTTATGTACATACAATGGTCATCATCTTCAGAGCAGCAAGAAGATATTTTGGTAACTTTTTATGTACATACAATGGTCATCATCTTCAGAGCAGCAAGAAGATATTTTGGTAACTTTTTATGTACATACAATGGTCATCATCTTCAGAGCAGCAAGAAGATATTTTGGTAACTTTTTATGTACATACAATGGTCATCATCTTCAGAGCAGCAAGAAGATATTTTGGTAACTTTTTGATGTACATACAATGGTCATCATCTTCAGAGCAGCAAGAAGATATTTTGGTAAGTTTTCTTTAAATTAAGATTTTCGAAACAGTTTAGGTAGGGTTGTGAATGTTGTCTTTTTTATAGAGAGAAAGACAGCTTTCAAACGCGCACACACGCGCACGCGTGTGTACACATACACACACGCACGCGCACACACGCACGCACACGCACACGCACACGCACACGCACACGCGCACGCACACGCACGCACACACACACACACACACACACACACACACACACACACACACACACGCAGAGACTACACGGGAGTGCAACAAGTGCCTTCATTACAGATTTTGAAGTTTTATCATAATCACATCTCAGCTTTGGTCAGAAAAATATCTTCTTTTTTTTCATCCCAAATAGCCTGTCTTCAACAATCAATCATCACCCTCAATGTCAGCAAAGGGTTCGATACACTGCATACGATTCGATTCACCGCGATCCGATTTTGACATTTGTGAGACATGATTCAAGTGAAATTCTACTGTCTAAATACATCTGATGAAATCCTACTATAGTTATGTTCACTATATCTGTGGTCCCCCAGTACACGAAATAATAATAATAATAATAATAATAATAATAATAATGATAATAATAATAATAATAATAATAATAATAATGATTATTCATATAACGCCTATTTTCTGATTTAGAGCTCTAAGCGCTTTACATATTTAATACAATTACAACATAGAATATGCATTATCTTATGCAATCAGAACATGACGAACGTACATACATTTTACATCAGTAGAATATAGAAAAGTACATTATATACAAAGGCACAAAAACGCATATCTTAAAAAAGGTACACAACTTACACAAAACACACACACACACACACACACACACACACACACACACACCACACACACACACACACACACACACACACACACACACACACACACACACACACACACACACACGCGCGCGCGAGCGTAAATATCTGCATTTTTGCAACATACATTTTATTTGATTCCTGTATAGGGGGGTCTACATGAGTATAGTGAACGAAAATAGTAGAATTATTTTGAGACGGAAATATTTCACGTGGATCATGCACGACTCACAGACATGGTCACAAATCGCATCGTATTGGAGTTGAATCGTATGCGATGTAGCGGGCCCATTAAAATATAAAGGACGCTTATTGCAAGTTCATCAAAGCTTAGTGTACTTTTTGTTTCACTGACTGACATTGACCTGAAACTGGACCCAATAGTAAAATGAGAGATTGTAGCACACAATGCATGACGTAGCTAGGGACTTAGGTAGGGAATGATAAGGTGCAGTTTTGTGAAGGACTGTGGTACTCAAGCATCTTCCCCTGCCCACCAAGGGCATTCACTCTGGCAAAAGGTGTTTTTTGCAGTGGCCAATGAGCAGCTTAGGACGCTGATTTCACCGCCAGGGGGCAATCAAACCAGTAGGGGCTTAGCGCGTGGTATTCTTGGTTGGGGAAAGTGAGAGAGACAGGGGGGAGATGAGTCCCTCTCTCCCCCTCTCTCTCCCACTACCCCCAACTAGTGAGAGAGAGATGGGGAGAGAGATGAGTCCCCCCCTCCTCTCTCTCTCTCTCTCTCTCTCTCTCTCTCTCTCTCTCTCTCTCTCTCTCTCTCTCTCTCTCTCTCTCACTACCACACAAATACGAATATCACGCGCTAGTTGGGGGTAGTAAGAGAGAGAGAGAGAGAGAGGGAGATGAGTCCCCCCCCTCTCTCTCTCTCTCTCTCTCTCACTCTCTCTCTCTCTCTCTCTCTCTTCTATCTCTCTCTCTCTCTCTCTCTCTCTCTCACTACCATCAACTACGAATATCACGCGCTAGTTGAGGGTAATAAGAGAGAGAGAGAGAGAGGGAGATGAGTCCCTCCCCCCCTCTCTCTCTCTCTCTCTCTCTCTCACTACCACCAACTAAGAATATCACGCGCTAAGCCCCTACTGGTTTGATTGCCCCCTGGCGGTGAAATCAACGTCCTAAGTTGACCATAGAAGGACCCACATTTCAATTCTTCAACTGGCGCCACACATGCCATGCCGCTGACAACGCGACAGCACCCACGCCAGTCAAAACCCCCAAAGCTGCATAATGACCCAGTTTGTAATCCCCACCTTTACCTTCACCACGCTTACTACTACTACTACTACTATTATCCTTATTATTATTATTATTATTATTGAAACGCCGTTTTCCAATCTCCTGCACGGCTTCTTCGCGCGACACGCCTTTCTCTCTCATCAGGTTCTGAATCTCAGCGTCGATGGTGCCCACCATGGGCAGGCCCGGGTTTCCGTAATAGCACTTGGCGCAGTTGTCGCTGACCTGGAGGACTTTGTCCATCAGGGATTTCACCTCGTTGGGCCACCGGTGAGAGTCGTTGGTGCTGACCACGTACCTGTGAGATGGATATAGAGTAGGTACTGTTGAACGGTAATGACGATGATGATGATGATGATGATAGTGATGGTGATGATGATGATGATGATGATGGTGATGATGATGATGATGATGACGATGATGATGATGATGATGATGACGATGATGATGATGATGATGATGGTGATGATGATGATGATGACGATGATGATGATGATGATGATGGTGATGATGATGATGATGGTGATGATGATGATGACGATGATGATGATGATGATGATGATGCGAAAGTGTACTGTAGATTATGTAATTCATTATTTGGGCGTGATTGAGAAATTGACTGAGGGATCAGGGTAGGGGGATGTTGGTCAATGTTTGATGTATACTGTTTGTTCATTGTGTTTATTTTAGTGATTTCTGTAAAGCGCTTAGAGCTTAAAGATTAGGCGCTATAAAAGTTGTCTTAATAATAAATAAATAAATGATGATGATGATGATGATGATGATGATGATGATGGTGATGATGATGATGGTGATGATGATGATGGTGATGATGATGATGGTGATGATGATGATGGTGATGATGACGATGATGATGATAGTGGTGATAATGACTGCGACGATGGAAACTGCAAGAACGGAAGAGTTTTCACCAGGGTTCTTTGGTGGAGGTTTGCATTTTTTTAAATGTTTACAAGATGTGCTTAATCGCACCTGCTGAATGATGTTAATCAAGAATAATAGGCCCTAAGTCCGTGGCTTCTTGAATCAATGGCTCTCGAGTTTTAAGCAGAAAAGTCTTAGGCCGTGTACACACATAAGCGGATATTCCATGCGGAAACGCGTGCGCAATCCATAAATAAGTGAAACAAAGAAGGGAAAAGACTTGCGCACGTGTCCAAATTTCCCCTATAATATTATGCGTAAACTTTTATCTTTCTTTCTTCCACTTATTTCGGGATTTCCGTACGGAACTTACGCGTCTAATGTGAACCCGGCCTAAGAAGTATATCCCCACTCTCTCGGCCAAAGGGATTTGAGGACAGCTGGCGTTGGGGAAGGTCCCCGAAGGCCAACGAATCCCTCTGGCTGCAGCCGACTAATTAGATCTTCAAAAGACTACGCTGTACCATGGTATTCCAGGATGTTTGTTTGTTGTTGTTGATGTTGTTGCCCTACTCTGGCTTAAAGACTCCAGGGATCATCCCAACAGCCGAAGCACTTGAACACTATAGTACAAATGGCACCAGCTAGGTATGAGAACATTACGTGTGTGTGACCGTTTTTTCATTACCCCGTCACGTGGGCAGCCACACTCCGACTTCGGAGGATAAAATGTCCAGGATGAAAGTTGGGTGTAACGTCCCGCTCGGCTACAAAGAGCATAGTGTGAGACTTAGTGGTCAATCAACCACCACAACCATCATTCAGTGCCTGGAACAATCAATCAATCAATCAATCAACATTTATTATCCCCATTAAAATGAACAAGGAAATTTTGTTTGAGGAACAGATCCTGGAGGTACTGCAATACATACCAGGTCAGGTGCAATATTATGATGAACCATGATGATATTCCAATGCTGTTGAACATCGTTTTATCGTACAGCTCAAAGACACAGAAAGTAGCCTTTATTCATTTAAGATCGTCTTGGCTTAACTGCCATAAGGCTGTGTCAGACCAACTGACATAAGCTAGAACACCAAGGCTACATCAAAATGTTGTTATGCTCAGCATAGTTATGCGAGAATTGTCTTTATAGCCATGACAACCTCCTAGCATAACATCATCAGTCTAAAATCCTCCGAAATCTGAGTGTGGCTGCCCATGTGGCAGGGTATACCGGAAACAAAAAACGGTCACACACGTAATGTTCTCATCCCTAGCTGTTGTGCATTTTTTGTACCATAGTGTTCAAGTGCTTCGGCTGTTGGGATTATCCCTGGAGTCTTTAAAGCCAGGGTAAGACAATAACAACAACAACAACACATTGAGATGTTCACCTGTTTCCCACCACCTCCCTGATCCTCCTCAGGCCCTGGACCTGGCTGCCGGCCAGCACGTCTTCGATGGACAGGGTGTCCAGGTCCTCTCCGTGGGTGAACACCACCACCAGGTGGTCCTGGACCTCCTTGCCCAGCAGGCGGAGGACCTCCTCAAAGGCCCGGTCCTCCTGGTCGGTGAACCTAGTGAAACAAAGTTAGTAATAATAATAATAATAATAATGAATAATGCTTATATAGCGCATAATCTTGCAAA
>CM065701.1:15376676-15396676 GCA_017654935.2 Phymorhynchus buccinoides | reverse complement strand
AGGTCAAGAATAGTGTAGTAAAAGTACTTAAGTCTGTGACTAGGTGGCATGGTCAAGTCAGTCCGAAAATTATCGCCCTTTCGTGTCGCCAAGACGTAATGTAAAGCCCCATTTAATTGCCTCTGTACCTTCAGACACAGGGTCCTCTTACGTCCTCTCGGTCTTAGACACATATGGGACATTTGTAAATACAAAGATGGTGGGAACAATACTGACTGCAATGGTCGGAGGCAGTGCAACACCAGTAAAGTCCCGAGTTTTTTTTTTTTTAACAATAATATAGATAGGTGTAGCGGTAACCACGCCTCGGTTAAACCTCATCGGCTATGGTACCGCCACATTAAATACGACATGTACTGTTTGTAGAATAAAGCCTATCAGCAACTTGTGGCGGTGCCATAGCCGATGAGGTTTAACCGAGGCGTGGTCACCGCTACAACTATCTGTATTAATAAAATAAAAAAATCGGGACTTTACTGGTTTCGTACTGCCTCCGGGCATTGCCTCCAGTATTGTTCCCACCATATTTGTATTTACAAATGTCCCATATGTGTCTGATTCAGACCAAGAGGACGTAAAACACCATTTTCTTCCTTCTTCCGTAGAATAAAGCCCCATTTGCCTCTGTATCTTTGTACCTTCAGACACAGCCCATATTCATAGGTAACAATGCCCCATATTATGCGCCCTCCGGGGCCAAGAGGAAGTCAAATTTGACATTTCGTTTGTACCTTCAGACACAGCCCATATTCATAGGTAACAATGCCCCATATTATGCGCCCTCCGGGGCCAAGAGGACGTCAAATTTGACATTTCGTTCGTACCTTCAGACACAGGGTGTGGGTGCCCCAGTGCAGACGTCCCGTCTGGTACTGGCTTTTCCTGGTGGCGGAGTCGAATCCCCGGGACACCATGAAGCCTGCCCTGGGCTGGTCCCCCTCCAGAAGATTGCCCTGGGCATTGAAGGCCTCCACGCTGGTCTTGCCGATCAGCTTGTTCCCCAGGGTGCTTTTGCCGCTGCCCGCGTAGCCCACGATCAGAACCCTGTGCGTTCAGTCAAGTCAAGTCAAGTCAAGTCAAAAAGATCTGTATTCAGGAGCGGCGGATTGGCAAATGTAAAGTTCATTCCTCCGAAGTTCGGCTGCCCACGTGGCAGGATTATCAAAAACGGTCACTGACACACGTCATGTTCTCATCCCTAGCTGGTGCATTTGCACCATAGTGTTCAAGTGCTTCGGCTGTTAGGATGATCCCTGGAGTCTTTTAGCCATCAATCAATCAATCAACCTATGAATATTTTTATTGTCCATTTTACAGGAAATTCTTTTTTGCAGCAATAAAACAAATCAACAAAACAACACAATAAAAACAAAGACAGTATTAAAAAGAACAAAAGATAAAATATGCAACTATTTTAAACATCGTGGACGACAACAACAACAACAACAACAACAACAACAACAACAACAACAACAACAACAACAACAATAATAGTTCATTCTTGCGCATCTTGGGCTGTTCTAAGCCGATCAGCTTGTTGCCCAGGGCCTGTAGTTATGAGTGCGGCTAAGACAACTAATCCTGGATGGAAAATGCAAATGAGTCTAAACTACCAAATCCGATTGGCTGCTTAGACTAATAATTTGCATTTTCCATCCCGGATTAGATGTTTTAGCCGCACTCATGACTACACAGGCTCTGGGTGCTTTTTACAGCTGCCCGCTTAGCCCGCGATCAGAACCCTGTAGGTTAAGTCAAGTCAAGTCAAGTCCAAGACATCTTCCAAGCATAAGAGGGAATGTGACACATGACGAGGGGGGTCTTTAATAATAAAACAAATTGTACAATTTTCCGGGGGCTTTCCCCCCTGGGTTCCCACAAGGCCACTACACATTAACCCAGGACCTATATAATTATGCTGCTCCTCGGACTCCCCACTGACCGCCTCCCCCCCCCCCCCCCCCTTACGAATCATTTGGTCCGCCCCTGCAGACAACGAGCCACTCAGACGGACAGACCGAAAACAAACAGACAGACAACTCACCTGCATTCTTTTTCGTCTTCAGTTTCAGGTTGGTAGGCCACGTGGGACATGGTGTCAATCAAATCTTGTTTTAACGTCCTGCGACCTGCACACAGGCACAATCATATGGGACATTTGTTAGTACAGTGGAACCTCCCTTATAAGACCTCCCATTACAAGACTCCCTCCCATATAAGACCTACTTCTCTGAGACATTGCCCTTCTTTGTAGGGGAAGACGGGGTAAAAAGCGCATGGGCGGGTAAGAAGCCCACCCCAATTATCTCATGAAATAAAGAAAATTTCAGTCAAATTTGCCCATGAGACGAATGCTAGACATTAACGCTCGTCTCATGGGCAAAATGAGACTGAAATTTGCTTCATTTCATGAGATAATTGGGGTGGGCTTCTTACCCGCCCATGCGCTTTTTACCCCGTCTTCCCCTAAGTATTAAAATTACCTCCCTTCCAATATAAGACCTCATTTTGGATGATGTTTGAAGGTCTTATAAGGGAGGTGCCACTGCATGTATTCGATAGGGGAACGAAAACAAAATGGGGAATGGGGTCATGATAACTAAGGGAATGATTGTTTTAAAATATGGATTTGGGTAGTTAAAACACATAGGGATAAAAATCAATCAAAGTCAATCAGTATAAAAATTGTTTGTTGCGTTCGTCAATTCGTCAGTAAGCTTCTCTTCACTATCAGTACAGGTCGCCCATATAAAAAAAATTAAAAGTGATTTCATGACTCTGGCTAGGGAAACAAACCTACTCGATTCCAAATACAATTTATCAGGACATACATTTATTTTAAATTCACATGGTGTGTCTCTTCGTCCAAGGAATAGCAGGGAGAAAATCTGCGAGAGAAGAGCGTCACGTGAAGGAGTAGGATGATGATGATAAGGAGGAGGAGAAGGAGGAGAAGGAGTTAATGATGATGAGATGATGATGATTATGGTGCATTGTAACGATGGTGATAGTATAATAATGAGATGACGACGACGACGATTGATGATGATGATGATGATGATGATGAAGCTTACACACAAACACGCATATACAGTCACTTGAAACACACACACACACATACACACACGCACACATATGCACGCACGCACGCACGCACGCACGCACACGCACACGCATTATACACACTGTCACATACACACACACAAACAAAAGAAACCGCGCCTACGAACACACACACACACACACACACACACACACACACACACACACACATACACACACACACACACACACACACACACACACATACTGGCAAACACAGAAATTACCTTTCACATCAACAGCAACAATTGACTAACAACAATGACAAAATATATTTCTGAAACTTACCTCAACAAAAGTAAAACCTAATGGCGGGTTCTTTCCTGAGAAAGTGAATGACCAACTGAAACTGAAGCCAATGTTATTGAGGAAGCAGACGAAAGGCAATACACCACGAAATGGAGATAAAAAACTTTATTTTTTGTTTTTAGCAACTAAGCATAATAGTCAACTAGACTAGGGGAAGACGGGGTAAAAAGCGCATGGGCGGGTAAGAAGCCCACCCCAATTATCTCATGAAATGAAGCAAATTTCAGTCTCATTTTGCCCATGAGACGAGCCTTAATGTCTAGCATTCGTCTCATGGGCAATTTGACTGAAATTTTCTTTATTTCATGAAATAATTGGGGTGGGCTTCTTACCCGCCCATGCGCTTTTTACCCCGTCTTCCCCTATGTACAAAATGTAGGTCTTTTTGTATTTGTTTAAAGACCTGAGAATGTATTCCAATTGAAATGAACATTGGCAAGTCTATCTCACCATGCGTGTGTGTGTGCATGATGTGTGTGTGTGTGTGTGTGTGTGCGTGCGCGCGTGTGTGCTTGCGCGCGCGCGTGTGTGTGTGTGTGCGTGTGTGTGTGTGTGAGGCGCGGCGTGCGTGTGCGTGCGCGCGCGTGGGTACGTGTGTGAATGTACGTGTGTGTAATAATTTCAAGAACAAAAAGGCAGGATAGGGGCCTAATGGACCAGTAAAGGCAGAAAGATAGTAGATGACAGTAAGCAAAAGGAAAAGCCGGCAGAATCAAAGAGAGTGACAAGAGTATCGGAAGTTACAAGCACACATAACTTCCAGAAGGTGGGGGACCTATTTGCACAAAAGACTCCACGGTATACCCACGGGGTGGTGATGGCCATACCGTTTCTAATTTGAGGAAAAATTAAACAAAAATTTACGCAGCTGATATTCTCCTCGTCAATTTAGGCGTGTTACCAAACCTGGTTTTGTCGAAGCTACTGTCCCTTATCACCAAGATTTTGCACGGGAGTACTTTACATCACGACGACAACCAGAGGAACCTTTATCCAACAACAACACCAGATGCAGACCTTAACCCCTTGACTGCCGGAGAACATTAAAGAAAAAATAATTGTACACATCATGCCATGAAAAAGACAACTGATCGAGCCAATCTGGCTAAATGATCTGGGGATATAACTCTCTTGACTGTGTTAGAGCAAAATCCAGCATATCAGAGTTATTCCTCTTCGTCTGATGACGTCATCAGTTATGTTATCGAGTCAGTATGTGATACGTTATACGGCAGTCAAGGGATTAATCTGCATGAACAGAGCAGTCACCTGCCACGACCCGCCTTCCTCCACGACCTTCCCTCATCGCCATTGCATCGTCTCCATCCCCGGGAAGACCTCACCGTCTTCAGGAACACGTACCGTCCATGAGGGTCTCTTGACCGATTGGACGCTAATTTCACCTTCTCTTTTACTGCTGGAGTTTGTAGGGTGGGTGGGGGGTGGGTGCGTGAGCAAAGATTTTGTACCCAATCCTGGTACGGATAAATACTCTTTGGTGTGTGTGTGTGTGCGAGAGTGCGCGCGCATGCGTGTGTGTGTCTGGTTATTCTTCCTTCTTCTGACGCTCAATAGGCCTACTCATGTTTTTGAATAAGTGTGTGTGAGCTCGCACGCACGTGAGTGTTTGTTGGTGGGTGAGTGTGTGGTAATTGTGTGTTATGTGATTTGGGGGGGGGGGGGGGGGGGGGGGGGGGAGAGGGGGGGGGGGGTAGGGGGGGGGGGTACGTTAAAAAAAGACAAGATAACTAGAACATCTTGTGACTTTATCATATCAGTCTGTAAAGAGATAAGCAGTGAAATTTAATATAACCACCCCTCCTCCGCCCCCCCCTCAAAAAAAAAAAAGGGGGGGGAAACCCTAATTGCGAGTACATTAATATGGCTTTCCGTTTCGGTATCCAACTTGACCGTCCCCAGTAGCAGCAAGGACAAGTCATAAACATTTTGTCAGTTGTGTGAGCCCAGGTAGCAAGAGCGAGCAGTGTCCCAGTATGACCCTGTAGACAGGTTGACTGATAACAGAACGAGTTGGCAAACTCAGTGATTAGAAGCTGTGCACTCTTCCACAATCATCCTACACTGTCGCATTTCTCGAGAAAAGAGAGAGAGGGAGGGAGGGAGGGAGAGAGAGAGAGAGAGAGAGAGAGAGAGAGAGAGAGAGAGAGAGAGAGAGAGAGAGAGAGAGAGAGAGAAGAGAGAGAGATGGGAGAGAGAGAGAGAGAGAGAGAGAGAGAGAGAGAGAGAGAGAGAGAAGATAGAGAGAGAGAGAGAGAGAAGAATATGAATGTTTAATCAGGTCAAGGCCATAGCCCCATACTGATGAAGTTCACATAAACAAATTTGTATAAGAAAAAGAAGAAAGAAGCCAACAACAAGCAAACACATCATAATTGAAATAGTGCATACAAAAATGCAACACAACGCCAGAGAGAGAGAGGGAGACACAGAGAGAGAGAGAGAACCTACTGAGCGCACACCCGCCCTGACTCATGATCAGTCGTGTGAGTTTTCAGAAATGCAAAATTAAAAATCTTATAGATTTTTTTATCCTTTATTTTCCCCCCTGTAATATTGAAACTTCGAGTACACTGATATTGCAAGGATTATCGTCAGGAAATTGAATAACAATTATCATTATGATTGATTCAGTAGCTTAGGCTGTAGATGCTTGAACAAATTCCTCACACACAGACACACATTCAGATTGTAATGTACTCACGTTTTATGTAGGAGCACAACAAAAGTGTTTGCTGATGCGGTTGTTGTAACGTTTGTTTGTTTGCTGGTTGCTAAGTATAATAACGGTTAGATCCAGATAATTGGTTAGTCAAGGGAGATCAATCCGATAATGAATAGAGGAGTTATTGTTCGTGTAAAGGAGACATAGTCCACAGCACACTACTACAGTTGTCTAACTAGTGCTTTTTGGGGTGAGCAGACAGCTGACTTGACCTAGAACCAATAAGTGTGTGCAGTGCTCGCGTTAAGAATTTTGAAAACCAGTCCCATAAGCGACAAATTTCCCCCCAAAGTTGTGTCAAAACCAGTCCCAGGGAAACAAAAACCAGTAAAAACTACAACAAAAATCACACTTAAGTGTGTGCAGTTAGGAATTTTGAAAACCAGTCCCATTAGCGACAATAGGGCATTTGCCACGATTGTTCGTACTCTATACTAGACTACTAAATTGCCCCAGCTCGTTCTGCCCGAGTTACGCTGACCTCTCTAGTTCAACTCTAAACTCAACTCAGTGAAATTGAAGGTCAACGGCACTCGGCAAATGCCCTATTACCCCCAAAAGTTGTGTCAAAACCAGCAGTCCCAGGGAAACAAAAACCAGTGAAAACTACCAAAACAATTCCACAATATTAAAGCCTCTGATAAAACAATGTATCAGTCCTAGTCCCTAGTAAAGTATTTATCAGTCCCTGTGACTGATACTGCGGTCAAACTACTTTTCAGTATTTCGGTTTTGCAATCAGTATTTTACTGATAGTTACCAGTTAACACAATCACTGGTGTGATCATTTGGAGCAAAATAATGTTTTGCATTTAAATTTTTTTTATCTTAGTAGATTTGTATCACTAACAATACTTTATAAATACCGATACAAATCCCAGACACAGACGCACATGCATACATATATGCAAGCATGTGTCAGGCATGGGAATTGTCAGAGACAAAAAACTCTGAAAAGCCCCCCAATTGAAGTATTTAGTAACAAAAATGAAGTATTTAGTAACAATTTCAAAAACATTTTCGCGGAAATCTGCGAACAATTCTCATGCCTGATGTATGTGTGCATGCATATGTGTGTGTGTGGGGTGGGTGGGGGGTGTGAGCAAAGATTTTTACCCAATTCTGGTATGGATAAATACTCGTGTGTGTGTGTGTGTGTGTCTGTGAGTGTGTGTGTGGTTTGTGTGTGTGTGTGTGTGTGTGTTATTATGTGTGTGTGTGTGAATGCGCACGCATGCGTGTGTGTGTGTGTGTGTTTACTCTTCCTTCTTGTAACGTCCAATACACTCAAAAATGCGAATGAACCGAACTTAGAACTAAAAAGCATTAAAGCATCCGGCTATATCATTTCAACAGTGCAAAACCACCCCAAAACATTGACAAATTCGCACTTCATTAACATCATTCCAACAAACAAAAACATTGACTGAAAATAATTGTGGATTTATTTGCCACTTGCATGCATAACAATTGTTATAGAGCCACACAAAACTCAATATCATATAATGCATGCTGATTTTTTTTAATAACAATATTTCATTTTCAAACTGTCTTTGAAGTAACTTCACACAAAACTCCTGACCAATCTCACTTCGTGTCAGAAGTCTGATTTTAAGAAAAAGTGGCAGTTAAAGGGGCACCCTGACGGATGAGTTTTTGCAAGAAACACGTCGAGATCACCAAAGACAGCTTTCTCAAGGATCGGAACACTCATTTTGCTCTGGTTTCCTAGAAATCAAACTGTCAAAACGGATTCCTCCTTGGCGGAGATAGAAGCCATTTTGGATGGGGTGGGTGGAGGTCACTCATTGTGGTTGAAGCTTTTTTTTTTTTGTAGTGCAGTAAAAAAAAAAAAATTGAAGCTATTTTCTTTGTTGTGAGCGAAACTCCTTTAGGTAAACTGTATAAAATGTTTTTACAAAAATATAAAAAGGCTTGTATTGTGAAAATTTCGTGCAAACGATTTGGTCTAAACTCAGGCGGCCATTAAAAAAGAGAAGACACATGCCTTCTCTATCACTGAAAGAATTTGACTTCCAGCACCTCCGCCAAGGAGGAATCGCCGATTTGATTTATGGGAAACCAGAGCAAAGTGAGTGTTGTGATCTCTGTAAAGGGTGTTTTCCTGGTGATCTCGATGTGTTTCTTGCAAAAACTCATCCGTCAGGGTGCCCCTTTAAATAACAAACAAAATCACTAAGATACGGAAAGAAAGAAAGAAACAAACACAAAAAAAACACCCCATGTTCATTACCCCTAGGCATCACTGCCTTAGACAAACTTCATTACTGGCCTGGGGCTGCCTAGAAAAAAAATAACAAATAAGAAGCGCAACAAAACTCACACTGTCAATGATTCAGTTGTGACAACATTACTGTTGATCCAAGTTATTTTTTTCTCTTTAAAATTGTGGTTACTTGCATTAAAATCTGAGTCATTAGTCTCCTTATTACTATCACTGTTAATGAAAACATATTGGAGTATTTTCTGATGCTCGTCTAGGACTGACTGTTTTGACATTTTTTAACATTAAAAAATTGAAATAGAAACGGTAAACATAATGTGAAACGAAAGCTGGAAGAGTGATGAAGAGAAGTAACTCAAAAAACATGGTTTGGATTGAAAAAACATGGATTTAGACAAGCTTTAGACTCAAAAATCGCTGTTCAGAGACTGGCATTCTCCTGTTCCAAGCATACTCTGAACTCGGAATTCATCCGGAATGAGTTAAAACAAGATTTTTTTTATTTTTTTTAAATGGACATTTTGTGTGGTACAGTACCTCTAATTTCTCTTCAAGCACCTCCTCCATGTTTTACTCTCGTTCAATAATTTACACACAAACACACACACACTCTGCTCTGCTCTCTTGGTATGTGAATTCACATATATATATCCACTCCCACTCACACACGTACATCCACATCCACCCACAGACAGACACATGGGTGCAACTACACAAAATGAAAAAAAAACCTGAAAGGCCGGGATCTAGGGGTAATGTCCCCCTGCAGCTGAAGAAAACTAATAATTTATGAAAGTATTTTAAAGAATGAAATACTCAAATAGTGAGGCCAAGGCGAACTTGGCACATTCTTTTTTGAGAATAATGCTTTTTTGTCTCACTTTGGTTCTGATCCACGCATTACTAGATGATTGGTATCGTAATGAACTTTGGTGGAGGGGAGTTAATTAGAAAGAGAGTTTTCCCCCTTTGTTCAGTTTCAAAGGTATTTTAGTTTGCTCTTTCCACAATTTATACAAATGCTTATTAAGCGTTTGAAAAAAACAAGAGTAGACACACAAAGATCTTTGACAAATTTAAAAAAGAGGAAATTCCTTTTCTGGTAAAATTCAAAAACAGGAAATCTTTGTATACCAGGAAAAGTTGCACCCATGAAGACAGGCAGACAGACACACACACACACACTAGTATTTCATCCACTTGCTTGCGTTCAACAAATTTACATTTTCTCCTAATTCGCAATAAAATAAAACTGTCATTCGGCAGTCACAGCGAAGAAAAAGCGTAGATCTCTGTGCATAAAACAAAGAGAGGGCAATTGCCAGATCCCAGAATAATTTCCCCTGGTGCAACAATTCCACCAGCATGCCGTAACATAAGCCGCCCTTTCCTTCTGGATCTGCGTGTGTCATTTGGAAGAATCTTCTCCATCTGTTGCCTGCAACAAACAAAATCAATTTATGATCAAAATTAATAATTCAATGCAACGTTTATTGATGGAACAGCTGTACCAAAAAAATACTATATCTCATTTGTGAATTAACATGCCAGCGTGTAAACTTAGTTCAGGGTCAGGATCAGGATTGATATGTCGCATATCCACAATTTATACAAATACTTTGAAAAAGTGTTTGAAAAATACAGTACACACACAAATATCTTGTGTTTGACAAATGAACAAAAAAAAGGAAATTCCTTTTCTGGTACAATTCAAAAACAGGAAATCCTGGTATACCAGGAAAAGTTGCACCCACGCCCATCACGCATCAATTATATGAGGATCCCACTACGTCCTCACTGCATGCTAAATGTCTAGAGAACGGGGCAATGTCAAGGAAATTCTCCTCAAGCGTGACTGCAACCACGACCTCACTACAGTGGAACCTCCCTTATAAGACCTTAAAGAAATCATCCAAAATGAGGTCTTTTAAGGGAGGGGTCTTATAAGGGAGCTAATTTTAATACTTACAAAGAAGAACAATGTCTTGGAGAAGTAGGTCTTATGTGGGAGGGAGTCTTAAAATGAGATCTTCTAAGGGAGGTTCCACTGTATCACCTATGTGTGATGGGGGTGCTATCCCCTCCAAAATCCAAGCCTCAAAGTTTCTGTCTGCGCATATGTGTCAGTGTGTCTATTTTTAAAATATACATAATAGTAACTAAATAAGACATTAACTCTTCTAGCGCCATGCATTTTTTTATGTTCTTGGTTGTCCGTTGCATCTCAACCGATAAGAGGGTAACTATTTTTTTCCCCGAATGCGCGTGCGTTGCTTTGACGGGGAAACAATCACTGACGCAAGCTCTGAAAATAGACAAACACATGGCAGGCCATTTGTCTTTGTGTATTTGGTGGGAGTGAAGTGTGATGTACTGGGTGAACACATTCGCCCATGGTACTGGAAGAGTTAACAGTAATGTGAACTTACCCTGACGGCGGCCGACTCTCCTGAGCTCCTGGATGACGAACGATGGCCAGGGCCTAGAGGTTGAAAACCGAACACATACGTACCTTGACCATTATGGCCATATGGCCTAGGAACGCAGAAGAAGAAAAAGTAATGTGAACTTACTCTGACGGCAGCTGACTCTCTCCTGAGCTCCTGGATGACGATGGCTAAGGCCTCTCTCCTGAAAACCAAACACATACTGGATGACGATGGCTATGGCCTGAGAACTCAGAAGGTTGACAAGTAATGTGTTACTCTGACACAGGCGACTCTCTCCTGAGCTCCTGGATGACGATGGCTAGGGCCTCAGGGTTGACACCGTTCTCACACAGGCGAACGCACAACGCCAACGTGTCCGCGTCGAGTCCCGTGTTCAGCAGCCTGGACATCTCCACCAGAACTGCACAATAATTTGCATATATTACTATTAATTATTAGATCTAATAATAGAAAGCAAAGCGCCAACGTGTCCGCGTCCAGTCCTGTGTTCAGCAGTCTGGACATCTCCACCAGAACTGCACAATAATTTGCATATTACGTCTATAGAACGCACAGCGCCAGCTTGTCCGCGTCCAGTCCTGTGTTCAGCAGCCTGGACATCTCAAATTTTTCATCAACAAATGCATTTTAATAAAAAGACAAAAATGAAAATATAATTTTTTTATTATTTCGTATTATATTTAATACATCTTGGTAAGGAATAGGGTTAGGAACTTGTCAGAGTTAACCCTTTCACCGCCAAAGTCACATTTTAGCACCACAGTGATTTAACACCTATGTCACTAAAAAAAAGGCATCAAATTGGGGTCTATTATCCAAAGACCCTATTGTCTTAGTTTTGAGAAGTAAGGATAGACCTTATTTTATATGTCACAGAAGAATCCCCAATACTGCAGATGGATTTTGTTCTCTACCCAGGTAAATTTAATGGAAATTTTTTGCTGAAATATAGCTGGCGGTGAAAGGGTTAATGTTAGCAGTTTTTAAAGACATTTGCCCACAATTTATGGGTCCCATGATTGAGCGCTGTACCCGTAGCCTGGAGAATGTGAGTACCCCGAGCCTCTGTCTGCCAATATTTTTTTCAAATCCTATCTCATCCCGAGCTGCGCATCTTCGTCTTTGAACCCCAGTATAAAAAACCCAACTATAATCATGTCAATGATTGCCGATAAACGGCAGATGGACATTACTGGAGGAATAAGAAGAAGAAGAAGAGAAGAAAGAGAGAGAGAGAGAGAGAGAGAGAGAGAGAGAGAGAGAGAGAGAGAGAGAGAGAGAGAGAGAGAGAGACTCACAGAGACAGAGAGAGACTCATACATTGGCAAAGACAACTATTGCATCATAATCAAAGGTGGCAAAAATTAACGCGAACCACCATTCATTCAAACAATTTAATCAAAAGATCTTGCCAGGAAATAACAACTTACTATCCAATGTTTCTCTTGCAGTCGACACTTTTGTCTTCCCTCCGTCAGCCATGATTGAATTAATCTCCCACAATCGATATATATTTTTGCAGGGTTTGCTCATTTAAAAACTGAAGATCAATAGAAAAATAACTCAGCTCATAATATTATTTAATATTAAACACTACATATATTCTAGTTTTATTTGTAATAAACATTTTGTCTCAATTTGAATGAAAAGGCTGTGGAAGGAAATTGGTTTCACTGAAAGGAAACAGCGTTTCATTGGATAAAATACGGCGGCACGGACGAATAGAAGTTCTTGTTCTCAAACAGGTTGAAACACATATCCAATGGATGAACTCTTTTGGTTTCGATTTGTTTGAAAGCTCCCAGGTCAGTTGGTTTGTTATTCAGATGGTTGATTGTAGAATACAATTTTTAAATATTAAGGCAAGCAAACGTTAAGCGAAAATTGTATGGATCTGGGATCTGATGATGTTGACGTTCTTGAGCTGGAGTTGCTAGGCCTAGGCCTTCCCTTTGATTCCGATTCGGACTGCTGTGAAAGTTTGAAAACTAACTCATTTTAGTGATTTATTGAGAGCTGTTGACCAGTTTAATTTCATTTGGCTACTTTCATCACCTTGCTGTGATATCTGGGATTTAGCTTCTTCAAGTCCTTGTCAGGGCTGGCAGACGATGGCTCTCCAGCTGGCTCTTTCGCTGATTCACTCTTTCAGTGATCCACCATGCTTTCTACAAGTTTTGATGATTTAGAATTTAGAGATCTAGACCAGGCTGTAGTCAGTCGCACTAACAGTGTAACTAGTGTTAAAAGTAAACTACAAATTACTATAGCCCAAATTACAATGTAAGCTTTATCTTTGGCCCTTTGTGAAATGACTTTTATCATTGGTTGACATTAGCCTTTAGTAGGGGCCAACAGTAACATGGGAGCTGAATCACCATTGCCGAGTGGAACCTGCTCCTGTCTGTGGCAGTGTCATCAGCCACAGTGGGAGCCTTCAAAAGCCAGATCTAACCCCCCCCCCTCCCCCCGTCCCTTCTTCCTCATCTCCTTACCTCACCCCCCCCCTCCACCCTCATCTACGGCTCCCTCTCTACCCCTCATACCAAGCCAAGACTTTAACCCTTTCACTGCCAGCCATTTTTTAACCAAAATTTCCCATTAAAGTTACATGGGATAAAGAAAAACAAAGTTTCTCCAATGGTGGGGATTCATTTCTGACATGTAATAAAATAAGGTCTATCCTTTCCTCACAAAATTCAGAAAAGTAGATAATTGGCTAACAGACCCTGGTTTCAAGGCATTTAATGACATGGGTGCTATATCATTATGGTGCAAAAATGCGACATCGGCGGTGAAAGGGTTAAACCTGAAGCCTAACGGAGTAACCTAAGCGCAGAAACCTTTTTCCAAGTTAATCTTACCTTTTTCCAAGTTAATCTTACCTTTTTCCAAGTTAATCTTCAGAATTATCAGTACGATGAAGGTGGAAGTTCAAAAGAAGAAGAAGAAGAATCAGTGAATGTGGAGCGACCTGACCAACGAAGGGGACGATCTCTTTCAAGACCCACTGCAGGCTGCTAGCCTTCCAGTGGAAAGGAACCTGTGACAGTGTGAGAATCTGTACACTAAATCAAATGATTTTCTAAATTCTACAATAATGGAAAATCATAGATTTTAAATATCTTGTGGAAGACATGACTTTCAGTAAGGGGCCTTGGCACCGGCTCTCGTGCTGCAGTTAAAGCCTAAAGGGATGGGTTGGCCTTTGGGGACCTTCCCCAATGCCAGCAGTCCTCAAATCCCTTTGGCTGAGAGAGTGGGGATGTACCCTCCAGGGGCAAGGCATTTCCACTATAAATTCTAGTCCAACTCTCCGGAATAGCATCTGTCCCCTCTTCTGTCTGGCAGTCTTGGTCAGAAAAGACTGACTGGCAATACTGAATAGTGATATAAGTTATAACATACAGTGATGTCCCGTCATAGGCCACTGACCTATTAAGATTGAAAATGTCCTATTGTGTTCTCCCCATGCACATTCTTTTAGAGGGTCCTGTAGAAATTTAGTGCTTCATAGACCCCCAAATGGTCTGATGCTGATGGTATGTGAAGATGCTCTAGACTAGAGCCAGTCTAGCAATTTTCTTCCATCTTAATTAGATGATGGCACCAGTGATTTTGATGATTATTGCTGTATAATTATTACACAGATCATGAGATGAAAGCTTCCATATTTGTGACCCATCACCATGAAAGGGACATTACGTATCAAACTCAAAATGACCATTTTGAGAAAATTATACAGTTGGAAACTTCAGACAATTCTCTTTCTAATGATATTAATAAAATAAATATCCTTTTTTGTTCCAGTGTTATGAACATTTAAAGTTGGTAGGGTGACTGTCAGCCATTTTGAGAAATCACAGTCTAAAGTCTAGCCTAGGCTAGCCAAAGAAAATGCATCAACCTACCAATTTCAAAGCACTTTTTGGAGACCATAATAAAGATTACCGGTATCCTTTATGGATTAAGATAAGATGTTAGACTTAGACTCATAACTTAGAGAGCATGAAAGTACCCTGGCATAACTCAAACTCAAAGAAGTCAAAATTGATACATGTAACAAATTTAAAAAAAAAATGAGATTTTTAACTTTCCAAGCCTGTTGTGAGAAACTAACCTCGCAGCAAACTTTTGAGGTGATGGGTCACATTTGTGCAGAGAAACAAAATGGTTCTCTCTCTCTGCACTACAGTGAAGACCAACAATCAAAATATTGAGTTAATAAAGTCATAATATGAGTTGAACAGTTTCTGCTCTTTCTGCACAGGGCAATCGGTGACAGACAGCGCTGACACTGTGACAGTGACACTTGGACAGTCCCCAGCTGGTTTAAGATTTTCCACTGCAGCTGTATAACTATAAGGCACGGACAGGCAATTGTTTAAACATCAAGCTGAGATCTACCTTGCATGTAGTGCCATTGTATTTGTAGTGGTGATTTTAGTACCTCATAACCGATCAACTGGCAAAAAAGGCATGCTGTGTCCAAACCGTCGTCATGAGAACCCCTGACGAAAGAACCAGCCTTGGCTTCGGGCCAAACGGTGAGGAGGAACTGGAAGAGACGAAGGAAGCAACCGGTGTGAATGCGATGAGCGAAAAAGAGAACAGTCCGTGGCTGCGTGGCGAAGTGACCCCTGAACTGCCCGAAAGAAGGGTGAAAGAAATGACCGGTGGTACTGGTAGCCATGAGTTCCGGGCCAGTCCACATCCTGAAGACCGCAGACACGAAGCGAGGCTCAGGAACCGACCGGGGAGGACGCTCAGCCATGATGACGGAGGTCATTTGTCCCACTACCCCCAAGGTCATTACCACGGCAACACCCTTCGTTCGGACGCTTACCTGCGACAAGCTTTGACCAGCCCTTACAACCAGCATGTAGACAAACCGTGGTGCAGCCCCTCTGATTGCCCGAGTGGGATCAGTCCGCTGCATAGGATTGAGGGTGCTGGACCGGTCCATTGCAGCCCTCAGAGGGGGGACAGGGACGAATCTAAAGGAGGGGGGCAGCAGGAAGGGTGTGAAGAGTGGAGTGGTGAGGGAAATGGGGCCCAGGTTGTGTGCTTCAAGACTCCGCTGAAGTCGGCCAGGAGGTAATTATGTGAACATTGTTTCTATGTGTATGTGTGTGTGTCATTGTGGGTGCCCATAACTCACTTTGCTATATATATAAATCTATTCATAAAGCTGCTCCATCTTACCTCTGTGACAATATTTCCATCTATACGCCAGCTCACACTTTACGTTCAGTTTCTGACCCTCTTTCTCTCCAGATCCCTAGGTATAAGCTTTCAACTGTTGGTCGGCGCTCTTTTGCTGTCTCAGGACCGACCTCCTGGAACAAACTTCCTCTCTCCCTCCGTCAGCGACCGACTCTCTCTGCTTTCAAAGCTAACCTCAAAACCCACCTGTTCCCCCGTCATTAAAGCTCCTCTCTCTTTATGAGTTTATCTTCTCTCTCTTGCCATTAGGTCTGTTTCTGCTATATTCCATTTATGTTATCTGTGTGTGTTCGCGTTGTATTGCGTTTGTGTTTGAATGCGCTTTGAATGCTAACGTGTGTGTGCGCTTTGATTTGATTTCTATCAAGATTCAGCGCCGTATAAATACTGTATGTTGTTGTTGTTGTTGTTGTTGTTGGGTGCGTGTGTGTGTGTGTGTGTGTGTTAATTCTGGTTTAAAATTTAAATAAAAAATTAAAATATTGTAAATTAATCGACAGGTCCGCTTGTCCTTGCCTCAAACAAAGAGCAAACTTGTTATTCTTGATAATGATCACTACTGTACAATAAATATGTAAAATTATTGCATTCTTTCTTATTATCACTTTTGTAAACAAAAACAAACCCAAAACAACAACAATGTTTTTTAACGACCCTCTGCCAATGCCTGCAAAGGGCTATGTTCAACAGTCCGGACAAAGGGAGAAAAGAGCAAGCAATCGGCGAGAGTTTCTCCCCCTTGTCGTCGGCGTCGGGGAGTAGCGGGAGCGGTCATCGGGGCGGCCCTACCCACAATCCCTTCGAGATGGTCAACGATCGCCTGCACTTCCCCGTCTTCAGCCCCAACATGTTCGGCACACCCCAGACACCTGGGTCGGCTGAGGTGAGTGCCGTGGCTCCCAGTCGTCCCCGTGAGAACAAGGGGTCCCAGGGACCCCTTCACTTACAGTATAGAGGGTCCTAGAGGAGGGATAGACTGAGGGTCCCTATTACATTGCAAACGCTAATTTAAAAGAATATATGCCTGATGAGTAGCTTGACAGAAGTTTTCAGAATGCCAATGTGTGCTCACACGAACGCACACACACACACAGAATCAGGGCTCCCAGGGTCCCCCATTTGGGAGTCTATGAAGCACTAAAATTCTACAGGACCCTCTAAAAGATTGTGCAGGGGGTCCCAGGGATGCACTAGAAAAATTCTTTTTAGCATTCACAATGCCACTGGGACCCTCTATCCCGCCTCTAGGACCCTCTATGATGTAAGTGAAGGAGTCCCTGGGACCCCTTGTTTTGCAGGATGATTGGGAGCTCTGAGTAGCTTGACAGGAGTTTTCAGAATGCCAATGTGTGCTCGCACGAACGCACACACACACACAGAATACATCAATGGCAGTCAGGGAGAGAGAAGAGACTGAACATTTTTGGAAAACTAGTTCAATCAATTCCACTGTACCTATCATATTTGTGCAGCCAATGCTATGTGATTTAGATGGTTTGAGCACCCAGTATAAGCTCTAAGCTTGTTGTGCTCTATCATCTCTTTGTTAATGCTGCCTTGTCACATGATTGTTTATAATTTATACATGGATGCTCCTTCTTTCAGGATGTCCTGAATTGCAGGATTTTAACATTTCTTAGAGCCGGCGTCGCCGGATTATGAGAATTTGAGAAAACGATTTTCTTACACACACACACAACTTGTACAATAAAAAGGGCCTATATTTATAAGTATTTGCTATCTTCAAAGGGATGTAGCACTTGTACAAGTCTAGAGGGGTTGAAAAAAGAGCAGTAGATGTGTGTGTGTGCTGCTCCTGCACTCCGCTGGGGCCGCCCCCTTGCAGGATTTTTGAAATGTCCCAGGAGCACCCATGTAAATAAAATTTGTTTTAACCAATAAGAATGGTAGTGAATAGAAAACATGTAACAATATAATCAGCTTTAGTATTGATCAGTGTTCCCGATTATGCAGATCTGTACGTAAATTACGTACAAAGTTTAAAGTTTGACGTATAAATTTTTCAGTCAATACGTCATTGTGACGTACAGTTTTTCTCTCAGCCGATTGCTTCCTCAAACGTGTTCGCCGCGATCAGAATGTCGAAGCCATTTCGGCTTGCGGGAAACGATCAACAAAATATACTGGGCCTATTCTTTCACTACTATGCCTTGAAGCAGACGACACTGCTGCCAAGCCTAGCCCGCGCGTTTCTTGGAAGCAAAAAAAAATGGCGCTGCTTCGCTGGATTGCGAAAACTTCAACGCGAAGTTCTTCCAAAGACTCTGAAGTTTTAAGTGAGGTGACAAAAACCTTTTATTTTGACCCTCAAAATTTTTCAAATGACCCTTAAAATTTGGGGGCAAAGGGTCATGATGACCCTTAAAAATTTGGAAGCATGGGGAACACTGACTGTATTATATAAATAATGAATTTTTAAAAAAAATGGTTGCAGGGTTTTGTTTTGTGGTATGTATGTGTGTGTGTGTGATTGCTGGGAATATAAATGCACAATGAGAATATAATTTTATCGAACTAAATTAAAAACATTAAATCAATGATTTATGACGCTTAAAGAAAATAACTTATAAGTTATATGTTGAAGTGAATGCAAGAAAACTTGTCGATTATTATTATTTTTTAAACCCTGATTTCTTTGACACAAAGACTGTTTCGCTTGATTGTGACGAATGTTTGGCTACCTTCTTTGGAAGCTTGACTGACTGAATCAGTGAATGTTTTGATGTTTGGTTTCAGAAGGAGACCTTTCAGTGGACTATAGAGCATTTTTTTTTAAAGCCCTGATTTCTTTGACACAAAGACTTTCGCTTGATTGTGACGAATGTTTGGCCACCTTTGGAAGCTTGACTGACTGAATCAGTGAATGTTTTGATGTTTGGTTTCAGAAGGAGACCTTTCAGTGGAATATAGAGCATTTAGCAGAACTGCGCCCAGTACACATAGATGACAAGGACATCCGACGACAGCTGTCCAAACAATGGTAATCGTAAGGACAAACCTTGTACAGTGGGACCTCCCTTAGGGAGGTTCCACTGTATAGATTAATTCACAAGAGTACAGTGGAACCTCCTTTATAAGACCTTCAAAAATCATCCAAAATGAGGTCTTATAAGGGAGGGTTTTATAAGGGAGGTAATTTTAATACTTACAAAGAAGGACAATGTCTCGAAGAAGTAGGTCTTATGTGGGAGGGAGTCTTATAAGGGAGGTTCCACTGTATAGATTCATTCACAAGTACAGTGGAACCTCCCTTATAAGACCTTAAAAAAAAAAAAAAAAGAAAAAAAATCATCCAAAATGAGGTCTTGATAAGGGAGGGCTTTTATAAGGGAGGTAATTTTAATACTTACCTTCGCTGGCGGTGAAAGGGTTAAAGGGACACCCTGACGGATGAGTTTTTGCAAGAAACATGTCGAGATCACCAGAAAGACAGCCTTTTCAGGGATCAGAACACTCACTTTTGCTCTGGTTTCCTAGAAATCAAACCGTCAAAAACGGTGATTCCTCCTTGGTGGAGTTTCCCGAGAGAGAAGCCATTTTGGACGGGGTGGGTGGAGGCCACCCAAGAGTGGTTGAAGCTTTTTCTTGTTTGTAGTGCAGTAAAAAAAAAAACTTGAGCTATTTCCTTTGTTATGAGCGAAACTCTTGTTGGTAGACTGTATAAAATAGCTATTTTAAAAAAAAGAGGCTTGTATTGCGAAAAATTCGTGCAAACAATTTGGTCTAAACTCAAGCGGCCATTCTTTCACTGAAAGAATCTGACTTCAGCACCTCCGCCAAGGAGAATCGCCGATTTGATGGTTTGCTTTCTAGGAAACCAGAGCAAAGTGAGTGTTCGATCTCTTAAAGGTGTTTTCCTGGTGATCTCGACGTGTTCTCACAAAAACTCATCTGTCAGGGTGCC
>CM065701.1:15365016-15376176 GCA_017654935.2 Phymorhynchus buccinoides | reverse complement strand
CCCCACACCACAAGTCAGCTATACACCATGGGAATATGGAACGTAGACGTGACTACTTGCCATATATAATGCTTTGCCCCAAAAAATTGTCCACCACGTGGCCCTGCGCACGAACTCAACGTACACCAATATATTGGTTACTGGCATCATAATTATGATTCCCAACTATACTTTTGTGAAAACACACACACAGGAAAAAGCCTTAAAATTACGATACCTTTAAGATATTGTGTTTCCTCTGGCTATTCTGAAAATGTTTACTCATTTTGTCCATCACGATCAAACATATGGAGAAACTTAGCGTCTGTAATGTCTATACTCTACCACCTTATTGCAGTGAGGATCTCTATCACTATCAGTCTCTGTTTTCTGTCTCTGCCATCATGTCACTTTCTTCGTTTACACTGTTCTGAGTTTGATGCTTTATGTGCTGTACAACAGATCTAGGCGCATGTCGGATTGCTATCGGTCCTGCCGTAGCTCTGGTAGAAACGCCTTGGTATGGTTGCGGTCGACTTTGCCCGATTGGTGCAGTCTGTGCCAATGGTAGTTTTCGCGTTGTCTCTTCTGCGTCATGTCGCTGTTCTGGCACTAGTTGCTGAGGCAGAATGCCTCTCCAAGTTCCTCAATCTGATGCTGCCTGATGCCAGATCACCGCTTGAGCTACTATCTCATGATGAGCGGAACAGTTCTCAATTCATTCCTGTGGAGTCTCTCTGCACTCCAGTCTCTGTACTAACTACTGTTATAAAACATGTCTCGTCACTTCCGTTACATCAAACTCTTCTTCTTCCACTTTATTTTGGAATCTTGTTCCTTCCTAACGGTCTATTCCGCCAAAATACCTTTTGACCGACTCTTACTGGATCAAACTTTTCACCAATGACGGTCAAAGCGCTCTTTTCTCTATCAGCCTGTCCTGAATTCTCTCCGTACATGTCGGTAGGCTAAATCTAGACTCGACGATGATGGCCAAACCAATCTGCTGTTGGGGTTTGGATTCAGATTCATGCATGGAGTCAAATGGAAGTCGTGGGTGCCTCCAAAACATGAGAGAAAGAACGGAGAAAAACCAGTTGTGCGGAGGAGTTCGCGTTGTACACCGATACAACTTGCTGGCAGGTGTTCTGTCCATGCCTCTTCTGATCTGCCAGGCAAGGTCTCAGTAGATCATGCAAGTCCTGGTAAAGCGCTCTGTTTGTGGCATTCCCTTGCGGTCTGTACGGTGTAGTTCAGATTGTCAAACACCAACATTCTACAAGTTCCGCAATGACTGCTGATTCAAAGTCGCCCCTGGTTCGGAATGGAGCGCTGAGGTACCCCACAACTTCGAAACCATTCTGAACTAAAACTTTTGCTGTTGTTCTGCAGCTGATTTCGGTGTGGGAACTGCAACTGTAAATTTGTGAAACAGTTCAGTGATGACGAGGAATGTTCTCTCTTCGTTCTGACGCTGGCCTCCAAGAGGTGAAAATCCATGGGCTACATCTCCAAGGGGCGTGTCGCAATGATTGGCTGCAGAGGAGCCTCTGTCCGCTGGTACTTGTGCTTGGTATATTGCCAAACGACGACAGTGTCTTGCAGTAATCAAGAATTTCTGTTGTCATGCATAGCCAGAAGTAGCGTTCTCTGATTCAGCTGGGTAGTTCTTTCTACACCTGGTGCCCCATGTTGTCGAACAGCTCTGGCAAGACCGTCCTGCCTTTGGTTCTTTGGTAGCACCAAAACGGAACCTCTGTTGTTGGACTGGAGACTTGGAACTGACCGATAGAGGATATCTTCTCCATGCTCAACGATCCCACTGTTTCAACATCTTTCTGGTTCTGGACATTCCTTCAGTCTTTGTGCGAGTGGGATTCTGTCCTCTGGTGAACATACTCTTTCACGCTGGTGATCAACACTGTCTTCCTGTTGCATATGTCGCAGTGTTGCGGGTTGTACTGTCCATGTCCCGAGAGTCGATGAACTGGGTCTTGATAGTATCTGGTCTTCCCTGCTCCTTTCTTTCACCTCTTCTGGGAGTGTTGCTGCTCCAATGGCTTCATCGACTGATCTTTGGATGTCAATCCAAGGCATTCTGGACAGTGCATCTGCGTTGCTGTTGTCTTTCCCTCTGCAAAACTTTAGATCAAAATCAAAAGGAGCCAAGTCTGCGACCCATCTCTGTTCCACAGCTCCGAGCTTCGCATTGTCAATGTGTGTAAGGGGGTTATTGTCAGTCCAAACCTCAAATCTGGAACCAAGCAGGTATTCTCTAAACTTTTCTGTAATAACCATTTCAAGGCGAGCAGTTCGAGCTTGCGACTAGAGTAATTCTGCATGCACTTCTCCATTGGTCTGAGGCGCCGACTGGCATAGGCAACCACTCGAGCTTGTCCCTCTATCTCTTGTGACAAGACAGCTCCTAAGCCTTCATTACTGGCGTCAACATGCAAAATGAATGGTTTTCCAAAATCTGCGAAGGTCAGAACTGGTGCTGAAGTCAGTCGCTCTTTCAGAGTCTCGAAAGCAATCTCACATTCTCTAGTCCACACTAGCTGTTTCCTTAACTTGACAGTATTCTTGCTTTTCTTCTTTTCTGTTTCCTTCTCCTCTTTCATGGCATCGTACAGTGGCGCTGCTATGTGTGCAAACCTCTCTATGTAGCGTCTATAGTAGCCTGCTAGACCAAGGAAGGTCTGCAACTGCTTGACTGTGACTGGTCTTGGCCAATCCTGTACTGCCTGAACTTTCTCCGGGTCTGTTGCCACACTCTTTTCTGAAATGATATGGCCCAGATATGGAACCTGTTCCCTGAACAAATGGCTCTTTGACGGCTTGAGCTTCAGTCCATGTTTGCTGATGGTAGTGAAGACAAAGTCCAAGTGTTCCAGGTGTTCCTCAAAGCTCTCGCTGTAAGAAATGAGATCGAGAATCATAAACACTCAAAATTTAGGGTTACGATCAGCCTAGAGTTATTGTCATGAAACTGAAAGAAATCAGACTTTCAGATCGAAAGTCGTAAACACGAAGAGGATAGGGTTAGGATCAGTCTAGAGTTGTTGTTTCACAACACAAAAAAAAAAATAAAACTGAAAGAACCAAACTTTGACATTGAGAGTCGAAAACACGAAGAGGATAGGGTTAGGATCAGCTTAGGGTTGTCGTGAAACTGAAAGAAAGTTGCTTTTGAGATCGAGAATAATAAACATGAAGAGGATAGGGTTAGGATCAGCCTATGGTTGTTGTCATGAAACTGAAAGAAACCAGACTTTGAGATCGAGAGTCGTAAACACGAAGAGGATAGGGATAGCAGCAGCCTACGGTTGTTGTCATTAAACTGATAAGAGAATAAGGATAGGCTAAGAGGATAGGATTAGGATCAGCTTAGAGTTGTGAAACTGAAAAGAATCAGACTTTGACATTGAGAGTCGAAAACACGAAGAGGATAGGGTTAGGATCAGCCTAGGGATGTTGTCATGAAACTGAAAAGAAGCAGACTTTAAGATCGAAAGTCGTAATCATGAAGATGATAAGGTTGGGATCAGCCTATCGAAAGTCGTAATCATGAAGATGATAAGGTTGGGATCAGCCTAGGGTTATCGTGAAACTGAAAAGAACCAGACTTTGTGATGGAGAGCCATGAAAACTAATAGGATAAGGTTAGGATCAGCCTAGAGTTATTGTCGTGAAACTGAAAGAAATCAGATTTTAAGCCTGAAAGATAATAAGGGTAGGATCATCCTAGGGTTGTCGTGAAACTGAAAAGAACCAGACTTTGTGATGGAGAGCCATAAAAATGAATAGGATAGGGCGAGGATCAGCCTAGAGTTATTGTCGTGAAACTGAAATAAATCAGATTTTGAGCCTGGAAGATGATAAGGGTAGGATCAGCCTAGGGATGTTGTCATGAAACTGAACTGAAAAACCAGACTTTGAGATCGTGAGTATAAACATGAAGAACAATGAGGATAGGGGTAGGAGCAGCCTAGGGTTGTCATGAAACTGAAAGAACCAGACTTTGAGATCGACTGCTGTAAAAATTAATATGATAAGGCGAGGATCAGCCTAGAGTTATTTTCGTGAAACTGAAAGAAATCAGATTTTGAGATCGAAAGTATTAACATGAAGAGGATAGGGTTAGGATCAGACTAGAGTTATTGTCATGAAACTGAAAAGAACCAGACTTTAAGATCGAAAGTCGTAAACACAAAGAGGATAGGGTTAGGATCAGCCTAGCGTTGTTGTTATTAAACTGAAAGAAACTTGCCTTTGAGATCGAGAATAATAAACATGGAGGGGATAAGGATAGGAGGACCAGCCTATAGGGTTATTGTCATTTAACTGAGAGAAACCAAACTTCGAGATCGAGAGTCGTAAACACGAAGATAATAGGGTTAGGATCAGCCTAGGGTTGTCATGTGAAACTGAAAAGAACCAGACTTTAAGATCGAGAGTCGCAATCATAAAGATGATAACCTCAGCATAAGGCTGTTGTTATGAAACTGAAAGAAATCAGATTTTTTGAGATCGAGAGTATTAACACTAAGATGATAGGGTTAGGGTCAGCCTAGGGTTGTTGTCATTAAACTGAAAAGAAACAGACTTTGAGAACGAGAGTCGTTAACACGAAGAGGATAGGGTTACAATCAGCCTAGGGTTGTTGCTATAAAACTGAAAGAAACCAGACTTTGACGTTGAGAGCCGTAAACACGAAGAGGATATGGTTAGGATCAGCCTGAGGCAGTTGTCATGAAACTGAAAGAAACCAGACTTTTGACTTTTGAGATAGAGAGTCGTAAACACGAAGAGGGTAGGGTTAGGATCAGCCTAGGGTTGTTGTCATGAAACTGAAAGAACCAGACTTTAAGATCGAGTCGTAGACACAGATGATAGGGATAGGATCAACCTAGGGTTATTGTTATGAAACTGAAATAAACCAGACTTTAACGTTTAGAGTCATAAACATAAAAAGAATATAGCATCATGGTTAAGATCAGCCTAGGGTTAAAAAGAACACTGGAGAGTGAGAGAGAGAGAGGAGAGAGAGAGAGAGAGGAGATGAGAGAGAGGAGAGAGAGAGAGAGAGATGAGAGACAGAGAGAGAGAGAGAAGAGAAGAGAGTAGAGAGAGAGAGAGAGAGAGAGACGAGAGAGAGACGAGAGAGAGAGAGAGTAACTAATGTCCCATATGAGAGTAGCGAATAACAACAGAACCCATACTGATTTAAGCTTTCTGCCTTCCTAGAAACAATAACAACAAGTAAAAAAACAACATTACTATCGTCTAATGCAGCCAATTGTCTTTATTATCTAATAATACTATAAATAATTCGACAGTCCTAAGCCTGTACGGTCAAATCTCTTTTTTTAATATGAAATATCTCAACCCTCATAAATCCCTCTATTTTAAAACCTCTTTACATTATTTCTAAAGACTGATAAAATATAACCCACCGTAAATCCACACAAACAGAAACACACATACACACACTAAGCCATAGGCTTATTTTTCCGTCATAAAACCACCTCATTTATCAGTCATTCACTTACTAACCGCTGGGAAGGGCTGTATTCCGTGTCAAAGTCAGCCAGCGATGAATAACAATTATACTTGTATGTCGCTATGTTTCACTACGAATATTATACACACACTAAAAAAAGAAAAAACCCAAAAAACAATCAAAAACGATCATGCACACACAAAACAGCAGTCAATATTATTCTTCCATTATGCTTTAAATCACAAATAAAATACACAGACAGATAACAAACAAAAATATATACCTGTTACTGTCAGATCCATTCAAACCAGTTTATTCATCATATCATACACACACACGGATAAACAATGCCTATCTTTTTCTGTCGCGTATAGTCTAGCATTCGAAATGTCAAACCGCGTTATTAGCTAGCCTATTCTGCGTTTTACCAGTAGAACGCTTATCCCTCATTAACTCACATATAGTGTCGGTTTTTATAAAAGGTCAGTCGTTTCAGTATGCATACAGAATGGCTTATTCTCTTTTCGCAATGGAAGGTGAAATTAACGTAAGGTATCGATCTTTAACTGACCCTTTCTTACTTCGTACTGACCCTTTCTTACTTCTTCATCTTGACCTATCTTCTTATGGTCCATACAAGGTATCGATCTTTAACTGACCCTTTCTTACTTCGCACTGACCCCTTCTTACGCCCGTCATCTTCTTCTTGACCCGACTTGACCTATCTTTCTTAAGGTCAATACAAGGTATCGATCTTCCAACTGACCTTTTCTTAAGACGTTTGGGAGGATTGGAGGAGGATGGGGTGATCAGTGTCACAAACTATACTACTATTGACTCCGCAGTTAGTCTAAGTGTAGTGTTCTTTCTAATCATATTATTAAACGCCAAACTGTCCGCGCGCGCAGCGCTGCCGTTGCGTGCGTGCGTGCGTGCGTGCGTGCGTGTCTTTGTGGCAAAAGCAGTAGGTAATGAGAGTGTAAGATACAGGGTGACTAAAAACAAACGCAACTCACACACAACATTTAGTAATAAAAAGTTTAATAATTCTTATTTCTCACTTCTGGAAAGGAATCAGGGCTCCCAATCGTCCCGCAAAACAAGGGGTCCCTAGGACTCCCTTCACTTACAGTATAGAGGGTCCTAGTGGAGGGACAGAGAGTCCCAGTGGCATTGCGAATGCATCACTGAGACCCCTGCACATTCTTTTAGAGGGTCCTTTAGAATGTTAATACTTCATAGACCCCCAACATGGGGGTCCCTGGGAGCCCTGGGAATGCAAAATGGTAAACTCCATTGTCCTTTGGGTTAGTGTTTGCTTTCCCTCACATTCTCATAAGTGCCTAATACGAGGTAATATTTAACCTGGTGACAGCCCTGACATGGCCTTAGTTGTCGACGGGGCTATAATTTTAATCTTAATCTCATAAGTGCGCCTAAAATTAGCGTCTTGAGTATAACCCTTGACCGTTATCCTAGCTCTATTTTCTCCATATTTAAGTGAATAAAATAAACTACTAAATAAATACTAACCTGGGTGGGTGGGAGGAAGAAGGATCCTAGGAGGTCAATTGCTGGATGCAGCAGTCACCACTTTGTTTATTCATTACTAAATAAATAAGTAAACCTCGGTTGCTCTAACGTTTGCCATAAAGAACCCACCACCAATACTCGGTGAGGAGCTGGGGGGTACCTTGCATCCCCCCCCCCCCCAGGGCTAAACCAGACTAGGTCTAAAATGTGCTCCAGAGTGTGCTGAATCCATTTATTCATGTTAACAGCAAAACAATTGGGTTGGTCTTATAGTTATTGCCCCTGCCGCAAGGGTACCCCCCTAAACCTCATTTCGGCAATTTCAATTTCAATAAGTAATCAAGTGATATTAAAACTAAGAAAACTATAATTTGCTTCCTAATTTAGTAAAAGCAATGAGTAAGTATCATAAAAAGAGCATTACAAATAATAATAAGGCTATAACTTGGCTTCCGTGACACGCGTTCTTCGCGTACTGTTATTTTCATGATTAAAAGAGGATGTCATCTCTCACACTTAAAAAATAATCAACAAATCCCTCACTTGGCATACATTTTCACAAACTACAATGTATTAGGGTAATTCAGAGCCACGTTTGAAGGTTCTGGACCGATTAGGTATGTCACAGTTGCCAAACGATCATCCCTACCCCCAAAACTGGGGTGGGGTGGAGGGGTGGGGGGGGGGGTGCAGGTTACCCCCCAGCTCCTCACCGACTACAAAACAAACCCCACAAGAAAGGAAAACGTCCTTGAACCCAGTCAGTCAGGTCTGCATAATTCATGAAGGCCAAGCAGCAGAGAACCATTGACCTCTGGTGGTGATACATTGCGCAGACAAAACGCCGCAGTATAACGGCTGTTCTCTCTGAACTCAAAACGGTGTAATGCAACAATAATGTTAAGCTTTGTCCAGTTTTTTTAATAAAAATTGTTGTTGTTGTTGTTAACCCTTGTTTATTATACAGTGAAACCTCCCTTTTTTATTAAAAGATTAAGATTAAAATTATAGCCCCGTCGACAACAAAGGCCATGTCAGGGCTGTCACCACGTTGACACCACGTTAAATCTCACCACGCAAAAGGGATAAAAACACAAGGTAAAACAAGATCAAAGTTTTTTGGTTAAAATACTTTTTGTTAAAAATCATTAGTCAATCACAAACTTAGCAAGTAAAAACCTGACACGTCCAGGGTTTAAAATATCACAGTAGTTTACATCAAGTGAAATATATGAATCTCTTTCAAGAAATTAAAGATTGTGTCAGGCGGAACGTCGCGGAACTAAACCTTCATTGACTCCGCAGTTAGTCTAAGTGTAGTGTTTCCTTCTAATCATATTATTAAACGCCAACTGTCCGCACGCGCGCGCGTGCGTGCGTGCGTGCGTGCGTGCGTGTCTTTGGGCAAAAGCAGTAGGTAATGAGAGTGTAAGATACAGGGTGACTAAAAACAAACGCAACTCACACACAACATTTAGTAATAAAAAGTTTAATAATTCTTATTTCTCACTTCTGGAAAGGAATCAGGGCTCCCAGTCGTCCCGCAAAACAAGGGGTCCCTGGGACTCCTTCACTTACAGTATAGAGGGTCCTAGTGGAGGGACAGAGAGTCCCAGTGGCATTGCGAATGCTAAAAAAGAATTGATCTAGTGCATCACTGGGACCCCCTGCACATTCTTTTAGAGAGTCCTTTAGAATGTTAATACTCCATAGACCCCCACATGGGGGTCCCTGGGAGCCCTGGGAATGCAAAATGGTAAACTCCATGGTCCTTTGGGTTAGTGTTTGCTTTCACTCACATTCTCATAAGTGCCTAATACGAGGTAATATTTAACCTGGTGACAGCCCTGACATGGCCTTAGTTGTCGACGGGGCTATAATTTTAATCTTAATCTCATAAGTGCGCCTACAATTAGCATCTTACTCAGTATTATATCGTCTATATCATCATGAAATAGAACGACTTACCTCATCGTCTTAATCAGTCCCGCGGAAGACCCCAGTCTTCAGGAACATCGTCCAATAGGGGTCTACGACTGATTGGACGCTAAAGTCCACTTACGATCGTTCGTGAGATAGAAGAGGCCCCGAAGAACACTTGCCTCAGTGTAAAATTATCTGCCCTTGCCTCGTACCCTGAGATGCGAACGCCACCTACTTAAGATTATCGCCCTTGCCTGTCAGGAAATAATAGTAGGGGAGATCGGGGCAGGTTGGGCCTTGGGGCAGGTTGGTCCACCTAAAATATAGCTAACTGCACTATGTTTTCAGCCGTTTCCTTTCCAATCTTTGTTTTTAAACAACCAGAACTACCATAGGCGCCATCTTTAATGCCAGTGGAACACGTGCCTCCATGTTGTCTGGCAGTAGCACCTTGATTTTCCACTGTAAGTAATTTGTGTGTGTCGTCTCCCTGCCTGAATGAATGCTTTAGTATTTTACTCTTCAATGTATTGTTTGTTTTATGGCATTCTTAAATCATTTTAAAAAGTGCTTATGCTTGAATTTATGAATATTTGTTATTGGTGTACGAGTAGTAATGAAAAACTTAAAAGTATACACGTTGGGGCAGGGTAGGTTGGGCCATTGTCCCAACCTGCCCCAGAATTAATTGTAAACGTTATTTTTCATTTAAAAGAAAAATAAATGATTTTTCTGATAATTTGCTCTTTTTTTGTTTACGAATAGATGGTGCGGACATGCAAGAAGAAAAGTACACATGGACAGATTGGCACAACTGTTATTCAAGGTGCTGTAGATGCTGTCTTGAAGGGGTTATCTCTGCGCAAAGCTGCAGAATCTTATCAGGTCCCCAAAGAAACCCTTAGACGTGCAGTCAAGAAATGCAAAGAAGGTAAAGACCTTAAAAGCTTTACAGAGAGCTGCAAAACAAGAAAAGTCTTCAGTGAAGGCGAAGAAGCTGAACTGGTTGACTATATATTGAAAGCCTCAAGGATCGGTTTCCCCATGGACTCCAAGACAATAAGAAAACTGGCATATCAGCCTTCAGAAAAAAAGCACATTAGTTGTCCTCCTTGTTGGGCTGACAATGGAATGGCAGGGCAGGATTGGCTTTCAGGGTTTCTAAAACGGCATGAATGTATAAGCAGACATACTCCTGAAGCTACCAGCCTTGCAAGAGCTACAGCGTTCAACAGAAGCAATGTTCAAGCTGTCTTTGGCAAGCTACAAGACCTGCACTCCCGGTATTCTGCAAGGGGTCTTCTTTGACAATGTTACTGAGACTCTTATCATCAGCAATCAGGTGGATGACGCAAGTCTTTCCAGGGCTGGCATGTCTGTCTCTGCTTTTGCTGATGTCCAGGTCAGTGGTGGACCCGTCTCTGTTAGTGTACCACTCTCTGCCACTGTTGATGCCCAAACCATTGGTGTGCCACTCTCTACCACAGCTGCTGGTGCCCAAACCAGTGGTGTGCCACTCTCTACCACTGCTGATGCCCAAACCAGGTGCGCCGCTCTCTACCACTGCTGATGCCCAAACCAGTGGTGTACCACTCTCTACCACTGCTGATGCCCAAACCAGTGGTGTGCCGCTCTCTATCACTGCTGATGCCCAAACCAGTGTTGTACCGCTCTCTACCACTGCTGATGCCCAAACCAGTGGTGTGCCGCTCTCTACCACTGCTGATGCCCAAACCAGTGGTGTACCGCTCTCTGCCACTGCTGATGCCCAAACCAGTGGTGTACCGCTCTCTACCACTGCTGATGCCCAAACCAGTGGGTGTACCGCTCTCTACCACTGCTGATGCCCAAACCAGTGGTGTACCGCTCTCTGCCACTGCTGATGCCCAAACCAGTGGTGTACCGCTCTCTACCACTGCTGATGCCCAAACCAGTGGTGTACCGCTCTCTGCCACTGCTGATGCCCAAACCAGTGGTGTGCCGCTCTCTACCACTGCTGATGCCCAAACCAGTGGTGTACCGCTCTCTACCACTGCTGATGCCCAAACCAGTGGTGTACCGCTCTCTACCACTGCTGATGCCCAAACCAGTGGTGTGCCGCTCTCTACCACTGCTGATGCCCAAACCAGTGGTGTACCGCTCTCTACCACTGCTGATGCCCAAACCAGTGGTGTACCGCTCTCTACCACTGCTGATGCCCAAACCAGTGGTGTGCCGCTCTC
>CM065701.1:15332516-15362516 GCA_017654935.2 Phymorhynchus buccinoides | reverse complement strand
TTGAGCTGATGGCATAGACGAGATTTGTGCTTAAAAGGCCTACATGAGAGTAGTCAATCCTCTCCTGAACATGCATTTTTTGTGCATGGGGGATTCGAAATTCGTCAGAGTGACGAAGTAATCATTTGTTCTTTTCCTTGCTGTGAACACACCGACAAGCAAGCCATTCAGAATGTGTTACAACTGCAGTGGGTAAACGGAGACTGAGAGAGGCCATGGATCCTATATTTACAATATGCAATGATTTTCCGTCACTGAAAAAGGTATTTTATTATACAACTATTTCTCATACTTCCAAATTGCAATGCCAATCCTAAAAGGCATTCGACCAAAGGCCAATAGTTAGAAGCAGTAATCATCAAATCTCTTTCTCTCTGTCTGTCACTCTAGTCACACAGACATGAGACACACACATCTAAAAAAAAACAACTCAGGAATTAAATTCATTGATAGGATGAACAATATTACGGTGCATTAAATTGAAAAAGGCTTGTTTGAAAAATGACATTAAAAAAGCACTAAGAAATGACAAGGACCCTATATTATCTATATAGTATCCATGGAAATGAAATGTTTCCATAAACTTCCAAGGCAATACTTCACTGTTGGCTCAAACAGCGGACTAATGTCAATTCCAAACAGAACATAAATTTCACTAAAGGCCAATAGCTATAAGCAGTAATCTCACTCTCTCTCTCTCTCTCTCTGTCTCTCTCTATTTCATACACACACATCTCCACATCTACTACCTTGAAAAATATATACAGGAATAAAACATGAGACATCTGTGCCAAATAGGCCCTTGCCTTTGAAAAAGGCTTTTTAGAAAATTACATTTGTAAAATAAGTTCTACTAAGGAATGAAACATGTCTCAATGAAATGAAATATGCATCCGAGTGACTCTTTACCAATAAAATTCAAGGCAATGCTCAATGAAGTAATGTTATGATGGTGGATACTGTTGATGATGCTATGTTGTCAATGAAAAGGATGTTAATTGTTATGGTGATGATGAAAATGATAGGTGTGTGGTATTTAGTGATGATGATAAAACTGGTGACAAATTGTGAAAACGCAGTGATACCCAAAAAGTAAGAGACATATTAAAACTTATACAGTGATCGCGCTAGGGATTTTGAAAACCAGTCCCCTCAACGACAATGTTCCTCAACAACCAGTGTCAAAACGGTACGAGTCCCATGGAAACAAAAAACTGAAAACCACACTATCAAAGCTTCTGCTAAACAATTTATTAGTCCTAGCCCAATTTTACCAGTCCCTGGGACTGACAGGTCAATTTTTTTTGGAGTATTTTGGTTTTGCAACCGGTATTTTACTAATAATTACCAGTAAATGCGATCACTGCTTATACAGTGGAACCTCCATTAGAAGACTCCCTCCATATAAGACCTACTTTTCTGAGACATTGCCCTTCTTTGCAAGTATTAAAATTACCTCCCTTATAAGACCCCTCCCTTACAGAACCTCATTTTGTCTGATTTTTGAAGGTCTTACAAGGGAGGTTACACTGTATGATCTATAATAAGCCTTCAAAGGATTTATTTCTGCTCCTAAAAAGTATAAACTAATCTAGAATTGAAACACATTGTTTACAAAATTGTCTTGCTAGCTCTCAGAGTGCCAACGCATCATGTATCACATGCCTTTATTCTAGAACAGTAGAAGTTACTGAAAGACTGGACTTTTTTTCACAAGACAATTGAAAATATTCGAACTTACAAGGCGCATCTTCAAAAGTACTAAAGTCTAAAATAGGTTCAGTAAACAGTTTCCTTGGATATAAAATTAAATGATAGTCCTGGGAAAGGAAATGATGACAGTGATGAAAAAAAATAGTAAGTAAAAAAACAATTGCTTGAGGCAGTGTCCTTCCTATCGATTCTCTTGCAAAGCTTTGCGCAGACTTTTTTGTTTTCGGGTCGTTTTGGTGGCAATTCGATGCCTTTCCATGTACATTTTGCACTTGTGATGGGCACGTATTGTGAAGTACAACTTCACAACTCCATGTAAAATGTTTTCTTGGACTTCTTCAGATGCATTGATGTCATGCATCTGTTCATACAAACACAATGTGATACTGTCTGAGGCAAGACACTGGGAAAAGTATGTTTCAAAAGATAGAGTCTTAACTCCAGCAAAGCATGTCCTGAAAATGGATTCCATGTTGACAAACATCTGGCAAGCGTTTGATGTTGGTTTGGTCAAGCCTCCTCTGTTAAGAACCTGGGTCAGTGGGCGCTGTGTGGAGCTTGCAGTGGAAGTGGTAGTAACGACTTCTTTGGACTCGCATGCATTCAAGCACTCCATCACTGACTCCTTCTCAGCAATGTCTTTGATGCGCTGTGCTTTCTTCTTTAATTGAAAAAGAACATACCCTCCAATATATTCCACAATGTCAACTTCATTTTGTGGCACCTGACCATCACTTTGTACAACCTCTGTTGAACTTGATGTGTCATAGTTCTTTTTCAATAAGAATTCAAAAACTGTCATCGCCATGGATGTAGCTGTGAAAGGGCACAGAAGTTCTTCCAGTGGCATAGTGTTTGAGGTGTTCAGCATTGCTTGATGAAATTTGCTGAAAGCCTTTTCCCTTGCCGCACACTTGAATTTGCCTTGTTTCCCCAAGCATCCATTAAGAAACTGTAAAGCTGGCACCAGAGCATTTCCTGTAAAACAATAATGAGCGACATTTCACCAAATGCTCTAAATTATGCATCTACTGATTTATAATCTTTTAATATCAAAAGCACCTGTATGCTCCACCCCCCACCCCACCCACCCACAAACCACAAACTAGATATATAACAAAAGCTTTCAGACAACAGATCTGCCCAAACCTAATTTTTCCTCAGTTAAAAATCCATTTGTAAACTGAACAGCACTTGGAATGTTGCTGTCAATGTTAAGATCATTATTAATATCAGGTTGAATTTTTTTTTTTTATAGCACCCTATCTATGATTTTAGACTGGTCTTCTACCATCTCTCAATTTATTCTTTGTTTGAAATTTTGATATAAGAAGACACATGCACGCACACATGCATGCACATACTGTTCATACAAATTAAAACCACCAAAATATAAGTTATGACTAAACTGACATGCCTAATGGCTTATCCTGTTTCATGAACACATGAAATAGACAGTACTTAGCTTCAACGGATGCATTTTATTATATATTTTTAAAAGTTGATCCCATCTAAATGATCTACGCTGAACCAACCATCACATTTCCATGAAATACTAAAATCAGGATGGGCCTCTTTAATAAGGGGCACACACATTTAATGATTTATCACAGACCAAATTTATTCGCATACAGTAGATCTTTTACTTTAAGGCCTACTGCCGACCCGACAGGTATTGCTATCCTCAGCATAGCACACGACACCGAAAGTGTTACACAGTAGGCAATATTGAAACTGTAATAGCTGAGCATGCTTTCCAACTACTGAACTAGGCCAGGTATTATGCGTGAAATAGCAGACCATTAATTGGGGCCGACAGTTACAGTGCCAGAGCCAACAATGTTTAACACACACACATCAAACCTCCCCTTTAATGGCTTTATTGAATGAGTCTAAGTGTGTTGTACTTGGAGAGATTCTGCATACCAAAATTGAAAACCAACAAGCTAGAGGGGTTTGGATTTTAAGAAGTGACAAATATGACAACATGGCAAATACGAAAGTAGCTTGTGTGTTTTGTAAATTTACCTAAAGTCGATAAGATTTATTTTTTTAAAATTTGCACAGAGATGGTATCCTCACATTTGATCTGTATGGGAACACTGACATGAAAATCCAATGGCACTTACTATTCACATTCTGAACAACTTGGCGATCCTCCTCGAACATGCAATTGTCTGACAGCAGGGAGGTACAGGCTTCATCTATGATTTCGATGCAAACCTGTACGGGAAAAAATAAAGAATGATTGGATTATTAAAAACTCCACTAAGGCCACACTTTCCTATTAGTGTGTATCCATGTTACTTTTGTTAGTCTGTGTGAGACCAATATTAATTCCTTCATAATCTTCAACTGTTTTGCCAAAGTCAGTACAATATGACCAACCACCTCAACTACACTGAAGTATTGTATGTAAATAGCACACACACCCCTATAAAAACATCACACACACAAAACAACAGAGAAAGATAGCAAGTCTAGTTAAAATCCAGTGGTCACTGTCAAGGCCTACTGCCGCCCCAACAGGTATTGCTACCATCAGCATAGCACACGACACCGAAAGTGTTATACAGTAGACAATATTGAAACTGTAATAGCTGAGCATGCATTCCAACTACTGAACTAGGCCAGGTATTATGCGTGAAATAGCAGACCATTAATTGGGGCCGACTAATAATAGGTGCGTTCCTGCCGACTTTTACCCATGATGTTTAAGAATATTAAAAACTCCACTAAGGCCTCACTTTCCTATCAGTTTGTATCCAAGTTAGTCTGTGTGAGACCAATATTAATTCCTTCATAATCTTAACAAACTGTTTTGCCAAAGTCAGTAAAATATGACCAACCACCTCAACCACACTGAAGTACTGTATGTACCCCCCCCCCCCCCCCCCCCAACAACAACAAAAAACCCACACAACAACAACACCATCACACACACACACAAAACGACGAAGAAAGATAGCAAGACTAGTCAGAATCCAGAACAAAGTGGTCACAATCAAGAACCTGAAAACACAAAACTGATCCCAGCAGCACAACACCAGCATCAAGCCTACACCAAGCAGTTGGCCCAGATCTACTGCCGCACACAATACAGACGGGCCAGTTTCCTATACCATCGGAGCATGGAACAACCTCCCGGAGTAGGCTGTTGCTCAGGGCAATTTTGTGTCTCCAAATCACACCCCTTTCCCCTTTTTAAAAAAAACCCTCCACAGACCCCCATCCCCTCACCCTGAATGGCACGGCATTACATTGGGGACCGATCAGTCAGAGTGGGACCTGGCTGGCTGGGCCATTCTCTTGCTTGGCGCAACATCATGTTATGGGACTGATCAGCAAGACCTGGCTACCTGGGCCAAGCTTCCTATCTTCTTTTCCTTCTGTCAGCTTTCTTCTTCTTTATTTCTGAACTCGCACACTTCCCCCAAAGTTATGCAGCTACAGAATAAGTAGTGACTATGGTCAATATAATGGAAGGAAGGAACAACAAAACCAATCCATACTAACACAGATACACATGTATGTATACACAATGAATGCAATCAAAACTGAATATAGTATAACTATAAGTACAACCTTGTTAAACACCAATACAAGTCCAAAAACACAACAAGAATTAGTTTTGAAGTGCATATATACAAACTCAAAATGTAATAAATGTTATCAGATTGCAATTTGTAGGCCTAGACTTTTACTTACATCAGTGGGGGACCAGTCAGCAATGTGTGTTGTCCCTGATTTTGAGCTTGAACAAGTTGAAGGCAGGGGTGATGGTGAATCGCAAAAACTGCTGCCAAAGTCTGCATCCTCCTGTTGACATATAAAATCAAAATCTAAGGAACTCTTACTTTGCAAATTGATCACAGAAAACGTGAGTTTTACAAATTTTAAACAGCTAATCATTGTTAGATTGTCACCGAGTGACAGAAGTTAGGTTGTGGAGAGCAGTCGATTTCGATTAGGGCTCAAATGTGTTGCATACTGAGACAAAAAACGAGAAAAGCTAAAAATGTATTAACTTAAATATTGATCTAAATACAGATTTTAATATCAAGTAAAAACATAAAGACATGCTTACCGCTAAAATCGAAACGATATCCAGCAGCTCCATCGAGTCCATGTTGTTTTGTGTTCAGCGCACCAACCGGAAGTAGGGCATGAAACTTCGCAAGCGATTGGCCTAAAACGGGAGTTCGCAAGAGAGAAAGCGTTGTGACCTCGACTGAGTTGGATGTCCTCCCGATATATTGTCCATGGAGAGGCCTAGGCTACAATAAAACCGGAAGTTTAAAGCTCACCGAGCCTCGTTCTGAGTATAACCCTTGACCTTTACCCAGAAGGGTGAAAGATCAGGAAAGTTGTCAAAACAGCCACACAAAAATTATCTGCTCCTGACTCGTCACCAGAGAGCATCGGCACTTCGGGCCTAATATTATCGCCCTTTCGTGTCGGCAAGGAGTAGTATAAAGCAACATTGGCGAATACCATTCAGGTAGATATGAAAACAAAGAAACAAAGAAACACTCAAGCAACAATATTTTTGTCTACCAACTTACCTGTGGCATCTTGTTGTATTAAGTTACTCTCTGCACACAAGATCAAAAGCATGTTTTAGAACGAAGAAAACTCTATTCGGTAGAAATACGTTTTGTATTAAACTTCCTTTTTAGGGGGGTGAACATTTTACAACGTTCGTCCTGACACAACCCCGACTTTGCCTACATAACATAGGCCCCTGTCGCATGAAAATAGGTAGCTCGTAAAAATAAAAAGCTCGCTACCTATGACAGTGTATATTTGCGACATTGAGCATGAACCACAAATTTCACTTTTTTCTAGGGTTAGGGATAGGGTTAGGGTTAGGGTTAGGGTTAGAGTTAGTTAAATGGTTAAAGTACAGAAAAAGTGAAATGTGTGGTTGTCGCAAATACAGACTCTCATAGTAGCGAGCTTTTTATTTTTACGAGCTACCTTTTTTCATGCGACACCCTGTGCTGGCAGCTTCCAAAAGGCAGCGAGGGGGAACCACTGACCTATAAATATATGTTTATTTATAGCTCAGTGGAGGGAACAAAGTTGGCACTTCCCTCCCCACAAGACAGCTAGCCTACTAGGCCTAGATCGGGCAACAAGAGAAAGCGAGCGAGCGAGCGAGCGAGCGAGAGAGAGAGAGAGAGAGAGAGAGAGAGACTCATCTCAAACAAGCAATTTCAGTTACTGAATAGGCCTTCTGCCCATATCGTATGGGAGGAAGGGGTTGGGGGTGGGGTGGAGCGAGTTATAATGACACATAACTTAACTCAATGACTATTCAAATCAAAGACGAAAAAATGACACTCGTCCTCGCGAATTTTAAGGGGAAAAAACAAGCAAAACATAAATAAATTATAATAATAATTTTAAAAAAATCAAAAAAATCTGATTAGTTAATGAGTAGATGAAACAGACGGTTAAACACACATGCAGAGAGAGAGAGAGAGAGAGAGAGAGAGAGAGAGAGAGAGAGAGAGAGAGAGAGAGAGAGAGAGAGAGAGAGAGAGAGTCCCTGATACATATCTGTGGTAAAAAATAATTATATATACAAAAAAGAAATAAAACTGTTTAGTTCGGATTCCCATCAACTGCTATCCCTTTCAGACGGCCTAATGCAGTTATGCCTAGGGCCTGCATAGGCTACACTCTATTTCACTGAAATCGAGAATGTTCTTTCTTCATATTTTCGTGCTATAAGAATGTAGGCATTTTACAACATTGATAGTTACAGTCAACCCTTCTTCTTACATTTATTTTGGCTCTAATTTCAATGAAATTAGGATCTCTCCATTCCTCTATAACATAGGCCCTACGGGCTTCTGGATATTTAGGTTGGCTTCCCTGGATTTTTTGTAGAAAATCGTGGTCTCCGGGTATAGGGCTATTTCCAAAATGTTACTGCAACTCTTTATAGTTCTTCTTTGTTTCTTATTCCAGCCTGCATTGGTTGAAACCCCTTGTCTGCCACGAACGAATCACTTTTGGTCTTGACCTACTAATCAAGACATAACTTCATCATAAATTAATATATAATAAAATAACTTTACTTAAAGAAAGACTAACATTTTTTTCATCCCCTCCCCCATTGTCCAACATCCACAAATCCCAGTAATGTTCCATTATGGCTTCGGCCGAGAGGACGTCAAACTAAACTTCGTCGAACGAATAACGTACTGACTTGATGACGTCACTGATGACGTCATCAGAAGAAGATAAATAACTGACATTCTGTTTTTTGCTATCTAACACAGTCAAGAGAGTTATATCCCCAGACCATTTTGCCAGATTGGCTCTATCTATCTGTCGTCTCGGTCATCGAATTTCAGCTCGGGGTGTATACCAGAAAATAAAATTTTAGACTTGTTACATTGTTACTTGTGACGTAGAAGGACAAAGCCTCTGACGTCAACTCAAGAACTAGCTCAAACACTGATTGGGACGCACCGTCGTTCTTCTTGTTCTCCGAGTTTTTGAGATTGTTGGGAGTTTAGTCTTTTGAAGTCGGACCAGATTATTATATTATAATTATTGTGGCGGTACCATAGCCGATGAGGTTTAACCGAGGTGTGGTTACTGCTACACCTATCTGTATTGTTAAAAAAATCGGGACTTTACTGGTGTTGCACTGCCTCCGGGCATTGCCTCCAGTATTGTTCCCACCATCTTTGTATCTACAAATGTCCCGTATGTGTCTGTTCCAGAACGAGAGGACGTAAAACACCATTTTTCATTCAAGCCATTTTTAAGCATGCGGAGTCTTGAAGAGGAAATCAGTGAAAGGTACAGTTTGACACACGTGTGTGCAGTTCATGCGCCCGACATGAGCGCATTGGCATCAGCAGAATGCGATTGTACTTTAAGATCTGTATCGTCATTAATTTCTTAGTTCGACTCAGTCAAAGTCTCGTTCAGCAGACGGATTTTTTTTTTTCAATTTCTGAGCCGCATCGCTTTATTTCCAAAACAAAATACAAATCCAGAAAATTCGCCCTTTCACTGCATTTATTACAACTGTATGTCTGTGATCTTTAAAGTTTTGTCATTACGCAGTGGTGGTGACGTCATTTTTCAACATTTTCACCTGCTGATGGCACATTTGTTCTGATAGAATCATTCTCTAAATCAGTAAATGTTAGATTAAAACACCGCTGATTGTCTCCTTTGCATCAATAGACAATAATTAACACACTGCATCAGTTTACAACAAATTGATGGGTCCAGTTATCTAAAGCCACTTTGTGACGTTTATCTCTGTTTTTCAGCCCACTCCAGTAGTTCTTCTTCGTTTGATCTTCCACCTTCATCGTACTGATAACTGAAGATTAGATCTTGGAAAAGGTTTTATTCTGTAACTTGTAAGTAGGCCTACTTTCATTCTGCCGCAGTCTGTTGATGATAATGGTAAAAGTTGGACAGAAAACCGCCCCAAATGTTGTTCATAAACTGTTTTCATTACGCTCGTCGGTGTTTCACGTACATCACAATAATCACCTGGTTCAGGGTTTCTTGTTTCTGCGTTCATTTTTCAATTTGCTTTCAAAATGGCCGACTTGACAAGTCAAGGGGAGCAACTCTAAGTAAGTTTTGGTTAATTTGATAAAATTAGATGCTCTATCTCGGATAAATATCCCTTGCTTTTAATTTTGAGACCAAGATGTTGTTTTACACTATTTTTACAGTTATAAACCCGCATTTTCAAGTTTAATTAAACAAATTGTAAAACTGTCCCCCCCCCCCCCCCCCCCCCTCCCTGCTCAGTTTCTCATTAAAAAAACAACTCAGAAAAGTTAGTCTAGGCTTAGTCAGATTTTTATTTTTATTTTTTAAAAATGGTGTGGGCTAGGGCATCAACCATCACGTGTAAAGTTAGTCTGCACTGTCATTGTCATACAATCATTGCGGTAAGATAGGCTTACATGCAGGAAATATGAAGGCAATTTGTATGTCTCAATTTTAGCTAAGTGGGTTGAGCGCGCGCGCGTGTTATGTATTATGTGTCACAGTGTGTGTGTGTGTGTGTGCGTGTGCGTGCGTGCGCGCGTGCGCGCGCGTGCGTGCGTGTGTGTGCGTGCGTACGTGAGTGCGTGCGTGCGTGTGGTTATGGTTATGATTGACTATTGCGACAGTCACAGTGTCTTAAAACAGCACTAAACTTGCTGTTTTCGGGGTGAAGACGGGGTAAAAAGCCCATGGGCGGGTAGGAAGCCCATGCCAATTATCTCATGAAATGAAAGAAAATTTCAGTCACATTTTGCCCGTGAGACGAGTATTAATGTTTAGCGTTCGTCTCTTGGGCAAAATTTGACTGAAATTTTCTTTATTTCATGAGATAATTGGCATGGGCTTCTTACCCGCCCATGGGCTTTTTACCCCGTCTTCACCTAATGTTGCTGTTTTGTCAGCTCTGGCCTGTCTTATGCCCTGACCTAGGCCTATGCTTGGTTGCGGTTGGTTTGTCTTTTTGTGTGTGTTTGTTTACATACGTTTTCTAATAGTACTATTAGCCCTACTGTTAACAACAATATGAATTTGTAACGCCCCCCCCCCCCCCTCCCCTAGGCTACCGTGACCGCGCGCGCTGTGTGTGTGTGTGTGTGTGTGTGCGCGCGCGCGCACGAGCGCGTGCGTGTTTCGTACAAATAGTTCCACCACCTTCTGGAAGTTCTGTGCTTGTAACTTCCTCTAATCTTTCACTCTTTTTGAGTACCCTTTTCCCCTTTGCTTATTGTCATCTACAACTGTCTTTCTGCCTTACTAGATTTTCTCAAGCCAAAGACTAACATGCTAGTGGGTCTGTTTCCTTGGCGCATAACGACAGCATGGCGCATCTGCGCTCATATGACTGGAAACTGTCTGAGCGAGCGACGACGACGACGACGAAGAAGCAAAGAATCAGACTGGCGTCGTGTGTTTGGATTGTTTATCCCCACAAAGACTATAATAATTAACCTCTAGGGAACCGGTTTTTCAATCAAAGGGAAATAACCACTCTATCATGTGCAGTAATATAGATCGTTCTTCCTTCCCTTTCACTGGTGTTGTTGGCAATACCGACAATTCATTGACAGCGACTTTATTTTATTTTATTTTTTAAACGGGGCTTTGAAAAACCCAAGGTCTGTCAATGTGCATGTATCCGAATATTTCGTTTTTGCATGTGTTGTAGTCCTAAAAATACACACACAAAAAAACCAAATAGGATTTTTTTTTTAATGGCGTCACCATTTTAATCCTTGCTATTATTTTTCGTGAAAAACTGGGTCTTAGATGAGGGTCGTTTGAACCGTTTACATTAGACATACATATCTGTATTGTTATAAATTCGGGACTTTACTGGTGTTGCACTGCCTCCGGGCATTGCCTCCAGGATCATTCCCACCCTCTTCAATATATCTACTGATGTCCCGGTCCCATGACATGTGTCTGTTCCAGACCGGAGGACGTTAAACAGATTTTCATCAGTGTCATTTTCACACTCCCTTGTAAAGTAAGTAGGGCCTACTAATCACTGAATTCCCCCCGTGGGGATACCGGGGGGGGGGGGGGGGGGGTCTTTTGTACAAATAGTTCCCCCACCTTCTGGAAGTTTTGTGCTTGTAACTTCCTCTAATCCATCATTCTCTTTGACTCTGCCTTTTCCCTTTGCTTACTGTCATCTAGCTATCTTTCTGTCTTATTGGTCCATTCTCCTGCCTTTTTTTCTATACATTCTTTACACAGGTTTCTTCAGCCGAAGTCGGACATGCTGGGCCTGACTATTTCTTAGTTAGGTGCATAACGGCAGCATGACGCATCTGCGCTCATATGACAGGAAACTGTCTGAGTGAACGAAGAAGAAGAAGAAGAAGAAGAAGATTTCAAGATTTGTTTTTAGCTAGGATCCACCTTCGGATAATAGATCTACACATTTTGCTTGTTTGTTTTGTTTTATCCTGTTTGTCAATGAACAAGTAGGCTTACAGAACCCAACAGGCCTATGTAAACTGAGATTTGTACAGTTTTAAGTGGAAGTATGGGGTATCCAAAAAATGATCGTTCGCTTAAATTTCTTTAGTTACTGAAGAACAGAAACTGGACACAACGGATTTAAAACAAATATAAATTAATGTACTTTCGCTCACTGATTTTTTTTTAATTCATTGCTTAATTTAAAGCGAGGCACACAATTATACATACGAGTACGAGTGTTCACCACTCCTATCCCAGAACACCCCCCTTCAAAAGCATAGCGTTTCACGTGTGTGTGCGTGTGCGTGTGCGTGCGTGTGCGTGTGTGTGTGTGAGAGAGAGAGAGAGAGAGAGGGTGTAAAAATCCACAGAGAGAGAGAGAGAGAGGGTGTAAGAATCTAGAGAGAGAGAGAGAGGGTGGATCTAAGAATCCAGAGAAGAGAGAGAGAGAGAGAGAGAGAGAGAGAGAGAGAGAGAGAGAGAGAGAGAGAGAGAGAGAAACCACACAGAAGAAATCATTGAATTTGGTCATTCAAGTTTTTATTACGCAAAGGTGTAGGCGTACAATATCATAACAGAGTTGCATTATTATAACAAGCACCTTTATATAGCAGTTAATATACAAAGAAAACTATAAAGACATTCCTCTGCCTCTTCGATCCCCACCCCTATCTCTCTTCCTATTCCCCTCATACTCCCCACTATGCACCCACACCCCACACCCTCCTCTTGAAAGAAAAAAGGAAATCCGAGATTCGGTTGTCATATCTTCCATTAATGTAAGACACACACACGCATGCGCGCGCGCACGCGCACACACACACACACGCACACGCACACACACACACACACACACACACACACCACGCAAACACAAAAAGATACATACACATCAACGCATACACAATTATGCACGCACGCACACTCATGCGCTCGCACGCACTTATTCACACACGCCGCGCTTGAAAGCGCGGACGCAAGCATGCACACATACACATTGGCAAGGTTTCAATACACGATAACATGTTTCACTATTTCCCCATGGCAGCACAGCCACTCATAATAGGCCTGTTATTTGCATATCACTGTCTTACCCCCCCCCCCCCGTGGGGATACCGGGGGGTGTCTTCCGTACAAATAGTTCTCCCACCTTCTGGACGTTCTGTGCTTGTAACTTCCTCTAATCTGTCTCTCTCTTTGACTCTGCCTTTTTCCTTTGCTTTGAAGTATCATCTACTATCTTTCTGACTATTGACCCATTCTCCTGCCTTTTTTTACCCAAACAATATTCCAAATAGTCTTCTCCGAGTCCTTTGAGCTCCTCCGAAATCGGAATGTGTCGGCTGAATGCAGCGAGGGCACCAGTGAAAACTGGAAAACGGACACAGACGTACTCATTGTGGTCTTATGGCCCAGGAACGCAGAAGAAGAAGAAGAAGAAGAACTGTTTTTCCATGGGAACAGAGTGGAAAATGTTAAAGTGTATACAGAGACCTTTAGGAAAATACCAAAGCACCGTCGGAAGGCACTCGCGTCAAATTTCACGGCAAAATGTCCACCAGTTTTCCCCCCGTAAGAGAAGATAATTTACTGATGGAAACAGTAGCCAATCTCTCTCAATAAATTATCTCCCTTACAATCGAATTTTTTCCCCGATAAAGTCATTCATGAGATTTGTGTTGCAACAAAAACAACCACAAATAATAACCCCTAAACAATAACAAAAGCAGAATAGCAGCCATAAAAGCACCCCCAACTAGTCAACAGTATGATAGCCAAATTCTGTTTAATTTTTGTCAAGAATAACAATTTTCGGTAGGAGATAAGCTTAACCCTTTCACCGCCAGCTACATTTCAGCCACAAAAATCCCATTAAATTTACCTGGGTAGAGAACAAAATCCATCTGCAGTATTGGGGATTGTTCTGTGACATATATAAAATAAGGTCTACCCTTACTTCCCAAAACTAAGACAATAGGGTCTTTGGATAATAGACCCCAATGTGATGCCTTTTGGTGACATAGGTGTTAAATCACTGTGGTGGTAAAATGCGACTTTGGCGGTGAAAGGGTTAATAGGCGGAGGTGTGGAGATATTGGTGCCTTATGGGTTATGATAATTGTGATTAGGCTGGAATGACGAAGTGTAATAAAGAGAATCGAGTTTGTGCCTCCATGATAGGCCTACTGAAATAAACAAAATGACAACAGATATTCCATTGATTAAGTACGTTAATTAAGGATGTCCTATTATGAGCAGCGAGAGAGAGAGAGAGAGAGAGAGAGAGAGAGAGAGAGAGAGAGAGAGAGAGAGAGAGAGAGAGAGAGGATGAATCTGGCCAAAAATAATGGATTAATCGAGAAAGAGGTATGTTTTTGTTTTGTTCGGTGGTTTTTTTAAGGGGGTAGGGGATTATATATTCGCAGGAAGGATGATAACTATCACCATTGGTTATCATAATTAGCTGAATATAACATACTTCTTTAACACAACAATGTTGGTCAATAATTGTATCCGAACTTCGTGACAAGGGAACACAACTAAGCTTCCTCTAACTAAGCTACATTTTTTTGTTTGTTTAAGCTTTAGTTTTAGTAAGTGATAGTAGGCTACGTTCTGGTTTTCACCCGACGATTGGCCTTCAGATTAATTTAACAACTTTGATGATTATCAAATGATCGTATCGTATTGGCCACTGCAAAGAACACCCTTTGCAAGAGAGAATGCCCTTGGTGGGTGGGGGAAGATGGTTGAGTACTGACCAAACAAGGGAGTAACTTTCGCCAATAACCCTATTTGAAGCCACTTAGTGGCTGCGTTTTACAAGAGTGAACGCCCTTTTGGATGCTGATCAACAAGGGCTTAACTCTTGCCGTCAAGGGCGTTGATAACCCTAGTTGCCGTGGCCAATAATATAATTAAACAGGATGGGGGGGGGGGGGGGGGTCACTGGTATCAAACCAGTCACACTTATCCTACCACCTGCTCTCTAGCCTAACGGATAGAGAAGATCGGGGGGCCAATTTCTGAGTGGAAAGTTTTGGCAGGTCAAAGGGAGTGTAGGCCTATTTCGATGGAACCAAAATGTATCAAAGGGGGAAACACGTTTTCAAGGCAAACAAAATTTCATTTTAGCATGTGGTACGAAAAGGGTAACCTCCCCTCCTACAGCATACCCCCCCCCCCCCCCCCCCCTCCACTCTTCTTCTGTGTTTAACACAGACTACATTTCCTTCTCCTCTTCCTCGGTGCTCACGAAGCAAGGCTCCTCTTTCTGCAGAGCTGCCAGAGCGTCCATGACGGAGTAGACCATGCGGGCACTGGCGCCCATCTTCTCCACAAAACCTGCCCGCTGAAGGGTGCCCAAAGTGCCCGCCGGCACGTCCGCCAGCCACACGCGCACACCGGCACGTGACAGCTGCGTCATCATTGACGTCAGCATGTCCACCCCGGACACGTCGATGTAGGTCATGGCCGAGCAGTCCAGAACCACGTGACGGGTCACGTGATCATCGTAATCCTCCTCCTCCTCCTTCTTTCCGTTGAACCTAGTGTCTGGATTTCCCTGGGGCTCGTCATTGGAGGTTGAGGACTCAGGGTCTTCCCTAAGGGAACGGAGAGGGGTTTCGGTGTTGGAGGCGGAGTCGAGGAGTGGCGGTGATGGTGGTGAGACGGTTACTGTCGTGTCGCCTTGAGTTCCGGAAGGCAGGGAAGAGGAGGATGCGGGGTTCATGACCAGGCTGAACAACTGGCTTTTGAAGCGCTCCTGGCTGGCGAAGTAGAGGGGCGATTCGAACCTGCATCAAAAAAGGACACAATGCACAATTTGATCAGTTTGACTCTGCCTTTTCCCTTTGCTTTCTATCATCTACTATCTTTCTGACTTATTGGCCCATTCTCCTGCCTTTTTTCAAAAAAACATCTTCCAAATTTTTCTCCCTTGAGCTCCTCCGAAATCGGAATGTGTCGGCTGTACGCAGCGGGGAGACCAGTGAAAATTGAAAACCGGACACATACGTACCTTACCCATTATGGCCATATGGCCTGGGAACGCAGAAGAAGAAGAAGAGAAGAAGATCGGTTTTCATGTCGTCAGAAAACAAGCTATGAATGTGTGCAACGTTTATCTCAATGGGCAGAAAATGTTTAATAATTATGTGTCTTCTTTTTGGTACTTTACAGCAGTGTCTTCTGAAGAGGAACGAACTGATAATATTAATTGAAAAAATATCCCTGTTACAAAAGTAAAGCATTTTAAATCTAAAAGCCTGTTTTCATGTCGTCAGAAAACAAGCTATGGAATGTGTGCAACACTTATCTCAAGTGTTTTCCTCAATGGGCTGAAAATGTTAAACACGTGTCTTTTTGGTACTTTACATCAGTGTCTTCTGAAGAGAAACGAACTGATAATAATAATTGAAAAATATCCCTGTTACAAACGTAAAGCATTTTAAATCTGAAAACCCGCACGCTGTGCGGCGTGCGCGCATGACTCGTGGGTGGGTGGGGGTGGGGAATCTGCTCATGTGTGTTATTTCGGTCCTCCATCAGCAGACCCCTACTCTCCACCCCACCCCCTACCATGGATACAGCTCCCCCAAATGACAACAAAAACAACTGAAAGAGTGACCATGATCACAACTCCCCGAATTTGTTTGTTGCACTTTTTTTGGGTGACGAATTTAACACACACAAAAATAACTAGAGCATTAAGACGCTAAATCACCAACCGCGCGGCAACATTTTCGGCTCCAGTGACCTTGACCTTTGACCTTCATTATCGAACTTGGCCTAGATCTCTCCATTACCTACCCGCATGCAACATTTGAGCATCCTAAGCCCATCCGTTCAAACGCTAGAGAGGATACATACAAACATACAAACATAGTCCGCCTCAGACACGAGTAAAAACATTACCAATCCGCACTCTACGATCGCGGTTGGTAACAAGGAAGTTCAGTTTCAGGTAAAAACCGAAGATAACTGAAATCCTTGCGAAAAGGAAAATAACGTTGCACCCACCATGCCCTCCAAGGCACGCACACACGTACGAACACACACACACACACTCTCTCTCACACACACACACACACACACACACTCTCTCTCTCTCTCTCTCTCTCTCTCTCTCTCTCTCTCACACACACACACACTGTGCACCAACCTGAATATCTTCACCCCCGGAACAGAGCAGATTCCTTTTCTGCCCAGCCTCAGCACCAGATCCTCAGTGCTGGCCTTGCCCAGTAGTCTCCCTTTGGCCAGCTGACCAACCACCATTACCGTTACCATGGAGAAGACCACGCCCACCAGCAGTCCAATGTCAAGGTCACCGAAGACGCTGAAGATGGCGGTCATGATCCAGATGAAGAAGTCTGCTTTGTTGATGTGCCAGTAAGGCTTGAGGTTACGAATCTGTAAAAAAGTATTTATTGAAAAATAAACGTGTGTTATGTATGTTGGACATCTGTGTTTATAGCTACATGAACCTTTTCCCCATGAAAATCTAACTCTAAGTATATGTCGGAAGCATTTGGAGAGGACAGGCATCAATGTGTTACGGTAATTTTGTTTAAGAACTTAAACCCTGAGTTGCCAACATATAGTTTGTGTTACATCTTCGGTTGACATGTGTGCATTATTTTGGAAAGATTTCAGAGCCTGGATTGATCTCGTCATCTAACTTTAGACTTAGTACAATAGAAGTAGCATTATGAATGAAAAGGACAATTATCTCTGACTCTAAAGGTCAACAATCACCACTAGGAGATTGTCAAACACAGTTGCGTTCATGTATGAAATAATGGACACCATTGAGCTAAACATTTAAGGTATATCGCAGAAAAGTTCATATACCATCTAAGAGCCAACACTTGTAAAGAAAATGGACAGCTATCAAAAGCAGAGTTCGATGCAAAGTGTTTCAATGACAGAGCATGCACATACAATGTCTGCATCGTCCAAGGCACAAACACATAGACCTCTGTAAGCTTACAAGTTTTACAAATTGTTTCAATGACAGAGCACGTAGATACAATGCCAGCATCGTCCAAGGTACAAACACATATTCCTCTGTCAGTTTACAAGTTTTACAAAGTGTTTCAATGACAGAGCATGTACATACAATGTCTGCATCGCCCAAGGAACAAACACATATTCCTCTGTCAGTTTACAAGTTTTGCAAAGTGTTTTAATGACAGAGCATGTCAGTTTACAAGTTTTGCAAAGTGTTTCAATGACAGAGCATGCCAGTTTACAAGTTTTGCAAAGTGTTTTCAATGACAGAGCATGTCAGTTTACAAGATTTGCAAAGTGTTTCAATGACAGAGCATGCCAGTTTGACAAGTTTTGCAAAGTGTTTCAATGACAGAGCATGTCAGTTTACAAGCTTTGCAAAGTGTTTCATTGACAGAGCATGTGCAGTTTACAAGCTTTGCAAAGTGTTTGCAATGATAGAGCATGCGGGTACAATGACAGAGCATGTCAGTTTACAAGTTTTGCAAAGTGTTTCAATGACAGAGCATGTCAGTTTACAAGTCTTGCAAAGTGTTTCAATGACAGAGCATGCCAGTTTACAAGTTTTGCAAAGTGTTTCAATGGGGACAGAGCATGCCAGTTTACAAGTTTTGCAAAGTGTTTCAATGACAGAGCATGTCAGTTGACAAGTTTTGCAAAGTGTTTCAATGACAGAGCATGTCAGTTTACAAGTTTTGCAAAGTGTTTGCAATGACAGAGCATGTCAGTTTACAAGCTTTGCAAAGTGTTGCAATGACAGAGCGTGCGGATACAGTGCCTGCATCGTCCAAGGTACAAACACACATCCCTCTGTCACCTGCAGCAGGAGGTCCTTCATGGCCACGATGATCATGGCGGCCAGCATGGCGATGGGCAGAGCCTCGAACAGCTGACCGGCCACCAGCAGCACCAGCAGCAGGAACAGCGCCGTGCTCAGCCCGCTCAGCGTGGACCGGGCCCCCAGGGAGCTCAGCATCATGGTGCGGGGCGGGGCGGTGCAGGAGGGGAAGTTCTGGAAGAAGCCCCCCACCAGCAGGCACAGTCCGTAGGCCAGCATCTCCTGGTTGTTGTCGATGGTGATGCTGTGCAGCTTGGCCGTCAGCTTGGCCAGGGAGATGGTCAGCGTGAAGATGAGGATGGCGGTCACGAACGCGTCAGTGAACACGGATGACAGGTTGTCCATGTCGGGCAGGCTAGGGGCAGGCAGACCGGTGGGGACCTCGCCCACAATACCGACTCCAAACCTGTCGTGAAGCTTAGCGAAATGGGAGATGAGGGTGGACACAATGACCACAATGAGTTCAATGGGGACGGGTATCTTCATCTTGTGCTTGTATCTCTCGTTGATCCCGATCTTCACAGCTAAGAGGACGGCCATGCAGATGACACCTATGATAATGTCGGCTGGGTTGGCATCTGTGATGTTCTTGAAGAGATCTACATAGATCTTCACCAGTTTTCCAAATCCAGAGTGTCCTTTGACTTTAACGTTCAGCATCTTCACTATCTGCACAGATGAAGTAGACATCGGATCAGAACATTATTTTAAACGAAAGTTAACTCTTCAGTAAAGTCTTATCGTGCACTTGCATTACATTAATAGGAGTTACAAGAAGACGAATCAGAGCACTGAAACATTTCTTCACCTGCAGTAAATTACACAAATCTTTGAGCGATGTATACGGATAGAAAAAATACGGGGGATACCAACAGCTGCTATAGAATGAAAACACGTAGAAACATTTGTGGTAGAAGTATCAACATATGAAGCTAGAGGCAAATCTTTTGCACAAGTAGGTTTACTCACTTAAAGTGTTTGCTTTTGGACGCTCATCAAAATACGTATGCACATTTTGGGTGATATAATAAAATTCCTCCGCTGGTAACAACTGGTCCCCGGATACAAAAAAGTGAAAAGCACATGGTAAGGGAGACCCCAGATTTCACCCTCTGGGTCTGCACGACCCGAGTTTGAATCCCAGGGCTCTAGAGGGCATGGACATACAGACATTGTATTGTGCTGCCTATATTCCCTACTTTTCATTCCTTGTCCATCTTTTGTCATGTTTGTTTTGTTGTTGTGTACATTTTGTTATTGCACCCGTCAAGAATATACACCGTGTAATGTAAATTCTAATAAACCCCACTTATAAGCTTGTTGTTGCTCTTCTTGTGTTATATATTGTTAAGCAAATAATTGGCGTTGAATAAAGTTGTGTAATAGACCAAATATAAACAAGGGGAAATATTTGGGGACCAAACAAAAAGTGTGAATGAACAAAAGAAAGAAACAATGAAAGAATAAATACATTATGATTAATTAATGATCCATATCCTAAAAAATACAAATGAATGATTGAATAAAATAAATAAATACATTAACAAATGAATAACACCTTGAATGAAATAATGGGAGAGAGAAAAAATATATAATATCGGTAAAAGAAGAAAGAAAGGAAAGAAAAGGAAAGAAATAACGAATTCATCATACAGACCCTCTTTAAAGCGGAACATTGCTTGCCTCTGTTTCAATGCTGTCCATTCATCTGGTCCTGCCTTACCTCTCTGATCTCGTGTCACCTGTACTCACCCTCCAGGTCTCTCCAGTTCCTCTTCTGACAAACTTATCCTTTCTATTCCTCGTACAAACACTAAGGACGTATGGTGAACGTTCATTTTCTTTCAGCATCCCCTTCTGTCTGGAACACCCTACCATATGAACATCGTTTCTGCTAAATCTCTCCAGTCTTTCAAAACCGCTCTTAAAACCTCACCTCTTCCGGCAATACCTCTGATTTCTTCTTGTTCCCTGTTGTCCTGTTTCCTGCCTTAAAACGATGTCCCCCACATTGTGGGTGGTGTGTGCGCACGTATGTGGTTGTGGCTAGGGCGTGTGCGTGGGGTGCGTTGCGTGCGTGTTGTGGGCTGTGTGGGAGAATGTTTGGGTGATAGTTGATATTGTAAGTAGCTTATTTATGATTTATTGTATTTATTTAACTCAATTGTGAAGTCGGCCCGTTGAGCTCAAGAGAGAAAGGGCGCTCTATAAATGTTATTTATTTTATTATTATTATTATTAAACACAACTTTTGAAAGTGTATAGAATATAGGTCTACTATGCATGCACGGGAAAGATAGAACGATATTAAGGGGGAAAAGAAGAAGAAAAGAAAGAAAGAAAGAAAGAAAAGAAAAAGGGACGAATTGTGCAAGACCGCCTATCAAGCAGAATATCGTGACATTAACGTGCACATTTAGGCTAATACCACATAATTTAGAAGTATTATAGACATGAAGTTAACATTAGAATGAAAGAACGTGAAAGAAACGACCGAAAAGAGAAAAAAAGAAAGAAAAAAAGAGAAAGAAAGACGGAAAATACTTTAAGCAAAAGCATACTGACACAGGTGGATGGAAAAGGTGAAAATCTTTGTGCGACTGAGAAAAAACAGAAAACAAGAAAGAAAGAAGGAAGACAGAAAGTGACGAGAAAGAAAGAAAATGAATGACCTAACTGGAAAAATTAACGAACTGATGAGAGAGAGAGAGAAGAGAGAGAGAGAAGAGAGAGAGGAGAGAGAGATAGAGAGAGAGAGAGACAGCAGAGAGAGAGGTAACAGAGAGAGAGAGGAGAGAGAGAGAGCGAGAGAGAGAGAGAGACAGAGAGAGAGAGAGAGAGAGAGACAGAGAGAGTACAGAGAGAGAGAGACAGACATTTAGACATACAGACAGAGACACACATACACAGGAACAGACAGTAACAGAGACAAAAACCGGAGACAATTATCTATGCGTGTGCGTTTGTATGAGTATGAGCTTGTGCTAGCTTAATATGAAATGTGTGGTAGTGTGTATATGTGCAATCAACAAGGGGATTTAAAACAAAACCAGCAACTATTTCATTTGCAATAATTATTTTAACACAGACTATTAACCTCAAGTTAGCAGAGGAGGCAACCACTTGGCTATTCTGGAAAACTGGGCCTTGTTTTTCATCTTTGTAATGGGGATAACTCAGGCGACATCCCCACTCTTTCGGCCATGAGGACTTTAGGACAGTATAGCGTTATGAAAAGCTGCGGTACTTAGAGCTGCGAGCAAATGCCTCCCGGTCTGGAAATCATTGTTTCATTTGATAAAAGCTGTAGAAAATGGCCCCTATTGCAGTAGAAAACCAATTGCAAAATAACTCTCATTTCCACTTTATTATTGGCCCAAGCCAGAAGCTAAATTCAATCAATGACCATAAAACTTAGTTGAAAAAAAAAAATCCTGTGTACATGTTATAAATTGTTTGTTTCTCTAAACATAAAGTAATATCAAACTCAAAGACCCTAAATTTACAGTCTTTGGTAATATTATCAAGCGGAGAGTAAGCTTCTTGAGTCTATGTGTGTGTGTGTTGGGGGGGGGGGGGGGGGGGGGGGGGGGGGGGCGGGGGGGGGGGGGGGGGGGTGGGGGGGGGGGGGGGGGGGGTGAGTAATGGCTGGTGTGAGCAAAACGTGGTGTATATATGCGTTAGAGGGGGAGATAGGGATAGAGATGGATTTATAGAGAGAGGGAGAGCAAGAGGTAGGGGGGAGAAGGGAAGACAGAGAGAGTGTATTGAAGTCATGTAGGCAAACGTTATTAGCCACACCTATATCTGTTGGACTTTCTGGGACAGCAATCGCTTTGCGGTGTCATAAAAGCTTAAATGTATCATACAAACGCAGCTGGTATCTATTAGATTTGGGAAACAGCTGGAGAATACCGGTACACCACATCAATCCTACCGGTACCCAGCTCGAGTGACCTCAAATTAAGGGAGGCTGCAATTCTCTGTCTTTGTAAAGTTTGTTCCTCTTCAGAATTTTGTGAGTTGTGAGTGTGTTGGGTTGTTGCGTGCCGTGCGTGTGCTCGTGCGTGTGTGCGGCGCACCGACGTGTGTGTTAGCTGTTCATTTGTGTTTTCCTCCTTTTTAAGGTCCAAGCACATTTTAGAACAACTGTTTGCAACAAACAAATAAATACGTTCAAACTAAACTTTTTGACGTCTTGAACCCATTTAAAACAGATACAGTACCCCCGCTATCGTCCGCTGGCCGACGCTACAACCGTGTTATCACCACAATTTGACCAAAAATAAAAATTAACTTTTTTTATTATAATACTGAACTCCTTCCAAGGGACCTCACGCAGGTCTTCTATAGATATCTTGTGTCTGCGACCCATGAAAAAATGCTCAAATTTTGTCACATGATGACCCGAATCATCGTTATGTGCGGGTTGTTGCTGGTTTGACGTCGTAAGAAGCGTGTAACTGGTCACGCTAATCGTGTAAATACTGCCGGCGCTGTCTATCTCCCATTGTGAGAACAAAAAATGCACTAACTTTGTGACACCGGTAACTAATTATATTCACGAACATTTTGGGGGTGTTATGCAACTTTTATTGTGTCACACTGTTTACCCTCTCGGTAAAGGAAGGGTCCAAGCATATATCAAATGGGATTGACTTTGTAGCAGGACGAAATAATGTTTTTTGATGCTCCTGTAAAATCCTGATTAAGGTAATAAACCGTTGAGCGCGGACAGCGCGATATAACTTTGTCCGACCCTTATTTTTAAAAAACACAGGGGTGTGGGGATTGTGTGATGGTCAATCAGCTTAGCCGAGTAGAGTTTGTTTTGGCGTTTTAAGGGCCTAGATTATTATCCCAAGTGTCGATTTATATCCGAGTCGAATTACATCCAAGGTGATTATACATAGATAAAGAGGTTTGGGACTTACCAAGCCTTGGCCTATATGGATAAGGGTCGTTAATTAATCCGAAGTGTCGTAATTATCCAGTCGACTTATTGCTGAGTCGACTATACGCATTCACAATACGCTCGTACAAAGCACCCGGTCTTTACATGTGACAAGATCAGTCAGTAATTGGTTAATTTACGGTACTTTTCATCCAGCGCAATGGTAATTTAACTCCAAAACTAAATTAATAACATAGTAATATCAACTGTTGTATTAACCAAATTAATGCTGATATGACACTTGTCTATTACAAGCGATCCAACAAATCTTAACTTTTGCTGTCTCAGAATTTGGCTATAACAGTAGCACTATCAAACGATGAAGGGCTTAAATAATCTTGACAAATCATTCTCATAATCATACAGATAATCCGATCCTAATTGATATTGATATTCCTCTTATAATGTAGCAAGTTACAGACGTACCTAGCTCCACATTGAGACACTTGGAAGCACCACACACACTAATTCCCACACATTTACTTGACGACTATTCATTCCTGATACAAGAAGAACGACTGACCAAGCCTCCTTACTTTCCTGACTAGGTGGAAATGTGGGCGGCAGCCGAGAAAGTGGAACCCGCCCTATTAAGGAATGGCGTGAAGTTTGTGATGAAACCCAGGCTTCGCCTCCCATGCCCACGACAGGATCAACCCGCACACAGGCAGGATGCTGCAAGCGGATGCCCACCTGCCCTTCACCTAAGCAACACACCAGCACACATACATTCAGATATATGGCCACACATGTGATGAAAGCCAGGCGTAGCCACCCCCATGTCAACACCTGCCCACCAGGATAACCGCCCCCACAAAGCAGGACCTGCAGCGTGGCCACTGTCAGCACCCTGGTCACATTATACATTCATGTATGCTCCTGCTTTCATGATGTTCTTAAAATGCAGGTTCTGTTAATTACCGGACTAGTCTCAGATTTGAAATTTGTGAAGCATGAATTTCCTAATTTATCACAATTTATCGTTGCCTGCATTGTAGAATATAAAGAAATGACTACAGTAATATTTACATGCCTTTACCGAGAACTTTATATTTGTAGGAATTAGTTTAAGTCAAGTTGTTTTAACCTGGGGCTGATGTTGGCTGCCCCTGGACCCCATCCCTGGCCTTGACAGATTTTTTTAAATTTCCCAGGAGCACCCATGTAACACTTCGATCATTAGTGTCAATGCTAAAATCCCCCCTGGCAGAACAATTTTAGTATAAAGAGAACGGGTTATAGTTTCACCACTCAAAACTGAACTTTTATATTTGTGCTTAGCGGTGGAAAGTCAACCCTGTTTCACAATTGGAACAGTCTATTGTTTTGAATGGGGGGGGTGCACATTGAGATTCCATAATATATCAGACAGTAAAACAGTTTAAGCCTGAGACAATTTGACCAGTTAATACCACTACCAGAGATTTGATGTCATTGCTGATAAAAACGACCAATCCTACTCCTAACGTTCACTTCCAACCACACTTTAGCATGCTTTAATGAACTATTATTAGAGTTGATTTCTTTTAAACGAGCATATTATATCGGTGGGAATAAAGCCTTTGTGACGCAGTTTGTTGTAGAAGTGATCACAAACTCCCGTAACAAATGAGGTATTTCTGGGTAACACACTCACCTTTAATTGGATTCCTTCCTCAGAAGTCCAGTCTCTTGACCCCTAGCGATGACGAATTGTCACTTTCCCCGGTTGACCAGAGTGGCCGTCCGCAGAGCTATGCTGCGTTGGTTCCCAGGGAGACGTAGGGGATAGGGGTATGGGGACTACGGGGAGGGTGCCGAAGAGGAGGTAGAAGGAGATGGTGGAAGAAGGAGGTGTAAGACCGTGAACGGGGAGGGGGGAGGGCCCAAGGTATGACGAAGCCCGCCCTGTGCTGTTGGGAGTGAATGAAGGGAAGCCACGACAGCCCCTGATGAGGTCATCCACACCATCTTCCGAAGCTGGTACCCTACCGCACAAACCTGCAGGACATTATCGTGCATTTTGGCACTGCGATCATTAGATTCTTTTCTGTAAAACCTAACACGTTCAAAATGGTTTATCTGACTATGTGATTTATCTCACGTGGAATATCTGTTTCCATTGACAAGACAGACCGTTCAGCCTCGACGACCATGCATAAATCTTTTCACGATTCTTGACTTCTCTACGCCTTCGATATCATCACCATGTAATCTCTTGTCCTCCTCGGCAAACACTTAATGAGATTTCTGGCTTTGTGCTTTTAATAATTCACACCATTCAAAGCCTAAAGGCCTAAACTTTGATCTGTTGTCCAAAAGTATACTGTTTCCCAAGAATTTCACATTGACAAATCATTTCCATAATTTCTTCTCCCTTTGAAACTTGGTGTCCCTGACCGACTATGCCATAACTACCTGGTGTCATTTTTTGTTCTTTGGGCCCAATTGTATTATTTTTTTTATGTTTCCTCTCCACCAATGGTTAGTCGCCACTATATAATTTAAACGACCAAACGTTAAGGTGATCTTTTAAAAAGTGGCAGTATCTGTGTTCTTACACAACGACAATCAAACGCACGGAAATAACTAGACAGTGTGGTTATTCCAACATGCTGTGAAACATTTCCCTAGCAAGGCTGATAGTGAGGGGGTGTTGTTGTTTGTTGTTGTTGTTGCAACGAACACTAAATACTAGAGATAGTTGTGTTATTCCCAGACTGGTGAACAGTTTTTCCCTACAAGTCACACTGAGAGAAGAACTCATTGCTCTACACAAAAACTTTCGCAGAAAAGAACAAATTTTCATGTACACTGTCTATTTGTGTGGTTGTTCAGCAGTCCTGAACTTTATCCCAGACTGTACCAATGGTCATGAACAATTCTGAACCCACTTTATCAAATATTCATTGGTACCTGCACATTTACTATCCAGCTTGAAGGCCTACCCACTTTCTGAATTTCCTGACCCACTTAGCCAATGTTCGTTGGTACCTGAACATTTAAATCCCAGGATTGTAACCATGTGATCCTGACAATTCTGAACCCACTTAGCAAATGTTCATTTGGTGGTACATGACATTTAAAATCCCGACGGTACCCTGGGTAGGACAATTCTGCAACCCACTTATTCAAGTGTTCATTGGTTAACCGTGCAAATTTTATTTTAATCCAGTTGAGGCCTACCAGTTTCCTGACATTCTGAGGCCCCCTTAAACACCCACTTATCAAATGTTTCGTTGGTACCTGAACATTTAAATACCAGGTTGTCCCTGTTTCCCTGACATTATGGACCCACTTAGCAAATGTTTTTGTTGGTACCTGGGATCATCTTAATATACCAGTTTGTATCATGTGTCCTGACAATTATGAACCCCTGTATCAATGTCGTTGGCACCTGAACTGGGCTGTATACACCAGATTGTACCATGTTTCCTGACAATTCTGAACCCCTTATGAATGTTTGTTGGTGAACCTGAACACTTAAATACCAGGTTGTAGGCCTACCATGTTTCGCTGAAATTTCTGACCCACTTAATCAAAGGTCGTTGCACCATGAACATTTAAATCCAGGTTGTACCATGTTTCCGACAATTTCTGAACGCCACTTAATCAATTTTCGTGATACCTGACATTTATACCTGGTTGCACCATGGTCTCCCTGACATCATGAACCCACTTAGCAATGGTCCGTTGATAACCTGGACATTTAAAATACCGGTGTAGGCTACCTGTCTCCTGACAATCATGACCCCTTATCAATGTTCGTTGTGTTCGTTTGGCACCTGACGATTAAAATCCCATTGTTTTCCCACAGGTTTCCTGACATCATGACCCCACTTTATCATGTTTGTTGATACCTGGCTTAATAAAATACCCGGTTGTAGGCCTACGTGTCACCTGACATCATGAACCCCTCATGACCCCTTATCAAGGTTCGTTGGTACTGACTTAAATCCAGACTGTCACCATTGCCTGCCTGACAATTCTGAAAACTCCACTTATTATCAAATGTTTCGTTATGGTACCTGGATACTTCAATCATAGGCTATGCATGCCTGCGTGTGTGACGTGTGGGGGTGTTTTTAAAGCGTTTTTCTTCATTCCTTCCACCCTTTTTATCGATTAGTACTTACTACAACAAGAAAATTCAAAAACAAAATCTAACCTCACACTGGGGAAATAGTTCAGGGGGACAGCACAGGGTCGCTTGACGCGCTACGGCAGTTTGGAAGTGGACGCGGCAGTTCTTCTTGAAGACGGCACATGACGTCAGAGCCCGATTGGTCACCACGTATACATCGATCTAGTGAAGCCTCGTGTTAACAGCTGACGTCGGATAAAACGACTTCCCACTTTCCGCGTTTGAATACGTCATTTTCCGTTTTCCATACTCTCGGGACACTTTCCATCTCCTTCGCCTCTGCCTGTCATCATCATAGTCATCATCAGGCATCATCAACGGCCGCGAAATGTAGTCTTGTGTATCGTCCATTGTCGTCATCGTCCATCATATCGACTTCGTTGTCAGTCTGTCGTCGGCGTCATTTATCAGCTTCTTGTTATCATAATTAGGGCAGCAACAGTATGGCACCATAAAGTATATCCGGGAAAACTCGGTGAGAGGAGGAGAATATGAGAGGTCAGACAGGTACTGACAGGACAGACGAACAGGGGGGGGGGGGGGGGGGTGGGGGGGACAGAAGACGGAAACTCCAGCAGATGAGATGAGGAGAGAAGATAGGGGGAGGGATTATAGGAAAAGAGAGATAGAAAGAGGAGAAAGAAGGGGAGAGAGGAGAGAGAGAGATGTTGAGAGAGAGTGTTTTTTATAGAGAGAGAGAGAGAGTGAGAGAGAGAGTATAAAGACAGAGAGAGAGGAAGAGAGAGAGAGGGAGAGAGAGAGGAGCGAGAGAGAGAGAGAGAGAGAGACAGAGTAGTATCCAGATAATAGAGTCGGGAGGTGGTTGGTGGGGTGGTCGGTGGTGTAAATTATAAAAAATAAAAATAAAACACGCCAATTTTACTTTCCTTTCTAACGAGCACACCTCTAAAACTGAATGGAGGAGATGGAATCTGTATTGCACAGTCTTTAAACGTTAAAAAAAAAAAGATTTTTATGAGATGAGGACACTGACGCCTCCCCCCTCCCCCCCCCCCCCCCCACTCTTACACGCGCACACATAAACATACACACACATACATGCATACACACGCGCATAAGAATGTGAGCGGACGCACATACTCACGACATACACAATTCAGGGACAAACACGCGCGCGCGAGAGCAAAAAGAAAAATTGGCCAATCGCTCCGCTTTAATCAGGGGAAGTCGTGTAAAAAAAAGCGCATGGGCGGGTCAAGAAGCCCACCCCAATTATCTCATGAAATGTAACGCAAATTTCAGTTCTTCATTTTGCCCATGAGACGAGCGTTATGTCTAGCATTCGTCTCATGGGCAATTTGACTGAAATTTTCTTTATTTGAGGTGGTGGCTTCTTACCCGCCCATGCTCCTTTTACCCCGTCTTCCCCTATTGCACATTTTGCATCAGAACTAGTGTTTTTTGTCCAAACTTTCCTTGCGAAATTTAAGAAGAACTTGGGTGAAAAATAAGGAATATACGAAATAGATTATATGGGACATAGAATCCAATTTTACTTCCACAACTACTTTAATATATCTCCACCAATACTCCTTTCTATTCATATTATCAGACCTGGGCCAGAGTTAGGGCTTCAATATCCGAACGTTGTTAACTTTGTGACTATCCCCCCCATTTTCCGGTGGGGGGGGCTATTCCGTGAGCCAATTGAAAACTCCGAGTTCTTAGCTGTAGCACATCCGGTTGGCACTTCCGGTTTGGTTGTATACAGGAGAGTGTTGCAAATCTATTTTTCAGAGTACATTCTGAAAATATGAATGAAATCTGTTCAGCCGTTTTTGAAAAAAAGATATTCAAGATTGAAATTTAACTGAATTCGCCGTTTTTTCGGCCATATTTCAGAGAAAATGAATCGAACTCTTTTTATGTGCAAAATTTTGGCCGCCGTTGAGGGCCACTCGCACTTTTTCCTATTTTCCAACTTTCCTGCCTGGCCACCAAAATCGGACGGGGAACAAGAGAAAAATAAAACCAAAAGAAAGGTTTAATTTTACAAATAACAATAGTATTCCTCTCTAAAGGGGAGATTCTATCATGAAAAGAGAGAGAGAGAGTAGAAGATGAGGAGAGAGAGAGATAGCGAGAGTGATGATCAGAGAGGAGAGAGGTAGAGAGGAAGAGGAGCTCAGAAAGGCGGAGATCGAAGGGAAGTAATGGCGGATGGGGGGGGGGCAGGCGAGAGGTACAGGGAAAAGTGGGGTGGGGGAGAGTTTTAGTAGCTGAGGTTAGATCATGATGTTGCTAGTAGTAATTGAGATAGGACGAGGTGAGATAGGGGGGTGGGGTTGGATGCGGGTAGAGGTATGATGGGGCGACGGCGTATTTAGAGGGCTGTTGTTTTCATCT
>CM065701.1:15328779-15332016 GCA_017654935.2 Phymorhynchus buccinoides | reverse complement strand
CAATAAAAACTTTTTACAAGATTCGTAACCTCAGCCTTAACTGGCACATCAACAAAGCAGACTTCTTCATCTGGATCATGACCGCCATCTTCAGCGTCTTCGGTGACCTTGACATTGGACTGCTGGTGGGCGTGGTCTTCTCCATGGTAACGGTGATGGTGGTTGGTCAGCTGGCCAAAGGGAGACTACTGGGCAAGGCCAGCACTGAGGATCTGGTGCTGAGGCTGGGCAGAAAAGGAATCTGCTCTGTTCCGGGGGGTGATAGATATTACAGGTTGCGTGCAACAGTGATGTGTGTGTGTGTGTGTGGTGTGGGTGTGTGTGGGTGTGTGTGTGGTGTGTAGTGTGTTGGTGAGTGTGTGTGGTGGTGTATGCGTATGTGCGCGCGTGTGTGTATGTTGTGTTGGGTGTGGTACGTATGTTGTGTGTGTGTGTGTGTGTGGTGTGGTGTGGCATTTGGTCTGGTGTGTGTGTGTTTGTGTGCTGTGGTGTGTGTGTGTGTGGTGTTGGGGTGTGGGTGTGAGGTCTGTGTGCTGTGTGTGGTGTGTGCTGTTGTGTGCTGGTGTGTGTGGGTGTTGTGTGTGTGTTGGGCTTGGATGGTGTGTGTGTGGTGTTGTGTGTGTAGTGGTGTGTTTGTTGTGTGTGTGTGTGCTGTGTATTGTGTGTGGTGTGTGGTGTGTGTGTGGTGTGTCGTGTGTGTGGTGTGTTCCCGTGTGTGTTTTGTGGTGTGTGTGTGTGTGTGGGTGTCGTGTGTGTTGTGTGTGTGTGGTGTGCTGTGTGTTGTGTGGTGTGTGTGGGTGTGGGGTTGTTTGGTGTGGTAAAATATGTGTGTGTGTGTGCGTGTACCCCTTTGGTTGTGTGTGTTGCTGTGTGTATGACAAGTGTGTGTTGTGTGTGGTGTGTGTGTGTGTGTGTGTGCTGTGTGTGTGTGCGTGTGTGTGTGTGTGTGGTGTGTAGTGTCTGTGTGTGTCGTGTGTTATGGTTGGGGTGTGTGGGTGTGGTGTGTGTGTGTGTGCGGGTGTGTGTGTGTGGGGTGTGTGTGTTCTGTTGTTAGTGTGTGGGGTGGTGTGTGTGTGTGTGTGTGGTGTGTGTGTGTGTGGTGGGGTGTGTGTGTGTGGTGTGGGTCTTTGTGTGTGTCGTGTGTGTGTGTGTGTGTCGTGTGTGTGTGTGTGTGTGTGTGTGTGTGTTGTGTGTGTTTGTGGGTGTGTCGGTGTGTGGGTGTTTGTGTGTGTGTGTGTGGGGTGTGTGTCGGGTGTGTGGTGTGTGTTTGTGCTGTGTCGTGTGTGTGTGTGTGTCGTGTGTGGTGTGCGTGTGTGTGTGTGGGTGTGGTGTGTGGGTGTGTGTGTGTGTGTTGGTGCTGTTTGTTTGTGTGTGTGTGTGTGCTGTGTGTGTGGTGTGTGTGTGTGCAATGTGTGTGTGTGTGTTGGGTGTGAGTGAGAGAGAGTTGTTGTGTTGAAGAGAGAAACGAAGACTAGAGATAAAGGGAAGAAGAAAGGATGAGAGAGAGAGAGGAGAGAGATAGTCTAAGTCAAGTCTAAGTCAAAATTATCTTTGTGTGTGTGTGTGTGTGGGTTGTGTTGTGTTGTGTGGCTGTGTGTGTGTGGTGTGCGTGAGAGAGAGTGAGAGAGAGAGGGAGAGAACGAGAGAAGGAGCGAGAGAGAGAGGGGGTAGGAAGGAGTGAGAGAGAGGGTGAGAGAGAGAGCGAGAGTTGCGGAGAGAGAGAGAGAGAGCTATGTGTGGGTCGTTGTCGTTGTTTCGTACCGTGCGTGCCTTTTGGAGGGCATGCGTTGGGGTCGTGCAACGCTTATTATACTTTCGCAAGGATTTCATTATCTTCGGTTACTGCAACTGAACTTCCCTGATACCAACCGTGATCGTAGGTGTCGCGGGATTGGTAATGTTTTTACTCGTGGTCTGAGGAGGGACTATGTTTGTATGTTGTATGTATCCACTCTAGCGTGTTTTTGTTGAACTGATGGGACTCTTAGCCTTAGAGGCTAAAACGTTGCATGCGGGTAGGCACTAAGGAATATCGAGGCCAAGTTCGAAAATGATGATAGGTCAAAAGTCAAGGTCACTGGAGCCTAAAAATGTTGCCGCGCGGTTGGTGATTTAGCGTCTTAACGCTATAGTTCATTTGTGTGTGTGTTAAATTCCGTTCACCCCCCAAAAAAGTGCAACAAACAAATTCGGGGAGTTGTGATCATGGTCACTCTAGCTCGGAAGTGCTCTTAGTAAGTGACGCCATATTGTTTTGAAACGTAACAAGGCAAGGCTTATCGGACTCGTCATGGGAATAAACGAGAGAAGAAAAGAGGACAACAGTGTCTTTTCTGATGGACGTTTCAAACCTGCGTCACGCATGTTTGAAATCCCCCAACAGGGCTGTGCCCCTAAACCCCGCCGGGGCTGGTGTAGCATTCTCAAAAATGGATTTGTTCTCAAAATGTCAGCACATGTGCAAAATCGATCAAGTCGACGTACCAATCAAAATTTTCTATTTTTGTGTAAACACGTCGACACTAAAATTGATCCCTAAACCTCTCCCCGTAACCCTAACCCTAAAACCTATCCCCTAAATCTTTCGCACATGCGCAGACGTGCTTTGAGGTTACAAATTTTTTTTTTTTTTTTCCCCCACCATTTGAAGAACACCAACACACACACCGTTCCCGGCCCCTGCACCCCTGCCTTTCAGTTGTTTTTGTTGTCATTTTGGGGAGCTGTATCCATGGTAGGGGGTGGGGTGGTGAGTAGGGGTCTGCTGATGGAGGACCGAAATAACACACATGAGCAGATTCCCCCACCCCCACCCCCACACCAACCCCCACCCCCACACAGTCATGCGCGCACGCCGCACAGCGTGCGGGTTTTCAGATTTTAAAATGCTTTACGTTTTGTAACAGGGATATTTTTCAATTATTATTATCAGTTCGTTTCTCTTCAGAAGACACTGATGTAAAGTACCCCAAAAGACACGTGTTTAACATTTTCTGCCCATTGAGGAAAACCTTGAGATAAATGTTGCACACATTCCGTAGCTTGTTTTCTGACGACATGAAAACAGGTTTTCAGATTTAAAATGCTTTACTTTTTTTACCGTTATGGAACAGGGATATTTTTTTCAATTATTATTATCAGTTCGTTTCTCTTCAGAAGACACTGATGTAAAGTACCCCAAAAGACACGTGTTTAACATTTTCAGCCCATTTGGAAAACACTTGAGATAAGTGTTGC
>CM065701.1:15306279-15323779 GCA_017654935.2 Phymorhynchus buccinoides | reverse complement strand
ACACACACACACACAAACACGCGCGCGCGCGCACACACCACGCACGCACGCGCGCACACACACACGCACGCACACCACACACACACACACGTGAAACTGACTATGCTTTGATGAGGGGTAGGGGGTTCTGCTGGGATAGGAGGTGGTGAACACTCGTACTCGTATGTATAATTGTGTGCCTCGCTTTAAATTAAGCAATGAATTAAAAAAAAATCAGTGAGCGAAAGTACATTAATTTATATTTGTTTTAAATCCGTTGTGTCCAGTTTCTGTTCTTCAGTAACTACAGAAATTTAAGCGAACGATCTTTTTTTTGGGATACCCCCTACATCCACTTAAAACTGTACAAATCTCAGTTTACATAGGCCTGTTGGGTTCTGTAAGCCTACTTGTTCATTGACAAACAGGATAAAACAAAACAAACAAGCAAAATGTGTAGATCTATTATCCGAAGGTGGGTCCTAGCTAAAAACAAATCTTGAAATCTTCTTCTTCTTCTTCTTCTTCTTCGTCGCCAGACAGTTTCCAGTCATATGAGCGCAGATGCGTCATGCTGCCGTTATGCGCCTAACTAAGAAATAGTCAGGCCCAGCATGTCCGACTTCGGCTGGAGAAACCTGTGTAAAGAATGCATAGAAAAAAGGCAAGAGAATGGACCAATAAGACAGAAAGATAGCTAGATGACAGGTGAGGGAACTATTTGTACAAAAGACAACCCCCCCCCCCCCCCCCCGGTATCCCCACGGGGGGATTCAGTGATTAGTAGGCCCTACTTACTTTACAAGGGAGTGTGAAAAAGACCCTGATCAAAATCTGTTTAACGTCCTCCGGTCTGGAACAGATAATGGGAACGGGGGACATTAGTAGATATATAAAGATGGTGGGAATGATCCTGGAGGCAATGCCCGGAGGCAGTGCAACACCAGTAAAGTCCCGAATTTATAACAATACAGATATGCATGTCTAATGTAAACGGTTCAAACGACCCTCATCTAAGACCCAGTTTTTCACGAAAAATAATAGCAAGGATTAAAATGGTGACGCCATTAAAAAAAAAATCCTATTTGGTTTTTTTGTGGGTTTTTTTTTTAGGACTACAACACATGCAAAAACGAAATATGCGGATACATGCACATTGACCGACCTTGGGTTTTTCAAAGCCCCGTTTAAAAAATAAAATAAAATAAAGTCGCTGTCAATGAATTGTCGGTATTGCCAACAACACAAGTGAAAGGGAAGGAAGAACGATCTATATTACTGCACATGATTGAGTGGTTATTTCCCTTTGATTGAAAAACCGGTTCCCTAGAGGTTAATTATTATAGTCTTTGTGGGGATAAACAATCCAAACACACGACGCCAGTCTGATTCTTTGCTTCTTCGTCGTCGTCGTCGTCGATCGCTCAGACAGTTTCCAGTCATATGAGCGCAATGCGCCATGCTGTCGTTATGCGCCAAGGAAACAGACCCACTAGCATGTTAGTCTTTGGCTTGAGAAAATCTAGTAAGGCAGAAAGACAGTTGTAGATGACAATAAGCAAAGGGGGAAAGGGTACTCAAAAAGAGTGAAAGATTAGAGGAAGTTACAAGCACAGAACTTCCAGAAGGTGGGGGAACTATTTGTACGAAACACGCACGCGCTCTTGCGCGCGCGCGCGCGCGCACACACACACACACACACAGCGCGCGCGGTCACGGTAGCCGAGGGGAGGGGGGGGGGGGTGCTAAAAATTCATATTGTTGTTAACAGTAGGGCTAATAGTACTATTAGAAAACGTACAAACAAACACACAAAAAAGACAAACCAACCGCAACCAAGCATAGGCCTAGGTCAGGGCATAAGACAGGCCAGAGCTGACAAAACAGCAACATTAGGTGAAGACGGCGTTCGTCTCACGGGCAAAATGTGACTGAAAATTGCTTCATTTCATGAGATAATTGGCATGGGCTTCTTACCCGCCCATGGGTTTTTTACCCCGTCTTCACCCTACTGCCGTGTGACAGCGGCTTCCGAAAACAGCAAGTTTAGTGCTGTTTTAAGACACTGTGACTGTCGCAATAGTCAATCATAACCATAACCACACGCACGCACGCACTCACGCACGCACGCACACGCACGCACGCACGCACGCACGCACACACACGCACACACACACACACATAATACATAACACGCGCGCGCGTTCAACCCACTAAAGCTAAAATTGATAGACATACAAATTGCCTTCATATTTCCTGCATGTAAGCCTATCTTACCGCAATGATTGTAGGGGAAGACGGGGTAAAAAGCGCATGGGCGGGTAAGAAGCCCACCCCAATTATCTCATGAAATAAAGAAAATTTCAGTCAAATTTGCCCATGAGACGAATGCTAGACATTAACGCTCGTCTCATGGGCAAAATGAGACTGAAATTTGCTTCATTTCATCAGTGAGATAATTGGGGTGGGCTTCTTACCCGCCCATGCGCTTTTTACCCCGTCTTTCCCTATGACAATGACAGTGCAGACTAACTTTACACGTGATGGTTGATGCCCTAGCCCACACCATTTTTTATAATAAAAATTAAAATCTGGCTAAGCCTATACTATAACTTTTCTGAGTATTTTTTTTTAAATGAGAAAGTGGAGCAGGGAGGGGGGGGGGGGGGGGGGGCACAGTTTTACAATTTGTTTAATTAAACTTGAAAATGCGGGTTTATAACTGTAAAAATAGGGTAAAACAACATCCTGGTCTCAAAATTAAAAGCAAGGGATATTTATCCGAGATAATATCAAATTAACCAAAACTTACTTAGAGTTGCTCCCCTTGACTTGTCAAGTCGGCCATTTTGAAAGCAAATTGAAAAATGAACGCAGAAACAAGAAACCAGAAACCAGGTGATTATTGTGATGTACGTGAAACACCGACGAGCGTAATGAAAACAGTTTATGAACAACATTTTGGGCGGTTTTCTTTCCAACTTTTCCCATTATTACAACAGAATAAGGCAGAATGAAACTAGGCCTACTTACAAGTTACAGAATAAAACCTTTTCCAAGATCTAATCTTCAGTTATCAGTACGATGAAGGTCACAAGGTGGAAGATCAAACGAAGATGAAGGTGGAAGATCAAACGAAGATGAAGGTGGAAGATCAAACGAAGAAGAAGAAGAACTACTGGAGTGGGCTGAAAAACAGAGATAAACGTCAAACTGGGCCCATCAATTTGCAGTGTGTTAATTATTGTCTATTGATGCAAAGGAGACAATCAGCGGTGTTTTAATTTAAGCTAACATATTTTACTGATAATTTAGAGAATGGTTCTTTCAAAACAAATGCGTCATCAGGTGAAAATGTTGAAAAATGACGTCACCACCACTGCGTAATGACAAAACTTTAAAGATCACAGACATACAGGTGTAATAAATGAGGTGAAAGGGCGAATTTTCTGGATTTGTATTTTGTTTTGGAAATAAAGCGATGCGGCTCAGAAATTGAAAAAACAAATCGTCTGCTAAACGAGACTTTGACTGAGTCGAACTAAGAAATTACTGACGATACAGATCTTGAAGTACAATCGCACTATGCTGATGCCAATACGCACATGTCGGGCGCATGAACTGCACACACATGTGTCAAACTCGTTCACTGATTTCCTCTGCAAGACTCCGCATGTTTAAAAATGGCTTGAATGAAAAATGGTGTTTTACGTCCTCTCGGTCTGGAACAGACACATATGGAACATTTGTAGATACAAAGATGGTGGGAACAATACTGGAGGCAATGCCCGGAGGCAGTGCAACACCAGTAAAGTCCCGATTTTTTTAACAATACAGATAGGTGTAGCAGTAACCACACCTCGGTTAAACCTCATCGGCTATGGTACCGCCACAATAATTATAATATAATAATCTGGTCCGACTTCAAAAGACTAAACTCCCAACAATCTAAAAAAAACTCGGAGAACAAGAAGAACGACGGTGCGTCCCAATCAGTGTTTGAACTAGTTCTTGAGTTGACGTCAGAGGCTTTGTCCTTCTACGTCACAAGTAACAATGTAACAAGTCTAAAATTTTATTTTCTGCTATACACCCCGAGCTGAAATTCGATGACCGAGACGACAGATAGATAGAGCCAATCTGGCAAAATGGTCTGGGGATATAACTCTCTTGACTGTGTTAGAGCAAAAGCCAGAATATCAGAGTTATTCATCTTCATCTGATGACGTCATCAGTGACGTCATCAAGTCAGTACGTTATTCGTTCGACGAAGTTTAGTTTTACGTCCTCTCGGCCGAAGCCATAATGGAACATTACTGGGATTTGTGGATGTTGGACAATGGGGGAGGGGATGAAAAAAATGTTAGTCTTTCTTTAAATAAAGTTATTTTATTATATATTAATTTATGATGAAGTTATGTCTTGATTAGTAGGTCAAGACCAAAAGTGATTCGTTCGTGGCAGACAAGGGGTTTCAACCAATGCAGGCTGGAATAAGAAACAAAGAAGAACTATAAAGAGATGCAGTAACATTTTGGAAATAGGCCTATTCCCGGAGACCACGATTTTCTACCCAAAAAATCCAGGGAAGCCAACCTAAATATCCAGAAGCCCGTAGGGCCTATGTTATAGAGGAATGGAGAGATCCTAATTTCATTGAAATTAGAGCCAAAATAATTGTAAGAAGAAGGGTTGACTGTAAGTGTAACTATCAATGTTGTAAAATGCCTACATTCTTATAGCACGAAAATATGAAGAAAGAACATTCTCGATTTCAGTGAAATAGAGTGTAGCCTATGCAGGCCCTAGGCCTAACTGCATTAGGCCGGCTGAAAGGGATAGCAGTTGATGGGAATCCGAACTAAACAGTTTTATTTCTTTTTTGTATATATAATTATTTTTTACCACAGATATGTATCAGGGACTCTCTCTCTCTCTCTCTCTCTCTCTCTCTCTCTCTCTCTCTCTCTCTCTCTCTCTCTCTCTCTCTCTCTCTCTCTCTCTGTTTATCCTTGTCAAATAAAGTGTTCCAGTGTCCAGTGTCCAGTGTCTCTCTCTCTCTCTCTGCATGTGTGTTTAACCGTCTGTTTCATCTACTCATTAACTAATCAGATTTTTTTGATTTTTTTTAAATTATTATAATTTATTTATGTTTTGCTTGTTTTTTCCCCTTAAAATTCGCGAGGACGGGTGTTATTTTTTCGTCTTTGATTTGAATAGTCATTGAGTTAAGTTATGTGTCATTATAACTCGCTCCACCCCACCCCCAACCCCTTCCTCCCATACGATATGGGCAGAAGGCCTATTCAGTAACTGAAATTGCTTGTTTGAGATGAGTCTCTCTCTCTCTCTCTCTCTCTCTCTCTCTCTCTCTCTCTCTCACTCTCTCTCTCTCTCTCTCGCTCGCTCGCTCGCTCGCTCGCTTTCTCTTGTTGCCCGATCTAGGCCTAGTAGGCTAGCTGTCTTGTGGGGAGGGAAGTGCCAACTTTGTTCCCTCCACTGAGCTATAAATAAACATATATTTATAGGTCAGTGGTTCCCCCTCGCTGCCTTTTGGAAGCTGCCAGCACAGGTTTCGCATGAAAAAAGGTAGCTCGTAAAAATAAAAAGCTCGCTACTATGAGAGTCTGTATTTGCGACAACCACAAATTTCACTTTTTCTGTACTTTAACCATTTAACTAACTCTAACCCTAACCCTAACCCTAACCCTATCCCTAACCCTAGAAAAAAGTGAAATTTGTGGTTCATGCTCAATGTCGCAAATATACACTGTCATAGGTAGCGAGCTTTTTATTTTTACGAGCTACCTATTTTCATGCGACAGGGGCCTATGTTATGTAGGCAAAGTCGGGATTGTGTCAGGACGAACGTTGTAAAATGTTCACCCCCCTAAAAAGGAAGTTTAATACAAAACGTATTTCTACCGAATAGTTTTCTTCGTTCTAAAACATGCTTTTGATCTTGTGTGCAGAGAGTAACTTAATACAACAAGATGCCACAGGTAAGTTGGTAGACAAAAATATTGTTGCTTGAGTGTTTCTTTGTTTCTTTGTTTTCATATCTACCTGAATGGTATTCGCCAATGTTGCTTTATACTACTCCTTGCCGACACGAAAGGACGATAATTTTAGGCCCGAAGTGCCGATGCTCTCTGGTGACGAGTCAGGAGCAGATAATTTTTGTGTGGCTGTTTTGACAACTTTCCTGATCTTTCACCCTTCTGGGTAAAGGTCAAGGGTTATACTCAGAACGAGGCTCGGTGAGCTTTAAACTTCCGGTTTTATTGTAGCCTAGGCCTCTCTCAGTCTCCGTTTACCCACTGCGGTTGTAACACATTCTGAATGGCTTGCTTGTCGGTGTGTTCACAGCAAGGAAAAGAACAAATGATTACTTCGTCACTCTGACGATTTTCGAATCCCCCATGCACAAAAAATGCATGTTCAGGAGAGGATTGACTACTCTCATGTAGGCCTATAAAGCACAAATCTCGTCTATGCCATCAGCTCAAAATCTACATGTGTGTGTGTGTGTGTGTGTGTGCGTGTGCGTGTGCGTGCGTGCGTGCGTGCGTGCGTGCGTGTGTGTGTGTGAGTATGTGTGTTGCATGCACACACACGCACATTCTCTCTCTATCTCTCTCACTGACACGCACATACACACACACACACACACACACTCACACTCACATAGGCCTACACACAAACATACAGACACACACGCACACACACAGCCTGCGCACACACGCGTGCACACACATGCACACACACACACTAAGATAGGACTTTAAAACTAGACATTGTGCAACATCCAAGCCTTTTATAGGCTACTAGGGGAAGACGGGGTAAAAAGCGCATGGGCGGGTAAGAAGCCCACCCCGATTATCTCATGAAATGAAGCAAATTTCAGTCTCATTTTGCCCATGAGACGAGTGTTAATGTCTAGCATTCGTCTCATGGGCAAATTTGACTGAAATTTTCTTTATTTCATGAGATAATTGGGGTGGGCTTCTTACCCGCCCATGCGCTTTTTACCCCGTCTTCCCCTATGTTTAGATGGCGTAACTTAGATTGAACAATTGAAGATTGACATAACTTACATAGGTGAAGACGGGGTAAAAAGCCCACTGGGCGGGTAAGAAGACCATGCCATTTTGCCCATGAGACGAGTGTTAATGTTTAGCATTCGTCTCATGGGCAAATTTGACTGAAATTTGCTTTATTTCATGAGATAATTGGCATGGGCTTCTTACCCGCCCATGGGCTTTTTACCCCGTCTTCACCTACACACACACGCATGCAAGCACACACACACGCGCGCACACACACACATTTTTTTCTAGCATCAGGAGTAGTGGAAATAATTTAAATCACACACACACACGCGCGCGCACGCACACACGCACACGCACGCACACACACACACACACATGCGGCCTACATTCTGTTCATTTAATTTAACATAAACGGAAGTGGACAGCACATTCCTATTTTTAGTAACACTAATGGCTGCCCCCTTTTAGCGTCCCAGGAAAGTTGTGACATAGGGGAGACCGGGGCAGGTTGGGACAGTTTTTTCCATTCTTGCTCTTATTTAAATATGAACACACAAATCACTTTAAAAATATGTCGAAAGAAAACTATTCATTCAAGAATAACGCAAAACAATAAAATATTTGAAATTAATGAATGATTGCTTGTAATTAACCGTTAAAGAGACCTACCCTACATGGCCCGACCTGCCCCGGGGCCGGGGCAGGTTAGGACACACACTGGGGCAGGTTGAGACATAATAAGTTAGCGTCCAAAAAATTAAATGAAAACCAAAACTGATTTTTAAATGTGTATTCTTATTTCCACAAACTAAATGTTTACAAAGTATCTGCAAACTTCAGAAAACTTTGAACAACAATTTAAAAAAGTGAATATATATACCATCTGGTAGTAAAGTGCAGTCAGCACCTAAAAAGAAAGGTCAACCTTTAACAACGGTGTTTAAAATAAACAAAGAATTAACAGGAAAAACACACCTCAGTGTGTCTTTCTGTAACAACAAATTAAACTCAACTGAAAGCAATCATTTGCACATGTTGTTGGCCTCTGTTCAAGTCATTTACACAGGTCACAAAAAAATAACATTCTGAACTAACGTCAGCGCATTCCTCGTGGCACCAATTTTGACATGTCTGACATTGGATCCATATATCTCCAGGCCGAGAATGTTCAAAATGTTCTTGACAAAAAATGCAAAGAAATGTCTTTGACATATCGTCACGTTTGAGATCAGTGACATAGGCAGGCTCATGGCCCCTCTGGACATCAGCAGCAGTGGTACAGAGTGGCACACCACTGGTTTGGGCATCAGCAGTGGTAGAGAGTGGAACACCACTGGTATGGGCATCAGCAGTGGTAGAGAGCGGTACACCACTGGTTTGGGCATCAGCAGTGGTAGAGAGCGGTACACCAATGGTTTGGGCATCAGTAGTGGTAGAGAGCGGCACACCACTGGTTTGGGCATCAGCAGTGGTAGAGAGTGGCACACCACTGGTTTGGGCATCAGCAGTGGTAGAGAGCGGCACACCACTGGTTTGGGCATCAGCAGTGGTAGAGAGCGGTACACCAATGGTTTGGGCATCAGCAGTGGTAGAGAGCGGCACACCACTGGTTTGGGCATCAGCAGTGGTAGAGAGCGGTACACCACTGGTTTGGGCATCAGCAGTGGTAGAGAGCGGTACACCACTGGTTTGGGCATCAGCAGTGGTAGAGAGCGGTACACCACTGGTTTGGGCATCAGCAGTGGTAGAGAGCGGTACACCACTGGTTTGGGCATCAGCAGTGGTAGAGAGCGGCACACCACTGGTTTGGGCATCAGCAGTGGTAGAGAGCGGTACACCACTGGTTTGGGCATCAGCAGTGGCAGAGAGCGGTACACCACTGGTTTGGGCATCAGCAGTGGTAGAGAGCGGCACACCACTGGTTTGGGCATCAGCAGTGGTAGAGAGCGGTACACCACTGGTTTGGGCATCAGCAGTGGTAGAGAGCGGTACACCACTGGTTTGGGCATCAGCAGTGGTAGAGAGCGGCACACCACTGGTTTGGGCATCAGCAGTGGTAGAGAGCGGTACACCACTGGTTTGGGCATCAGCAGTGGTAGAGAGCGGTACACCACTGGTTTGGGCATCAGCAGTGGCAGAGAGCGGCACACCACTGGTTTGGGCATCAGCAGTGGCAGAGAGCGGTACACCACTGGTTTGGGCATCAGCAGTGGTAGAGAGCGGCACACCACTGGTTTGGGCATCAGCAGTGGCAGAGAGCGGTACACCACTGGTTTGGGCATCAGCAGTGGTAGAGAGCGGTACACCACTGGTTTGGGCATCAGCAGTGGTAGAGAGCGGCACACCACTGGTTTGGGCATCAGCAGTGGCAGAGAGCGGTACACCACTGGTTTGGGCATCAGCAGTGGTAGAGAGCGGCACACCACTGGTTTGGGCATCAGCAGTGGTAGAGAGCGGTACACCACTGGTTTGGGCATCAGCAGTGGTAGAGAGCGGCACACCACTGGTTTGGGCATCAGCAGTGGTAGAGAGCGGTACACCACTGGTTTGGGCATCAGCAGTGGTAGAGAGCGGCACACCACTGGTTTGGGCATCAGCAGTGGTAGAGAGTGGCACACCACTGGTTTGGGCATCAGCAGCTGTGGTAGAGAGTGGCACACCAATGGTTTGGGCATCAACAGTGGCAGAGAGTGGTACACTAACAGAGAGGGGTCCACCACTGACCTGGACATCAGCAAAAGCAGAGACAGACATGCCAGCCCTGGAAAGACTTGCGTCATCCACCTGATTGCTGACGATAAGAGTCTCAGTAACATTGTCAAAGAAGACCCCTTGCAGAATACCGGGAGTGCAGGTCTTGTAGCTTGCCAAAGACAGCTTCAACATTGCTTCTGTTGAACGCTGTAGCTCTTGCAAGGCTGGTAGCTTCAGGAGTATGTCTGCTTATACATTCATGCCGTTTTAGAAACCCTGAAAGCCAATCCTGCCCTGCCATTCCATTGTCAGCCCAACAAGGAGGACAACTAATGTGCTTTTTTTCTGAAGGCTGATATGCCAGTTTTCTTATTATCTTGGAGTCCATGGGGAAACCGATCCTTGAGGCTTTCAATATATAGTCAACCAGTTCAGCTTCTTCGCCTTCACTGAAGACTTTTCTTGTTTTGCAGCTCTCTGTAAAGCTTTTAAGGTCTTTACCTTCTTTGCATTTCTTGACTGCACGTCTAAGGGTTTCTTTGGGGACCTGATAAGATTCTGCAGCTTTGCGCAGAGATAACCCCTTCCAGACAGCATCTACAGCACCTTGAATAACAGTTGTGCCAATCTGTCCACGTGTACTTTTCTTCTTGTATGTCCGCACCATCTATTCGTAAACAAAAAAAGAGCAAATTATCAGAAAAATCATTTATTTTTCTTTTAAATGAAAAATAACGTTCACAATTAATTCTGGGGCAGGTTGGGACAATGGCCCAACCTACCCCGGCCCAACCTGCCCCAACGTGTATACTTTTAAGTTTTTCATTACTACTCGTACACCAATAACAAATATTCATAAATTCAAGCATAAGCACTTTTTAAGATGATTTAAGAATGCAATAAAACAAACAATACATTGAAGAGTAAAATACTAAAGCATTCATTCAGGCAGGGAGACGACACACAAAAATTACTTACAGTGGAAAATCAAGGTGCTACTGCCAGACAACATGGAGGCACGTGTTCCACTGGCATTAAAGATGGCGCCTATGGTAGTTCTGGTTGTTTAAAAATAAAGACTGGAAAGGAAACGGCTGAAAACATAGTGCAGTTAGTTATATTTTAGGTGGACCAACCTGCCCCAAGGCCCAACCTGCCCCGGTCTCCCCTACTATTATTTCCTGACAGGCAAGGGCGATAATCTTAAGTAGGTGGCGTTCGCATCTCAGGGTACGAGGCAAGGGCAGAGAATTTTACACTGAGGCAAGTGTTCTTCGGGGCCTCTTTTATCTCACGAACGATCGAAAGTGGACTTTAGCGTCCAATCAGTCGTAGACCCCTATTGGACGATGTTCCTGAAGACTGGGGTCTTCCCGGGGACTGATTAAGACGATGAGGTAAGTCGTTCTATTTCATGATGATATAGACGATATAATACTGAGTAAGATGCTAATTTTAGGCGCACTTATGAGATTAAGATTAAAATTATAGCCCCGTCGACAACTAAGGCCATGTCAGGGCTGTCACCAGGTTAAATATTACCACGTATTAGGCACTTATGAGAATGTGAGTGAAAGCAAACACTAACCCAAAGGACCATGGAGTTTACCATTTTGCATTCCCAGGGCTCCCAGGGACCCCCATGTGGGGGTCTATGAAGTATTAACATTCTAAAGGACCCTCTAAAAGAATGTGCAGGGGGTCCCAGTGATGCATTCGCAATGCCACTGGGACTCTCTATCCCTCCTCTAGGACCCTCTATGCTGTAAGTGAAGGAGTCCCTGGGACCCCTTTTTTTGCGGGACGATTGGGAGCCCTGATTCCTTTCCAGAAGTGAGAAATAAGAATTATTAAACTTTTTATTACTAAATGTTGTGTGTGAGTTGCGTTTGTTTTTAGTCACCCTGTATCTTACACTCTCATTACCTACTGCTTTTGCCCAAAGACACGCACGCACGCACGCACGCACGCACGCGCGCGCGTGCGGACAGTTGGCGTTTAATAATATGATTAGAAGGAAACACTACACTTAGACTAACTGCGGAGTCAATGAAGGTTTTGTTCCGTGACGTTCCGCCTGACACAATCTTTAATTTCTTGAAAGAGATTAATATATTTCACTTGATGTAAACTACTGTGATATTTTTAACCCTGGACGTGTCAGGTTTTTACTTGCTAAGTTTGTGATTGACTAATGATTTTTAACAAAAAGTATTTTAACCAAAAAACTTTGATCTTGTTTTACCTTATGTTTTTATCCCTTTTGCGTGGTGAGATTTAACGTGGTGTCAACGTGGTGACAGCCCTGAAATGGCTTTTGTTGTCGACGGGGCTATAATTTTAATCTTAATCTTTTAATAAAAAAGGGAGGTTTCACTGTATAATAAACAAGGGTTAACAACAACAACAACAATTTTTATTAAAAAAACTGGACAAAGCTTAACATTATTGTTGCATTACACCGTTTTGAGTTCAGAGAGAACAGCCGTTATACTGCGGCGTTTTGTCTGCGCAATGTATCACCACCAGAGGTCAATGGTTCTCTGCTGCTTGGCCTTCATGAATTATGCAGACCTGACTGACTGGGTTCAAGGACGTTTTCCTTTCTTGTGGGGTTTGTTTTGTAGTCGGTGAGGAGCTGGGGGGTAACCTGCACCCCCCCCCCCACCCCTCCACCCACCCCAGTTTTGGGGGTAGGGATGATCGTTTGGCAACTGTGACATACCTAATCGGTCCAGAACCTTCAAACGTGGCCTGAATGACCCTAATACATTGTAGTTTGTGAAAATGTATGCCAAGTGAGGGATTTGTTGATTATTTTTTAAGTGTGAGAGATGACATCCTCTTTTAATCATGAAAATAACAGTACGCGAAGAACGCGTGTCACGGAAGCCAAGTTATAGCCTTATTATTATTTGTAATGCTCTTTTTATGATACTTACTCATTGCTTTTACTAAATTAGGAAGCAAATTATAGTTTTCTTAGTTTTAATATCACTTGATTACTTATTGAAATTGAAATTGCCGAAATGAGGTTTAGGGGGGTACCCTTGCGGCAGGGGCAATAACTATAAGACCAACCCAAATATTTTGCTGTTAACATGCATAAATGGATTCAGCACACTCTGGAGCACATTTTAGACCTAGTCTGGTTTAGCCCTGGGGGGGGGGGGGTGCAGGGTACCCCCCAGCTCCTCACCGAGTATTGGTGGTGGGTTCTTTATGGCAAACGTTAGAGCAACCGAGGTTTACTTATTTATTTAGTAATGAATAAACAAAGTGGTGACTGCTGCATCCAGCAATTGACCTCCTAGGATCCTTCTTCCTCCCACCCACCCAGGTTAGTATTTATTTAGTAGTTTATTTTATTCACTTAAATATGGAGAAAATAGAGCTAGGATAACGGTCAAGGGTTATACTCAAGACGCTAATTTTAGGCGCACTTATGAGATTAAGATTAAAATTATAGCCCCGTCGACAACTAAGGCCATGTCAGGGCTGTCACCAGGTTAAATATTACCTCGTATTAGGCACTTATGAGAATGTGAGGGAAAGCAAACACTAACCCAAAGGACAATGGAGTTTACCATTTTGCATTCCCAGGGCTCCCAGGGACCCCCATGTTGGGGGTCTATGAAGTATTAACATTCTAATGGACCCTCTAAAAGAATGTGCAGGGGGTCTCAGTGATGCATTCGCAATGCCACTGGGACTCTCTGTCCCTCCACTAGGACCCTCTATACTGTAAGTGAAGGAGTCCTAGGGACTCCTTGTTTTGCGGGACGATTGGGAGCCCTGATTCCTTTCCAGAAGTGAGAAATAAGAATTATTAAACTTTTTATTACTAAATGTTGTGTGTGAGTTGCGTTTGTTTTTAGTCACCCTGTATCTTACACTCTCATTACCTACTGCTTTTGCCCAAAGACACGCACGCACGCACGCACGCACGCACGCGCGCGCGCGCGGACAGTTGGCGTTTAATAATATGATTAGAAAGAAACACTACACTTAGACTAACTGCGGAGTCAATAGTAGTATAGTTTGTGACACTGATCACCCCATCCTCCTCCAATCCTCCCAAACGTCTTAAGAAAAGGTCAGTTGGAAGATCGATACCTTGTATTGACCTTAAGAAAGATAGGTCAAGTCGGGTCAAGAAGAAGATGACGGGCGTAAGAAGGGGTCAGTGCGAAGTAAGAAAGGGTCAGTTAAAGATCGATACCTTGTATGGACCATAAGTAGATAGGTCAAGATGAAGAAGTAAGAAAGGGTCAGTACGAAGTAAGAAAGGGTCAGTTAAAGATCGATACCTTACGTTAATTTCACCTTCCATTGCGAAAAGAGAATAAGCCATTCTGTATGCATACTGAAACGACTGACCTTTTATAAAAACCGACACTATATGTGAGTTAATGAGGGATAAGCGTTCTACTGGTAAAACGCAGAATAGGCTAGCTAATAACGCGGTTTGACATTTCGAATGCTAGACTATACGCGACAGAAAAAGATAGGCATTGTTTATCCGTGTGTGTGTATGATATGATGAATAAACTGGTTTGAATGGATCTGACAGTAACAGGTATATATTTTTGTTTGTTATCTGTCTGTGTATTTTATTTGTGATTTAAAGCATAATGGAAGAATAATATTGACTGCTGTTTTGTGTGTGCATGATCGTTTTTGATTGTTTTTTGGGTTTTTTCTTTTTTTAGTGTGTGTATAATATTCGTAGTGAAACATAGCGACATACAAGTATAATTGTTATTCATCGCTGGCTGACTTTGACACGGAATACAGCCCTTCCCAGCGGTTAGTAAGTGAATGACTGATAAATGAGGTGGTTTTATGACGGAAAAATAAGCCTATGGCTTAGTGTGTGTATGTGTGTTTCTGTTTGTGTGGATTTACGGTGGGTTATATTTTATCAGTCTTTAGAAATAATGTAAAGAGGTTTTAAAATAGAGGGATTTATGAGGGTTGAGATATTTCATATTAAAAAAAGAGATTTGACCGTACAGGCTTAGGACTGTCGAATTATTTATAGTATTATTAGATAATAAAGACAATTGGCTGCATTAGACGATAGTAATGTTGTTTTTTTACTTGTTGTTATTGTTTCTAGGAAGGCAGAAAGCTTAAATCAGTATGGGTTCTGTTGTTATTCGCTACTCTCATATGGGACATTAGTTACTCTCTCTCTCTCTCTCTCTCTCTCTCTCTCTCTCTCTCTCTCTCTCTCTCTCTCTCTCTCTCTCTCTCTCTCTCTCTCTCTCTCTCTCTCTCTCTCTCTCTCTCTCTCTCTCTCTCTCTCTCTCTCTCTCTCTCTCTCACTCTCAGTGTTCTTTTTAACCCTAGGCTGATCTTAACCATGATGCTATATTCTTTTTATGTTTATGACTCTAAACGTTAAAGTCTGGTTTATTTCAGTTTCATAACAATAACCCTAGGTTGATCCTATCCCTATCATCTGTGTCTACGACTCGATCTTAAAGTCTGGTTCTTTTCAGTTTCATGACAACAACCCTAGGCTGACCCTAGCCCTACCCTCTTCATGTTTACGACTCTCTATCTCAAAAGTCAAAAGTCTGGTTTCTTTCAGTTTCATGACAACTGCCTCAGGCTGATCCTAACCATATCCTCTTCGTGTTTACGGCTCTCAACGTCAAAGTCTGGTTTCTTTCAGTTTTATAGCAACAACTCTAGGCTGATTGTAACCCTATCCTCTTCGTCTTAACGACTCGGTCTCAAAGTCTGGTTCTTTTCAGTTTCACGACAACAACCCTAGGCTGACCCTAACCCTATCATCTTAGTGTTAATACTCTCGATCTCAAAAAATCTGATTTCTTTCAGTTTCATAACAACAGCCTTATGCTGAGGTTATCATCTTTATGATTGCGACTCTCGATCTTAAAGTCTGGTTCTTTTCAGTTTCACGACAACCCTAAGCTGATCCTAACCCTATCCTCTTCGTGTTTACGACTCTCGATCTCGAAGTTTGGTTTCTCTCAGTTAAATGACAATAACCCTATAGGCTGGTCCTCCTTTCCTTATCCCCTCCATGTTTATTATTCTCGATCTCAAAGGCAAGTTTCTTTCAGTTTAATAACAACAACGCTAGATTGATCCTAACCCTATCCTCTTTGTGTTTACGACGTTCGATCTTAAAGTCTGGTTCTTTTCAGTTTCATGACAATAACTCTAGTCTGATCCTAACCCTATCCTCTTCATGTTAATACTTTCGATCTCAAAATCTGATTTCTTTCAGTTTCACGACAATAACTCTAGGCTGATCCTCGCCTTATCATATTAATTTTTACAGCAGTCGATCTCAAAGTCTGGTTCTTTTCACTTTCATGACAACCCTAGGCTGCTCCTACCCCTATCCTCATTGTTCTTCATGTTTATACTCACGATCTCAAAGTCTGGTTTCAGTCAGTTACATGACAACATCCCTAGGCTGATCCTACCCTTATCATCTTCCAGGCTCAAAATCTGATTTATTTCAGTTTCACGACAATAACTCTAGGCTGATCCTCGCCTTATCCTATTAGTTTTCATGGTTCTCCATCACAAAGTCTGGTTCTTTTCAGTTTCACGACAACCCTAGGATGATCCTACCCTTATTATCTTTCAGGCTTAAAATCTGATTTCTTTCAGTTTCACGACAATAACTCTAGGCTGATCCTAGCCCTATCCTATTAGTTTTCATGGCTCTCCGTCACAAAGTCTGGTTCTTTTCAGTTTCACGATAACCCTAGGCTGATCCCAACCTTATCATCTTCATGATTACGACTTTTGATAGGCTGATCCCAACCTTATCATCTTCATGATTACGACTTTCGATCTTAAAGTCTGCTTCTTTTCAGTTTCATGACAACATCCCTAGGCTGATCCTAACCCTATCCTCTTCGTGTTTTCGACTCTCAATGTCAAAGTCTGATTCTTTTCAGTTTCACAACTCTAAGCTGATCCTAATCCTATCCTCTTAGCCTATCCTTATTCTCTTATCAGTTTAATGACAACAACCGTAGGCTGCTGCTATCCCTATCCTCTTCGTGTTTACGACTCCCGATTTCGAAGTCTGGTTTCTTTCAGTTTCGTGACAACAACCCTATAGGCTGATCCTCCTATCCTTATCCTCTTCATGTTTATTATTCTCGATCTCAAAAGCAACTTTCTTTCAGTTTCACGACAACCCTAAGCTGATCCTAACCCTATCCTCTTCGTGTTTTCGACTTTCGATCGCAAAGTTTGGTTCTTTTCAGTTTAATAACAACAACGCTAGACTGATCCTAACCCCATCCTCTTCGTGTTTACGACTTTCGATCTTAAAGTCTGATTCTTTTCAGTTTCATGACAATAACTCTAGGCTGATCCTAACCCTAAATTTTGAGTGTTTATGATTCTCGATCTCATTTCTTACAGCGAGAGCTTTGAGGAACACCTGGAACACTTGGACTTTGTCTTCACTACCATCAGCAAACATGGACTGAAGCTCAAGCCGTCAAAGAGCCATTTGTTCAGGGAACAGGTTCCATATCTGGGCCATATCATTTCAGAAAAGAGTGTGGCAACAGACCCGGAGAAAGTTCAGGCAGTACAGGATTGGCCAAGACCAGTCACAGTCAAGCAGTTGCAGACCTTCCTTGGTCTAGCAGGCTACTATAGACGCTACATAGAGAGGTTTGCACACATAGCAGCGCCACTGTACGATGCCATGAAAGAGGAGAAGGAAACAGAAAAGAAGAAAAGCAAGAAGACTGTCAAGTTAAGGA
>CM065701.1:15267106-15305779 GCA_017654935.2 Phymorhynchus buccinoides | reverse complement strand
GTTTCCTTCTAATCGCTATTTTAAACGCCAACTGTCCGCACGCGCGCGCGTGCGTGCGTGCGTGCGTGCGTGCGTTGTCTTTGGGCAAAGCAGTGAGTAAGTGAGAGTGTAAGATACAGGGTGACTAAAAACAAACGCAACTCACTAACACAACTTTATTATAAAAAGTTTAATAATTCTTATTTCTCACTTCGAAAGATCAGGTCTCCCAGTCGTCCCGCAACAATGGTCCTGGGACTCCTTCATTACAGTATAGAGGGTCCTAGTGGAGGACAGATAGTCCCAGTGGCATTGCGAATGCTAAAAAAGAATGATTTAGTGCATCACTGGGAACCCCTGCACATTCTATTTAGGAGCTCCCTTAGAATGTTAATACTCCATAGACCACCCCATGGGGTCCTGGGAGCCCTGGGAATGCAAAATGGTAACTCCATGGTCCTTTTGGGTTGGTTTGCTTTCACTCACATTCTCTAAGTTCCTAATACGAGTTAATATTTAACCTAGTGACAGCCTGACATGGCTTAGTTGGCGACGGGGCTAGAATTTAATCTTAATCTCATAAGTGCGCACATTAGCAATCTTACTCAGTGTATATCGTACTATATCTCCATGAAATAGAACTTACTTACCTCATCGTCTTAATTAGTCCGCGAGACCCCAGTCTTCAGAACTCGTCAATAGGGGTCTACAAGATTGCCTAATGTCCCCACTTCGATCGTTCGTGAGATAGAGGAGGCCCCGAAGAACACTTGCCTCAGTGTAAAATTATCTGCCATTTGCCCCATCGTACCCTGAGATGCGAACGCCACCTCACTTGAAGTATTATCGCCCTTGCCTGTCAGGAATATAGTAGGGGAGATCGGGGCAGTTGCCTTGGGGCAGGTTTTGGTCCACCTAATATAGCCACATGCACTATGGTTTTTCAGCGTTTTCCTTTCCAATCTTTGTTTTACGACCAAACTACCATAGGGCCATCTTTAATGCCAGATGGATACAGTCCTTCTGTTGTCTGGCAGTAGCACCTGATTTCCCTGTATTAATTTTGTGTGTCGTCTCCCTGCCTGAATGAATGGCTTTGTATTTACTCTATCATTATTGTTTTGTTTATGGCATTCTTAAATATTTTAAAAATTGCTTATGCTTGAATTTATGATTTTGTTATTGGTTACGAGTAGTAATGAAAAACTTAAAATCTACACGTTGGGGCAGGGTAGGTTGGGCCATTGTCCAAACGCCCCCAATTACTTGTAAACGTTATTTTCATTTAAAAGAAAAATAATGAGTTTTCTGATAATTTGCTCTTTTTTGTTTACGAATAGGATGGTGCGGACATGCAAGAAGAAAGTACCATGGACAGTTGGCACAACTGTATTCAAGGATGCTGTAGATGCTGTCTTGAAGGGTTATTCTCTGGCGCAAAGCTGCAGAATCTTATCCAGGTTCCCCAAAAGAAACCCTTAGACGTGCAGCAAGAAAATGCAAAGAAGGTAAGACCTAAAGCTTTCCGAGAGCTGCAACACATAAAAGTCTTCATTGAAGGCGAAGAAGCTGACTGGTTGACTATATTTGAAAGCCTCAAGGATCGTTTCCCCATGGACTCCAAGACCATAAGAAAAGCTGGCATATCAGCCTTCAGAAAAAAAGCACATTAGTTGTCCTCCTTTTGGGCTGACAATGATGGCCACGGCAGATAGGCTTTCCAGGTTTCTAAACGGCATAATGTATAAAGCAGACAACTCTCCTGAACTACCACCTTGCAAAGCTACAGCGTTTCAGACAGAAGCATGTCAAGCTGTCCTTTGGCGAAGCTACAAACCTGCACTCCCGGTATTCTGCAAGGGGTCTTCTTTGACATGTTACTGAACTCTTATATCAGCAATCGGTGGATGACGCAGTCTTTCCAGGGCGGCATGTCTGTCTCTGCTTTTTGCTGATTCCAGGTCGTGTGTACCCGTCCTCTGTTTAGTGTACCACTCCTGCCACTGTTGATGCCCAAACCTTGTGTGCCACTCTCTACCCACAGGCTGCTGGTGCCCAACCCAGTGGTGTGTGCCACTCTCTACTCTACAACTGCTGATGCCCAACCCGTGGTGCTCCTCTCCTAACTCACTGCTTATGCCCAACCATGATACCACTCTCTTACCACTGCTGATCCCAAACCATGATGTGCCGCTCTCTATCACTGCGATGCCCCAAACCAGTGTTGGTTGCCGCTCTCTAACCACTGCTGATGCCAAACCGTGGGTTGGCCGCTCTCTACACTGCTGATGCCAAACAGTGTGTAACCGCTCTCTGCACTGCTGATGCCCAAACCAGTGTGTACCGCTCGCTACCACTGCTGATTCCCAAACGTGGTGTTCCGCTCTCTAACCATGGCTGATGCCCAACTCGTGGTGTACCGCTCTCTGCCACGGCTGCATGCCCCAAACCATTGTTTTGCCGCGCTCTTAACCACTGCTGTGCCCCAAGCCAGGGTGTAACCGATCTCTGCCACTTGCTGATGGCCCAAACCAGTGTGTGCCGCTCTCTGCCCACTGCGATGCCAAACCAGTGGGGTACCGCTCTCTACTCTACCACTGCTGATTCCCAACAGTGGTGTCCGCTCTCTGCCAGGCTGGCCCAAACCTGGTCCGCTCTCTAACCCTGCTGATGCCCAAACCGGTGGGGTACCGCTCTCTAACCACTGCTGATGCCCAAACGCGTGGTGTACCCTGCTCTCCCCTACCACTGCTGATGCCCAAACCATTGGTGTGCCGCTCTCTACCACTGCTGATGCCAAACCGGGTGTACCGGCTCTCTGCCACTGCTGATGCCCAAACCAGTCCGTGTACCGCTCTCTACCACTGCTGATGCCCAAACCATTGGTGTGCCGCTCTCATACCACTGCTGATTTCCAACCAGTGTTGTACCGCTCTTCTACCACTTTGCTGATTCCCAACCAGTGGTGTGCCGCTCTCTACCACTGCTGAAGCCCAAACCATGGGGTCCGCTTCTCTACCACTAGCTGTGCCCAAACCAGTGGTGTACCGCTCTCTACCACTGCTGAGCCCCAAAAAAAAAAAAAACCCCGAGTGGTGTTCCCGCCTCGTAAGAAACCACTGCTGATGCTTCAAACCATTGTGTACCGTCTCTACCACTGCTGTGCCCAAACCAGTGGTGTGCCGCTCTCTACCACTACTGATGCCCCAAACCAGTGGTGTGCCCTCTGTACACTGCTGATGCCCAAACCAGTTGGTGTGCCGCTCTCTACCACTACGATGCCCAAACCATTGGTGTACCGCCTCTACCACTGCTGTGCCCAACCGGTGGTGTACCGCTATCTACCACTGCTGATGCCACCATGGTGTTTCCACTCTCTACCACGCTGTTCCAAACCATGGTGAGTGCCACTCTGTACACCTGGCTGCTGATGTCCAGAGTGTCCGTGAGCCCTGCCTATGTCCTGATCTCAAACGTGACGATTTGTCAAGACTTTCTTTGCATTTTTTTGTAAGAACATTGTGAACATTCTCGGCTGGAGATAATGATCCAATGTCCGACTGTCACATTGGGTGCCACGAGGATGCGCTGACGTTTAATTTCAGAATGTTACTTTTTTGTGACCTGTGTACATGCCTTGAACAAAGGCCACTACATGTCAAATGTTGCTTTCATTGAGTTTAATTTGTTGTTACAAGAAGACACAGACTGAGGTGTGGTTTTATTTCCTTTTCCTGTTAATTCTTTGTTTATTTAACACCGTTTGTTAAAGGTTGACCTTTCTTTTTAGTGCTGCTGACTTTACTACCAATGGTATATTATTTTCACTTTTTAAATTGCTGGTCAAAGTTTCTGAGTTGGCAGATACTTGTAAACATTTGTTGTCGTTTGTGGAATAAAAACACTTTAAAAATCAGTTTTTGGTTTCACAAGTTAATTTTTTTGAGACGCTAACTTCTTATGTCTCAACCTGCCCCATTGTGTGGCCCCGGGTTTTCTGGTCGGCCATGTAGGGTATGTTCCCTCTTTAACGGTTCTTTACAAGCAATCATTCATTAATTTCAAATATTTTAATGTTTTGCATTTCTTGATGAATAAGTTTTGTTTCGACTATTTTTTAAAGTGATTTGTGGTTCATATTTAAATAATAGAAGATGGAAAAAAACTGTCCCAACCTGCCCCCGGTCTTCCCCTATGTCACACTTTCCCTGGGACTCATGAAGGGGCGCCATTAGTGTTACTAAAAATAGGAATGTGCTGTCCACTTCCGTTTGTTAAATTAAGTGAACAGAATGTAGGCCCATGTGTGTGTGCGTGTGTGTGTGTGTGTGTGTGTGTGTGTGTGTGTGTGGTGTGTGTGTGTGGTGTCGTGTATGTGTGTGTGTGTGTTGTGTGTGCGTGTGCGTGTGTGCTGCGCGCGCAGCGTGTGGTGTGTGTGATTTAATTATTTCCACTACTCGTGATGCTAAGAAAAAAAGTGTGTGTGGTGTGCGCGCGTGTGTGTGGTGCTTGCATGCGTGTTTTGTAATGTGAATACGGGGTAAAAGCCCGTGGTCGGGTAAGATAGCCCATGCACATTATCTCCATGAAATAACACATTTCAGTCAATTTGGCCCAGTGGATCAATGCTAAATAACACTCGTCCTCATGGCAAAATGGCATGGTCTTCTACCCGCCCAGTGGGCTTTTTACCCCGTCTCACCTATGTAAGTTATGGCAATCTTCATTGTTCAATCTAGTACGCCATCTAAACTAGGGGAAGACGGGGTAAAAACGCATGGCGGGTAAGACGCCCACCCCATTATCTCATGAAATAAAGCAAATTTCAGTCACATTTTGCCCCATGAGACGATGCTAGACATTACCACTGTCCTCCATGGGGCAAATGAGACTGAAATTTGCGTCATTTCATGAGATAATCGGGGGTGGGCTTCGTACCCACCCCTGCGCTTTTTACCCGTCTTCCCCTAGTATCCTATAAAAGGCTTGGGATTTGCAGAAATGTCTTTTTAAGTCCTATCTTGTGTGTGTGTGTGCCTGTTGTGCCGCGTGGTGTGGGCAGGCTGTGTGTGTGCGTGGTGTCTGTATGTTTGTGGTGGCCTATGGTGTGTGAGTGTGTGTGTGGTGTGGTGTATTGCGGTCAGTGAGAGAGATAAGAGAAAGAGAGGTGCGGTGTGTGCATGCAACACACATACTCACATAGCCACACCCGCACGCACGCACGCACGCACGCCGCACACACACACACCACACACACACATTAGATTTTGAGCTGATGGCAGGACGAGATTTGTGCTTAAAGGCCTACATGAGAGTAGTCATCTCTCCTGAACAGCATTTTTTGTGCATGGTGATTCGAAATTCCGTAAGTGACGAAGTAATCAGTTGTTTTCTCCTTGCTGTGAACACACAGCAAGCAATCCATTCATAATGTGTTCAACTGCAGTGTGTAAACGGAGACTGCGAGAGGCCATGGATCCTATAATTTACACTATGCAATGATTTTCCGTCAAACGAAAAAGGTATTTTTATTATACAACTAATGTTCTCATACTTCCAAATTGCAATGCCAATCCTAAGGCATTCGACCAAAGGCCTGGTAGAAGCAGTAAATCTATTCAAATCTCTTTCTCTCTGTCTGTCACTCTAGTCACACAGAACATGAGACACCCCATCTAAAAAAAAACAAACTCAGGAATTAAATTCATTGATAGAATGCAGTAGATCCACACTGTGCATTAAATGAAAAAGGCTTGTTTGAAAATAATGACATTAAAAAGCCTAAGAAATACAGACCCTATAGTTATCTAGATAGTATCCTGGAAATGAAATGTTCCATAAAACTTCCAAGGCAATACTTCACTGTTGCTCAAACAGCGACTAATGTCAATTCACCCAGACATAAATTTTCACTAAGGCCATAGCTATAAGCAGTAAATCTCACTCTCTCTCTCTCTCTCTCTGTCTCTCTTCTATTTCATACACACACTCTCCACATCTACTACCTTGAAATATATACGGATAAAACATGAGGACATCTGTGCCAAGTGGCCCTTGCCTTTGAAAAAGTCTTTTTAGAAATTACAATTTGTAAAATAAAGATTCTACTAAGGATGAACTGTCTCAATAAATGAATAATGCATCCGAGTGACTCTTTACCAATAAAATTCAACAATGCTCAATGAAGTATTGTTATGATGGTGGAATACTGTTGATGATCTATGTTGTCATGAAAGAGGTTAATTGTTATGGTGATGATGAAAATGATAGGTGGTATGTGGTATTTAGTGATGATGGATCAACTGGTGCATTTGTGAAAACGCAGTGATACCCAAAAGTAAGAAGACTATTAAAACTTATACAGTGATCGCGCCAGGGATTTTGGGGAACCAGTCCCCTCAGACAAGATGTTCCTCAACACCAGTGTCCAAACGGTAAACGAGTCCCATGGAAACAAAACTGAAAACCACACTATCAAGCTTCTGCTTAAACAATTTATTATCTAGCCAATTTTAACCCAGTCCCTGGGACTGACAGGTCATTTTTTTTGAGTATTTGGTTTTGCAACCGGTATTTTACCTAATTAATTAACCAGTAAATGCGATACTGCTTAACAGTGGACCTCCATTATATTAAAGACTCCCCTCAATAAAGACTACTTTTATGAGAATTGCCACTTCTTTTTGCAAGTATTAAAATTACCTCCCTTTATAAGGCCCCTCCCTTACGAACCCTCATTTGTCTGATTTTTGAAGGTCTTACAAGGGAGGTTACACTGAATGATCTATAATAGCCTTCAAAGGTTTTATTTCTGCTCTCTAAAAAGTATAACTATCTAGAATGGAAACACATTGTTTACAAAATTGTCTTGCTAGCTCTCAGAGTCCAACGCATCATGTATCACATGCCTTTCTTCTAGAACAGTAGGAGTTACTGAAAGAAGACTGGAATTTTTTTTCAACAATACATTGAAAATATTCGACTTAACAAGGCGCATCTTCAAAAGTACTAAAGTCTAAAATAGGTTCCTAAACAGTTCCTTGGATATAAAATTAAATGATGTCCTGGGAAGGAATGATGACAGTGATAAAAAATCGTAGTAAAAAGAACATGGCTTGAGCAGTGTCCTTCCTATCGATTCTCTTGCAAAGCTGTGCGCAGACTTTTTTGTTTTCGGGTCTTTGGTGGCAATTCGTACCTTCCATGTACATTTTTGCACTTGTGATGGGCACGTATTGTGAGTACAACAACTTCACAACTCATGTAAAATGTTGTTCTTTTCTTGGACTTCTTTCAGATTCATTGATTCTGCATCTGTTCATACAAACACAATGTGATACTGTCTGAGCAAGACAACTGGAAAAGTATTTTCCCAAAGATAGAGTCCTTACTCCAGCAAGCATGTCCTAAAAGGGATTCCATGTTGAAAACATCTGGCAAAGCGTTTGATGTTGGTTTTGGTCAAGCCTCCGCTGTAAAAGAACCTGGTTCAGTGGCGCTGTGTGGAGCTTGCAGTGAAGTGGTAGTACGACTTCTTGGACTCGCTGCATTCAAGCACTCCATCACTGACTCCTTCTCAGCAAGTCTTTGATGCGCTTGTGCTTTCTTCTTAATTGAAATAAGAACATACCCTCCAATATATTCCACATGTCAACTTCATTTTGTGGCACCTGACCATCACTTTGTACAACCTCTGTTGACTTGATGTGTCCCATAGTTCTGTTTCAATAAAATTCAAAAACTGTCATCGCCAGGATGTACTGTGAAAGGGCCCAGAAGTTCTTCCAGTGGCATAGTGTTTGAGGGTTCAGCATTGCTTGTGAAATTTGCTGAAGCCTTTTCCCTTGCCGCACACTTGAATTTGCCTTGTTTCCCCAAGCAATCCATTGAAGAAACTGTAAGCTGGCACCAGAGCATTTCCTGTAAACAACTAATGAGCGACATTCACCAAATGCTCTAAATTATGCATCTACTGATTTATAATCTTTTAATATCAAAAGCACCTGTATTGCTCCACCCACCACCCCACCCACCCACGAAACCACAACTAGATATTAACAAAAGCTTTCAGACAACAGTATCTGCCCAACCTATTCTTTCCTACAGTTAATCAATCCTTTGTAAACCTGAACAGCACTTGGAATGTTTGCTGTCATGTAAGATCATTATATCTCAGGTTGAATTTTTTTTTTTTATAGCACCTATCTATGATTTTAAGACTGGTGTCTTTCTACCATCTCTCAATTTATGTCTTTGTTTTTTAAAATTTTGATATAAGAGACACATGCACGCACACGCATGCACATACTTTCATGTACAATTAAACCACCAAATATAAGTTATGACTAACGACATGCCTAATGTCTTATCCTGTTTCATGAACACATGAAATAGACAGTACTTAGCGTCACTGTTCATTTTTATTATATATTTGTAAAAGTTGATCCCATCTAAATGATCTACGGCTGAACCAACCATCACATTCCATGAATCCTAAAATCAGGATGGGCCGCTTTAATAAGTGTCCACACACATTTACTGATTTTTCACAGACCAAATTTATTCCGCATACAGTAGTATCTTTTTACTTTTAAGGCCTACTGCCGACCCGACAGGTATTTGCTATCCTCAGCATAGCACAATCGACACCGAAAGTGTTACACAGTAGGCCATATTGAAAACTGTAATGAGCTGAGCTTGCTTTCCAACTACTGACAGGCCAGGTATTATGCGTGAAATAGCAGACCATTAATTGGGGACACAGTCACAGTGCCAGAGCCACATGTTTAACACACACACATCAACTCCCCTTTATGCTTTATTGAATGAATCTAGTGTTTTGAGAGATGGAGGGGGGGAAGAAGGCATACCAAAGTTAAAAACCAACAGCTAGAGGGGTTTGGATTTTAGAAGTTACAAATTGACAACATGGCAAATACGAAGTAGCTTGTGTGTTTTGTAAATTTACATAATCGATTAAGATTTATTTTTTAAAATTTGCACAGAGATGTTATCCTCACATTTGATCTGTATGGGAACACTGACAATGAAAATCCAATGGCACTTACTATTCACATTCTGAACACTTGGCGATCCTCCTCGAACAGCAATTGTCTGACGCAGGGAGGTACAGGCTTCATCTATGATTTCGCTGCAAACCTGTCGGGAACAAAATAAAGAATTTGGATTATTAAAACTCCACTAAGGCCACAAGTTCCCTATTAGTGTGTATCCATGTATACTGTTGTTAGTCTGTGTGGACCAATATTATTCCTTCATATCTTCACTGTTTTGCCACAGTCAGTACAAATGACCACCCACCTCAACTAAACTAACTTGAGTAATTTATGTAAATAGCACACACACCCCTATAAAAACTCACACACACAGAAACACAGAGAAGATAGCAAATCTAGTTAAAATCCAGTGGTCCACTGTCAAGGCCTACTGCCGCCCCAACAGTAGTGCTGACTCGCATAGCACACGACACCGAAAGTGTTATAACAATAGACATATTGAAACTGTCAAATAGCTGACATGCATTCCACTACTGAACTAGGCCAGGTATTATCGTGAAATAGCAGACCTTAATTGGGGCCGGCGACTAATAATCGGTCGTTCCTTGCCGACTTTTTACCCATGATGTTTAAGAATATTAAAACCCACTAAGGCCTCACTTTCCTATCTTTGTATCCCAGTTAGTCTGTTTGAGAACAATATTTAAAATTTTTCCCTTCATAAAATCTTACAAACTGTTTTGCCAAAGTCAGTAAAATATGACCAACCCCCTCAACCACACTGGTCTGTATGTAACCCCCCCCCCCCCCCCCCACCAACAACACAAAAAACCCACACTAAACAACAACAACACCATCACATACCCCACAAAACGACGAAGAAGATAGCAAGACTAGTCAGATCCAGAACAAAGTTTTCACAATCAGAACCTGAAACACAAAACTTACCCAGCAGCACAACACACCATCATCAAGCCTACACCAAGCAGTTGGCCCCAGATCTACTGCCCGCAACACAATACAGACGGGCAGTTTCCTATGCCATCGTAGCATGGAACAACCTCCGGAGTAGGCTTGCCTCATGGCGAATTTTGTGTCTCCATCACCCCCTTTCCCCTTTTTAAAAAAACCCTCCACAGACCCCCATCCCCTCACCCTGAATGGCACGGACCGGCATTACTTGGGGACCGATCAGTCCAGGTGGGACCTGGCTGGCTGGGCCTTCTCATTTGCTTGGCGCAACATATGTTGGGACTGATCAGCAAGACACATGACTACCTGGGCCAGCTTCCCTATCTTTTTTCCCTTCTGTCAGCTTCCCTTCTTCTTTATTTCTGACTCGCACACTTTCCCCCCAAAGTTGATGGCAGCTACCGAATAAGTAGTGACTGATGGTCAATATAATGGAGGAGAACAACAAAACCAATCCATACTAACACAGATACACATGTATGTTACACAATGAATGCATCAAAACTGAATATAGTAATAACTATAGTCCAGCAACGTGTTAAACAACAGACCAAACAAGTCCAAACACACAACCAGATTAGTTTTGAAGTGCAGAATAGCACTCAAAATGTAATAAATGTTCTCAAATTGCAATTTGTTAGGCCTCTACTTTTTACTTACATCAGTGGGGGGACCATCCGCAATTGGTGTTTGTCCCTGATTTTGAGCTTGAACAAGTTGAAAGGCATGGGTGATGGTGATCGCAAAAAACTGCTGCCAAAGGCTGCATCATCCTGTTTGACATATAAATCAAAATCTAAGGAACTCTTACTTTGGGGCAATTGATCACGAGAGAACGTGAGTTTACAAATTTTAAAAACAGCTATCATTGTTTAGATTGTCACCTGAGTGACAGAAGTTAGTTGCGGAGAGCAGTCGAATTTCGATTAGTGCTTTCAATGTGTTGCATACCGAGACAAAAACGAGAAAAGCTAAATGTATAATTAAATATTGATCTAAATACAATTTTAATAGTCAAGTAAAAACATAGAAGACATGCTTACGCTAAAATCGAAACGATTCCAGCAGCTCCATCGAGTCCATGTTGTTTTTGTGTTGAGCGGCACCAACCGGAAGTAGGGCCTGAAACTTCCGCAAGCATTGGCCTATAACGGGAGTTCGCAAGAAGAGAAAGCGATTTGTGACCTCGACTGAGTTGGATGTCCCTCCCGCTATATTGTCCCATGGAGAGGCCTAGGCTACAATAAAACCGGAAGTTTAAAGCTCACCGAGCCTCGTTTCTGAGTATAACCCTTGACTTTACCCAGAGGGTGAAAGATCAGGAAAGTTGTCAAACAGCCACGCAAAATTATCTGCTCTGACCTCGTCACCAGAGAGCATCGCACTTCGGGGGCTAATATTATCGCCCTTGCGTGTCGGCAAGAGTAGTATAAAGCAACATTGGGCGAATACCATTCAGGTAGATATGAAAACAAAGAAAAAGAAACCTCATCACACATATTTTGTACACACTACAACTACTGTGTCATCTTGTTGTATTAAGTACCTCTCACACAAGAATCAAAAGCTTTTTTAGAGACGAATGAAACTCTATTCGGTGAATCTCTTTTTGTCTTAAACTTCCTTTTAAGGGAGTGAACATTTTACAACGTTCGTCCTACACAACCCCGACTTCCTACATAACATAGGCCCTGTCTCATGAAAATGGTAGCTCGTAAAATAAAAAGCTCGCTACCCTACTATGACAGTGTATATTTGCGACATTGAGTTCATGACCACAAATTCCCTTTTTTTCTAGGGTGGGATAGGGTTAGGGTTAGGGTTAGGTGAGTTAGTTTTAAATGGTTAAAGTACAGAAAAAGGGAAATGTGTGGTTGTCGCCAAATGCAGACCTTCCTAGTAGCGAGCTTTTTATTTTTTACGAAATCCTTTTTTTCAATGCGACCCCTGTCTGCAGCTTCCAAAAGGCAGCGAGGGGACCACTGACCTATAAATATTGTTTTATTTATAGCTCAGTGGAGGGACACAGTTGGCCTTCCATCCCCACAAGACAGCTAGCCTACTAGGCCTAGATCGGGCACAAAGAGAAGCGACGCGAGCGCGCGAGCGAGCGAGAGGAGAGAGAGAGAGAGAGAAGATACTCATCTCAAACAAGCAATTTCAGTTTTTACTGAAATATGCTTCTGCCCATATCGATGGGAGGAAGGGGTGGGGGGTGGGTGAGCGAGTTTATAATGACACCTACCTTACTCAATGACTATTCAATCAAAGACGAAAAAATGACCACGCCGTCTCAGCGAATTTTACGTGAAAACCAGCAAAACATAAATAAATTATAATGAATAATTTTAAAATATCAAAAAAATCTGATTAGTTAATGAGTAGATGAAACAACGGTTAACCACACATTCAGAGAAGAGAGAGAGAGAGAGAGAGAGAGAGAGAAGAGAGAGAGAGAAGAGAGAGGGAGAGAGAGAGGAGAGTCCCTGATACATTCTGTGGTAAAAAATAATTATATATACAAAAAAGATAAACTGTTTTAGTTCGGATTCCATCCTGCGATCCCTTTCAACGGCCTAATGCAGTATCCTAGGTCCTGCATAGGTACACTCTAGTTTCATGAAAATCGAGAATGTTCTTTCTTCATAATTTCGTGCTATAAGAATGTAGCATTTTACAACATTGAAGTTACAGTCAACCTTCTTCTTACTTTATTTTGACTCTACTTTCAATGAATTAGGATCTCTCCATTCCTCTTCACATGGATATGCCTACGGCTTCTGGTATTTAGGTTGGCTTCTGGATTTTTGTAAAAGAAACTCGTGGTCCTCCGGTATGGGCCTATTTCAAATGTTACTGGCAACTCTTTAATAGTTCTTCTTTGTTTCTTATTCCCAGACTGCATTGTTGAAACCCCTTGTACTGCCACGACCGAATCACTTTTTGGTCTTGACCTACTAATTCAAGACATAACTTCATCTAAATTAATATATATAAAATACCTTTACTTAAAGAAGACTAACATTTTTTCATCCCCTCCCCCATTGTCCAACATCCACAAATCCCATTAATGTTCCATTATGGGCTTCGGCCGAGAGGACTTCAAACTAACTTCGTACGAACGATAACGACTGACTTGCTGGACGTCCACTGATACGTCCATCGAGAAGAAGATAAATAGAACTGACATTCTGTGTTTTGACTATCTACACAGTCAAGAGAGTTATATACCCATAACCATTTTGCCAGATTGCTCTATCTATCTGTCCGTCTCGGTCATCGAATTTCAGCTCGGGTGTAGACAAAATAAATTTTAGACTTGTTTACATTGTTACTTGTGCCGTAGAAAGGACAGCCTCTGACGTCAACTCAGAACTAGCTCACACTGATTGGGACCACCGTCCGTTCTTCTTGTTCTCCGAGTTTTTTGAGATTGGTTTGGGAGTTTATCTTTTGAAGTCGGACCAGATTCTATATATATACTTTATGTGCGGTACCATAGCCGATGAGGTTTAAACCCGAGGTGTGGTTACTGCTACACCTATCTGTTTTAATTAAAAAAATCGGGACTTTACTGATGTTGCACTGCATCCGGGCATTGCCTCCAGTATTTTTCCCACCATTTTTGTATTTACAAATGTCCCATATGCCTATGTGTCTGTTCCAGACCGAGAGGACGTAAAAACACGATTTTTCATTCCAAGCCATTTTTAAACATGCGGAGTCTTGAAGAGGAAATCAGTGAAAGGTACAGTTTGACACACGTGTGTGCAGTTCATGCGCCCGACATGAGCGCATTGACATCAGCAGAATGCGATTGTACTTTAAGATCTGTGTCGTCATTAATTTCCTAGTTCGACTCAGTTCAAAGTCTCGTTTAGCAGACGGATTTGTTTTTTTCAATTTCTGAGCCGCATCGCTTTATTTCCAAAACAAAATACAAATCCAGAAAATTCGCCCTTTCACCTCATTTATTACACCTGTATGTCTGTGATCTTTAAAGTTTTGTCATTACGCAGTGGTGGTGACGTCATTTTTCAACATTTTCACCTGCTGATGGCACATTTGTTCTGATAGAATCATTCTCTAAATCAGTAAATGTTAGATTAAAACACCGCTGATTGTCTCCTTTGCATCAATAGACAATAATTAACACACTGCATCAGTTTACAACAAATTGATGGGTCCAGTTATCTAAAGCCACTTTGTGACGTTTATCTCTGTTTTTCAGCCCACTCCAGTAGTTCTTCTTCGTTTGATCTTCCACCTTCATCGTACTGATAACTGAAGATTAGATCTTGGAAAAGGTTTTATTCTGTAACTTGTAAGTAGGCCTACTTTCATTCTGCCGCAGTCTGTTGATGATAATGGTAAAAGTTGGACAGAAAACCGCCCCAAAATGTTGTTCATAAACTGTTTTCATTACGCTCGTCGGTGTTTCACGTACATCACAATAATCACCTGGTTTCAGGTTTTCTTGTTTCTGCGTTCATTTTTCAATTTGCTTTCAAAATGGCCGACTTGACAAGTCAAGGGGAGCAACTCTAAGTAAGTTTTGGTTAATTTGATAAAATTAGATGCTCTATCTCGGATAAATATCCCTTGCTTTTAATTTTGAGACCAAGATGTTGTTTTACACTATTTTTACAGTTATAAACCCGCATTTTCAAGTTTAATTAAACAAATTGTAAACGTGCCCCCCCCCCCCCCCCCCCCTCCCTGCTCAGTTTCTCATTTAAAAAAAACAACTCAGAAAAGTTTTAGTCTAGGCTTAGTCCAGATTTTTATTTTTTATTTTTAAAAAATGGTGTGGGCTAGGGCATCAACCATCACGTGTAAAGTTAGTCTGCACTGTCATTGTCATACAATCAGACGGGTAAGATAGGCATACATGCGGGAAATATGAAGGCAATTTGTATGTGAAATCAATTTTAGCTAAAGTGGGTTGGAGCGCGCGCGCTTGTCTAGTATTCGCCTGTGTCACAGTGTGTGTGTGTTGTGTGTGCGTGTGCCGTGCGTGCGCGCAGTGCGCGCGCGTGCGTGGCGTGTGTGTGCGTGCGTACGTGAGTGCGTGCGTGCGTGTGGTTTATGTTTATGATTGACTATTGCGTTGAACAGTCACAGTGTCTTAAAACATCCACTAAACTTGCTGTTTTCGGGGTGAAGACGGGGTAAAAATGCCCATGGTGCGGGTGAATAAGCCCATGCGTAATTATCTCATGAAATGGAATTGAATATTTCAGTCACAATTTTGCCCACTGAGACGAGTAAACTTGAATGTTTAGCGTTCGTCTCATGGTGAAGACAAAATTTGACTGAAATTTTTTCTTTATTTCATGAGATAATATGGCATGGGCTTCTCACCCGCCCCATGAGACTTTTAACCCCGTCTTCACCTAATGTTGCTGTTTTGTCAGCTCTGGCCTGTCTTATGCCCTGACCTAGGCCTATGCTTGGTTGCGGTTGGTTTGTCTTTTTGTGTGTGTTTGTTTACATACGTTTTCTAATAGTACTATTAGCCCTACTGTTAACAACAATATGAATTTGTACGCGCCCCCCCCCCCCTCCCCTAGGCTACCGGACCGCGCGAGCTTGTGTGTGTGTGTGTGTGTGTGCGCGCGCGCGCACGAGCGCGTGCGTGTTTTCGTACAAAATAGTTCCCCCACCTTCTGGAAGTTCTGTGCTTGTAACTTCCTCTAATCTTTCACTCTCTTTGACTACCCTTTTCCCCTTTGCTTATTGTCATCTACAACTGTCTTTCTGCCTTACTAGATTTTCTCAAGCCAAAGACTAACATGCTAGTGGGTCTGTTTCCTTGGCGCATAACGGCAGCATGGCGCATCTGCGCTCATATGACTGGAAACTGTCTGAGCGAGCGACGACGACGACGACGAAGAAGCAAAGAATCAGACTGGCGTCGTGTGTTTGGATTGTTTATCCCCACAAAGACTATAATAATTAACCTCTAGGGAACCGGTTTTTCAATCAAAGGGAAATAACCACTCTATCATGTGCAGTAATATAGATCGTTCTTCCTTCCCTTTCACTGGTGTTGTTGGCAATACCGACAATTCATTGACAGCGACTTTATTTTATTTTATTTTTTAAACGGGGCTTTGAAAAACCCAAGGTCTGTCAATGTGCATGTATCCGAATATTTCGTTTTTGCATGTGTTGTAGTCCTAAAAATACACACACAAAAAACCCAAATAGGATTTTTTTTTAATGGCGTCACCATTTTAATCCTTGCTATTATTTTTCGTGAAAAACTGGGTCTTAGATGAGGGTCGTTTGAACCGTTTACATTAGACATACATATCTGTATTGTTATAAAATTCGGGACTTTACTGGTGTTGCACTGCCTCCGGGCATTGCCTCCAGGATCGTTCCCACCATCTTCAATATATCTACTGATGTCCCGGTCCCATGACATGTGTCTGTTCCAGACCGGAGGACGTTAAACAGATTTTCATTCAGTGTCATTTTCACACTCTAAACCCTTGTAAAGTAAGTAGGGCCTACTAATCACTGAATTCCCCCCTGTGGGGATACCGGGGGGGGGGGGGGGGGGGTCTTTTGTACAAAAATAGTTCCCCACCTTCTGGAAGTTTTGTGCTTGTAACTTCCTCTAATCTGTCACTCTCTTTGACTCTGCCTTTTCCCTTTTGCTTACTGTCATCTAGCTATCTTTCTGTCTTATTGGTCCATTCTCCTGCCTTTTTTTCTATACATTCTTTACACAGGTTTCTTCAGCCGAAGTCGGACATGCTGGGGCCTGACTATTTCTTAGTTAGGTGCATAACGGCAGCATGACGCATCTGCGCTCATATGACAGGAAACTGTCTGAGTGAACGAAGAAGAAGAAGAAGAAGAAGAAGATTTCAAGATTTGTTTTTAGCTAGGACCCACCTTCGGATAATAGATCTACACATTTTGCTTGTTTGTTTTGTTTTATCCTGTTTGTCAATGAACAAGTAGGCTTACAGAACCCAACAGGCCTATGTAAACTGAGATTTGTACAGTTTTAAGTGGAAGTATGGGGTATCCAAAAAATGATCGTTCGCTTAAATTTCTTTAGTTACTGAAGAACAGAAACTGGACACAACGGATTTAAAACAAATATAAATTAATGTACTTTCGCTCACTGATTTTTTTTTAATTCATTGCTTAATTTAAAGCGAGGCACACAATTATACATACGAGTACGAGTGTTCACCACTCCTATCCCAGAACACCCCCCTTCAAAAGCATAGCGTTTCACGTGTGTGTGCGTGTGCGTGTGCGTGCGTGTGCGTGTGTGTGTGTGTTGAGAGAGAGAGAGAGAGAGAGAGGGTGTAAAAATCCACAGAGAGAGAGAGAGAGAGAGAGAGGTGTAAGAATCTAGAGAGAGAGAGAGAGGGTGGATCTAAGAATCCAGAAAGAGAGAGAGAGAGAGAGAGAGAGAGAGAGAGAGAGAAGAGAGAGAGAGAGAGAGAGAGAAAGAAACCACACAGAAGAAATCATTGAATTTGGTCATTCAAGTTTTTATTACGCAAAGGTGTAGGCGTACAATATCATAACAGAGTTGCATTATTATAACAAGCACCTTTATATAGCAGTTAATATACAAAGAAAACTATAAAGACATTCCTCTGCCTCTTCGATCCCCACCCCTATCTCTCTTCCTATTCCCCTCATACTCCCCACTATGCACCCACACCCCACACCCTCCTCTTGAAAGAAAAAAGGAAATCCGAGATTCGGTTGTCATATCTTCCATTAATGTAAGACACACACACGCATGCGCGCGCGCACGCGCACACACACACACACGCACACGCACACACACACACACACACACACCACGCAAACACAAAAAGATACATACACATCAACGCATACACAATTATGCACGCACGCACACTCATGCGCTCGCACGCACTTATTCACACACGCCGCGCTTGAAAGCGCGGACGCAAGCATGCACACATACACATTGGCAAGGTTTCAATACACGATAACATGTTTCACTATTTCCCCATGGCAGCACAGCCACTCATAATAGGCCTGTTATTTGCATATCACTGTCTTACCCCCCCCCCCCCGTGGGGATACCGGGGGGTGTCTTCCGTACAAATAGTTCTCCCACCTTCTGGACGTTCTGTGCTTGTAACTTCCTCTAATCTGTCTCTCTCTTTGACTCTGCCTTTTCCCTTTGCTTTGAAGTATCATCTACTATCTTTCTGACTATTGGCCCATTCTCCTGCCTTTTTTTACCCAAACAATATTCCAAATAGTCTTCTCCGAGTCCTTTGAGCTCCTCCGAAATCGGAATGTGTCGGCTGAATGCAGCGAGGACACCAGTGAAAACTGGAAAACGGACACAGACGTACTCATTGTGGTCTTATGGCCCAGGAACGCAGAAGAAGAAGAAGAAGAAGAACTGTTTTTCCATGGGAACAGAGTGGAAAATGTTAAAGTGTATACAGAGACCTTTAGGAAAATACCAAAGCACCGTCGGAAGGCACTCGCGTCAAATTTCACGGCAAAATGTCCACCAGTTTTCCCCCCGTAAGAGAAGATAATTTACTGATGGAAACAGTAGCCAATCTCTCTCAATAAATTATCTCCCTTACAATCGAATTTTTTCCCCGATAAAGTCATTCATGAGATTTGTGTTGCAACAAAAACAACCACAAATAATAACCCCTAAACAATAACAAAAGCAGAATAGCAGCCATAAAAGCACCCCCAACTAGTCAACAGTATGATAGCCAAATTCTGTTTAATTTTTGTCAAGAATAACAATTTTCGGTAGGAGATAAGCTTAACCCTTTCACCGCCAGCTACATTTCAGCCACAAAAAATCCATTAAATTTACCTGGGTAGAGAACAAAATCCATCTGCAGTATTGGGGATTGTTCTGTGACATATATAAAATAAGGTCTACCCTTACTTCCCAAAACTAAGACAATAGGGTCTTTGGATAATAGACCCCAATTTGATGCCTTTTGGTGACATAGGTGTTAAATCACTGTGGTGGTAAAATGCGACTTTGGCGGTGAAAGGGTTTTAATAGGCGGAGGTGTGGAGATATTGGTGCCTTATGGGTTATGATAATTGTGATTAGGCTGGAATGACGAAGTGTAATAAAGAGAATCGAGTTTGTGCCTCCATGATAGGCCTACTGAAATAAACAAAATGACAACAGATATTCCATTGATTAAGTACGTTAATTAAGGATGTCCTATTATGAGCAGCGAGAGCGAGAGAGAGAGAGAGAGAGAGAGAGAGAGAGAGAGAGAGAGAGAGAGAGAGAGAGAGAGAGAGAGAGAGAGAGAGGAGGAGAATCTGGCCAAAAATAATGGATTAATCGAGAAAGAGGTATGTTTTTGTTTTGTTCGGTGGTTTTTTTAAGGGGGTAGGGGATTATATATTCGCAGGAAGGATGATAACTATCACCATTGGTTATCATAATTAGCTGAATATAACATACTTCTTTAACAAAACAATGTTGGTCAATAATTGTATCCGAACTTCCTGACAAGGGAACACAACTAAGCTTCCTCTAACTAAGCTACATTTTTTGTTTGTTTAAGCTTTAGTTTTAGTAAGTGATAGTAGGCTACGTTCTGGTTTTCACCCGACGATTGGCCTTCAGATTAATTTAACAACTTTGATGATTATCAAATGATCGTATCGTATTGGCCACTGCAAAGAACACCCTTTGCAAGAGTGAATGCCCTTGGTGGGGGGGAAGATGGTTGAGTACTGACCAAACAAGGGAGTAACTTTCGCCAATAACCCTATTTGAAGTCACTTAGTGGCTGCGTGTTACAAGAGTGAATGCCCTTTTGGATGCTGATCAACAAGGGCTTAACTCTTGCCGTCAAGGGCGTTGATAACCCTAGTTGCCGTGGCCAATAATATAATTAAACAGGATGGGGGGGGGGGGGGGGGTCACTGGTATCAAACCAGTCACACTTATCCTACCACCTGCTCTCTAGCCTAACGGATAGAGAAGATCGGGGGGCCAATTTCTGAGTGGAAAGTTTTGGCAGGTCAAAGGGAGTGTAGGCCTATTTCGATGGAACCAAAATGTATCAAAGGGGGAAACACGTTTTCAAGGCAAACAAAATTTCATTTTAGCATGTGGTACGAAAAGGGTAACATCCCCTCCTACAGCATACCCCCCCCCCCCCCCCCCCTCCTCCACTCTTCTTCTGTGTTTAACACAGACTACATTTCCTTCTCCTCTTCCTCGGTGCTCACGAAGCAAGGCTCCTCTTTCTGCAGAGCTGCCAGAGCGTCCATGACGGAGTAGACCATGCGGGCACTGGCGCCCATCTTCTCCACAAAACCTGCCCGCTGAAGGGTGCCCAAAGTGCCCGCCGGCACGTCCGCCAGCCACACGCGCACACCGGCACGTGACAGCTGCGTCATCATTGACGTCAGCATGTCCACCCCGGACACGTCGATGTAGGTCATGGCCGAGCAGTCCAGAACCACGTGACGGGTCACGTGATCATCGTAATCCTCCTCCTCCTCCTTCTTTCCGTTGAACCTAGTGTCTGGATTTCCCTGGGGCTCGTCATTGGAGGTTGAGGACTCAGGGTCTTCCCTAAGGGAACGGAGAGGGGTTTCGGTGTTGGAGGCGGAGTCGAGGAGTGGCGGTGATGGTGGTGAGACGGTTACTGTCGTGTCGCCTTGAGTTCCGGAAGGCAGGGAAGAGGAGGATGCGGGGTTCATGACCAGGCTGAACAACTGGCTTTTGAAGCGCTCCTGGCTGGCGAAGTAGAGGGGCGATTCGAACCTGCATCAAAAAAGGACACAATGCACAATTTGATCAGTTTGACTCTGCCTTTTCCCTTTGCTTTCTATCATCTACTATCTTTCTGACTTATTGGCCCATTCTCCTGCCTTTTTTCAAAAAAAAATCTTCCAAATAATTTTTCTCCCTTGAGCTCCTCCGAAATCGGAATGTGTCGGCTGTACGCAGCGGGGAGACCAGTGAAAACTGAAAACCGGACACATACGTACCTTACCCATTATGGCCATATGGCCTGGGAACGCAGAAGAAGAAGAAGAGAAGAAGATCGGTTTTCATGTCGTCAGAAAACAAGCTATGAATGTGTGCAACGTTTATCTCAATGGGCAGAAAATGTTTAATAATTATGTGTCTTCTTTTTGGTACTTTACAGCAGTGTCTTCTGAAGAGGAACGAACTGATAATATTAATTGAAAAAATATCCCTGTTACAAAAGTAAAGCATTTTAAATCTAAAAGCCTGTTTTCATGTCGTCAGAAAACAAGCTATGGAATGTGTGCAACACTTATCTCAAGTGTTTTCCTAAATGGGCTGAAAATGTTAAACACGTGTCTTTTGGGGTACTTTACATCAGTGTCTTCTGAAGAGAAACGAACTGATAATAATAATTGAAAAATATCCCTGTTACAAATCAGTGTAAAGCATTTTAAATCTAAATCTGAAAACCCGCACGCTGTGCGGCGTGCGCGCATGACTCGTGGGGGTGGGGTGGGGGTGGGGAATCTGCTCATGTGTGTTATTTCGGTCCTCCATCAGCAGACCCCTACTCACCACCCCACCCCCTACCATGGATACAGCTCCCCAAAATGACAACAAAAACAACTGAAAAGAGCCCGACCATGATCACAACTCCCCGATATTTGTTTGTTTGCACTTTTTTTAAAATTTGGGTGACGAATTTAACATGCGCACACAAAATTTTTAACTAGAGCAGCCCTGTTTAATGCGTGACGCTAAATCACAGAACCGCGCTGTTGCAACATTTTCGGCTCCAGTGACCTTGACGAGTCCTTTGAGCCTTGACCTTCATTACGAACTTGGTCAAAACCTAGATCTTCTCCATTACCTACCTTTTTTGGGGTGCATAACACACACACAAATAATAGAGCGTTGAGCACCCTAACCTTTGACCATCCGTTCACCTACCCGCACTAAGTCCATCCGTTAGCTAGAGGATACATACAAACATACAAACATAGTCCGCCTCAGACACGAGTAAAAACATTACCAATCCGCACTCTACGATCGCGGTTGGTAACAAGGAAGTTCAGTTTCAGGTAAAAACCGAAGATAACTGAAATCCTTGCGAAAAGGAAAATAACGTTGCACCCACCATGCCCTCCAAGGCACGCACACACACGAACACACACACACACACTCTCTCTCTCACTCTCATCTCTCTCTCTCTCTCTCTCTAACACACACACACACACACACACACACACACACACACACACACACTTGACTCTCTCTCTCTCTCTCTCTCTCTCTCTCTCTCTCTCTCTCTCTCACACACACACACTGTGCACCAACCTGAATATCTTCACCCCCGGAACAGAGCAGATTCCTTTTCTGCCCAGCCTCAGCACCAGATCCTCAGTGCTGGCCTTGCCCAGTAGTCTCCCTTTGGCCAGCTGACCAACCACCATTACCGTTACCATGGAGAAGACCACGCCCACCAGCAGTCCAATGTCAAGGTCACCGAAGACGCTGAAGATGGCGGTCATGATCCAGATGAAGAAGTCTGCTTTGTTGATGTGCCAGTAAGGCTTGAGGTTACGAATCTGTAAAAAAGTATTTATTGAAAAATAAACGTGTGTTATGTATGTTGGACATCTGTGTTTATAGCTACATGAACCTTTTCCCCATGAAAATCTAACTCTAAGTATATGTCGGAAGCATTTGGAGAGGACAGGCATCAATGTGTTACGGTAATTTTGTTTAAGAACTTAAACCCTGAGTTGCCAACATATAGTTTGTGTTACATCTTCGGTTGACATGTGTGCATTATTTTGGAAAGATTTCAGAGCCTGGATTGATCTCGTCATCTAACTTTAGACTTAGTACAATAGAAGTAGCATTATGAATGAAAAGGACAATTATCTCTGACTCTAAAGGTCAACAATCACCACTAGGAGATTGTCAAACACAGTTGCGTTCATGTATGAAATAATGGACACCATTGAGCTAAACATTTAAGGTATATCGCAGAAAAGTTCATATACCATCTAAGAGCCAACACTTGTAAAGAAAATGGACAGCTATCAAAAGCAGAGTTCGTTGCAAAGTGTTTCAATGACAGAGCATGCACATACAATGTCTGCATCGTCCAAGGCACAAACACATAGACCTCTGTAAGCTTACAAGTTTTACAAATTGTTTCAATGACAGAGCACGTAGATACAATGCCAGCATCGTCCAAGGTACAAACACATATTCCTCTGTCAGTTTACAAGTTTTGCAAAGTGTTTCAATGACAGAGCATGTACATACAATGTCTGCATCGCCCAAGGAACAAACACATATTCCTCTGTCAGTTTACAAGTTTTGCAAAGTGTTTTAATGAAGCATGTCAGTTTACAAGTTTTGCAAAGTGTTTCAATGACAGAGCATGTCAGTTTACAAGTTTTGCAAAGTGTTTCAATGACAGAGCATGTCAGTTTACAAAGTATTTGCAAAGTGTTTATAATGACAGAGCATGTCAGTTTACAAGTTTTGCAAAGTGTTTCAATGACAGAGCATGTCAGTTTACAAGCTTTGCAAAGTGTTTCAAATTGACAGAGCATGTACAAGTTTACAAGCATATTTTGCAAAGTGTGTTGCAATGACAGAGCATGTCAGTTTACAAGTTTTGCAAAGTGTTACAATGACAGAGCATGTCAGTTTACAAGTTTTGCAAAGTGTTTCAATGACAGAGCATGTCAGTTTACAAGTTTTGCAAAGTGTTTCAATGACAGAGCATGCCAGTTTACAAGTTTTGCAAAGTGTTTCAATGACAGAGCATGTCAGTTTACAAGTTTTGCAAAGTGTTGCAATGACAGAGCATGTCAGTTGACAAGTTTTGCAAAGTGTTGCAATGACAGAGCATGTCAGTTGACAAGTTTTGCAAAGTGTTGCAATGACAGAGCATGTCAGTTGACAAGTTTTGCAAAGTGTTGCAATGACAGAGCGTGCGGATACAGTGCCTGCATCGTCCAAGGTACAAACACACATCCCTCTGTCACCTGCAGCAGGAGGTCCTTCATGGCCACGATGATCATGGCGGCCAGCATGGCGATGGGCAGAGCCTCGAATAGCTGACCGGCCACCAGCAGCACCAGCAGCAGGAACAGCGCCGTGCTCAGCCCGCTCAGCGTGGACCGGGCCCCCAGGGAGCTCAGCATCATGGTGCGGGGCGGGGCGGTGCAGGAGGGGAAGTTCTGGAAGAAGCCCCCCACCAGCAGGCACAGTCCGTAGGCCAGCATCTCCTGGTTGTTGTCGATGGTGATGCTGTGCAGCTTGGCCGTCAGCTTGGCCAGGGAGATGGTCAGCGTGAAGATGAGGATGGCGGTCACGAACGCGTCAGTGAACACGGATGACAGGTTGTCCATGTCGGGCAGGCTAGGGGCAGGCAGACCGGTGGGGACCTCGCCCACAATACCGACTCCAAACCTGTCGTGAAGCTTAGCGAAATGCGAGATGAGGGTGGACACAATGACCACAATGAGTTCAATGGGGACGGGTATCTTCATCTTGTGCTTGTATCTCTCGTTGATCCCGATCTTCACAGCTAAGAGGACGGCCATGCAGATGACACCTATGATAATGTCGGCTGGGTTGGCATCTGTGATGTTCTTGAAGAGATCTACATAGATCTTCACCAGTTTTCCAAATCCAGAGTGTCCTTTGACTTTAACGTTCAGCATCTTCACTATCTGCACAGATGAAGTAGACATCGGATCAGAACATTATTTTAAACGAAAGTTAACTCTTCAGTAAAGTCTTATCGTGCACTTGCATTACATTAATAGGAGTTACAAGAAGACGAATCAGAGCACTGAAACATTTCTTCACCTGCAGTAAATTACACAAATCTTTGAGCGATGTATACGGATAGAAAAAATACGGGGGATACCAACAGCTGCTATAGAATGAAAACACGTAGAAACATTTGTGGTAGAAGTATCAACATATGAAGCTAGAGGCAAATCTTTTGCACAAGTAGGTTTACTCACTTAAAGTGTTTGCTTTTGGACGATCATCAAAATACGTATGCATATTTTGGGTGGTATAATAAAATTCCTCCGCTGGTAACTGTCCCCGGATACAAAAAAGTGAAAAGCACATGGTAAGGGAGACCCCAGATTTCACCCTCTGGGTCTGCACGACCCGAGTTTGAATCCCAGGGCTCTAGAGGGCATGGACATACAGACATTGTATTGTGCTCCTATATTCTACTTTCATTCCTTGTCATCTTTGTCATGTTTTGTTTTGTTTGTTTGTGTACATTTTGTTATTGCACCCGTCAAGATATACACGTGTAATGTAAATTCTAATAAACCCACTATAAGTTGTTGCTCTTCTTGTGTTTTATATTGTTAAAAAAAAATTGCCGTTGAATAAAGTTGTGTAATAGACCAAATATAAACAAGGTGAATGAACAAAGAAAGAAACAATGAAAGAATAAATACATTAATTAATTAATTAAGGATCCATATCCTAAAAAATACAAATGAATGATTGAATAAATAAATAAATACATTAACAAATGAATAACACCTTGAATGAAATAATGGGAGAGAGAAAAAAATATAATATCCGTAAAAGAAGAAAGAAGGAAAGAAAAGAAAAGAAATAACGAATTCATCATACAGACCCTCTTTAAAGCGGAACATTGCTTGCCTCTGTTTCAATGCTGTCCATTCATCTGGTCCTGCCTACCTCTCTGATCTCGTTCACCTGTACTCACCCTCCAGGTCTCTCAGTTCCTCTTCTGACAAACTTATCCTTTCTATTCCTCGTACAAACACTAAGACATATGGTGAACGTTCATTTTCTTTCAGCACCCCTTCTGTCTGGAACACCCTACCATATGAACTTCGTTCTGCTAAATCTGTCCAGTCTTTCAAAACCGCTCTTAAAACTCACCTCTTCCGGCAATACCTCTGATTTCTTCCTTGTCCTGTTTCCTGCCTTAAAATGATGTCCCCCACATTGTGGGTGGGTGTGCGCACGTATGTGGGTGTGGGCGTGTGCGTGTGCGTGCGTGCGTGTTGTGGCTGTGTGAATGTTTGTGATAGTTGATATTGTAGTAGCTTATTTATGATTTATGTATTTATTTAAACAATTGTGAAGCGCCGTGAGCTCAAGAGAGAAAGGGCGCTCTATAAATGTTATTTATTATTTATTATTATTATTATTAAACACAACTTTGAAAGTGTAGAATATAGGTCTACTATGCATGCAGCGGAAAGATAGAACGATCTAAAGGGGGGAAAGAAGAAGAAAAGAAAGAAAGAAAGAAAGACAGAAAAAGGGACGAATTGTGCAGACCGCCTATCAAGCAGAATATCGTGACATTAACGTGCACATTTAGGCTAATACCACATAATTTAGAAGTATTATAGACATGAAGTTAACATTAGAATGAAAGAACGACCGAAAGAAGAAGAAAAAAAAAAAAAAAAAGAAAGAAAGACGGAAAATACTTTAAAGAGCATACTGACACAGGTGGATGAAAAGGTGAAAATCTTTGTGCGACTGAGAAAAAAAAGAAAAACAGAAAGAAAGGAAGAAAGAAAGTGAGAAAGAAAGAATGAATGACCTAATGGAAAATTAAACGAATGAGAGAGAGAGAGAGAGAGAGAGAGAGAGAGAGAGAGAGAGAGAGAGAGAGAGAGACAGAGAGAGAGAGACAGAGAGAGAGACAGAGAGAGAGAGAGAGACAGAGAGAGAGAGAGAGACACAGAGAGAGAGACAGAGAGAGAGAGACAGACAGACATTTAGACATACAGACAGAGACACACATACACAGGAACAGACAGTAACAGAGACAAAAACCGGACAGACAATTATCCATGCGTGTGCGTTTGTATGAGTATGAGCTTGTGCTAGCTTAATATGTATGTGTGTATGTGTATATGTGTGTATGTGCAATCAAACGGAATTTAAAACCAAACCAGCAACATTTCATTTGCAATAATTATTTTAACACAGACTATTAACCTCAAGTTAGCACACGAGGCAACCACTTGGCTATTATTTTTTATTTTTTGCCTCTAGCTTCATATGTTGATACTACTACCACAAATGTTTCTACGTGTTTTCATTCTATAGCAGCTGTTGGTATCCCCCGTATTGTTTCTATCCGTATACATCGCTCAGAGATTTGTGTAATTTACTGCCATGAGAAACGTTTCAGTGCTCTGATTCGTTCTTGTTCCTAAAACTGGGCTTGTTTTCATCACTTAGAGCCCGACTCAAATGCCTCCCGGTCTGGAAATCATTGTTTGCTAAAAGCTGTAGAAAATGGCCTATTGCAGAAGAAAATCAATTGCAAAATAACTCTCATTTCCACTTCATTATTGGCCCAAGCCAGAAGCTAAATTCAATCAATGACCATAAAACTTAGTTGAAAAAATAAAATCCTGTGTACATGTTATAAATTATGTTTCTTTCTCTAAACATAAAGTAATACTCAAAGACCCTAAATTTACAGTCTTTGGTAATATTATCAAGCGGAGAGTAAGCTTCTTGAGGTCTATGTGTGTGTGTGTGGGGGGGGGGGGGTAGGGCTAGGGTGTGTGAGAAACGTGTGTATGCGTTAGAGAGATAGGGATAGAGATGGAGTGATAGAGAGAGGGAGAGAGAGGGAGGGGGGAGAAGGGAAGACAAAGATAGTGTACTGAAGTCATGTAGGCAAACTTTATTAGCCACACCTATCTGTTGGACTTTCTGGGACAGCTATTTTCTGTGTCATAAAAGTTTAAATGTATCACCAGCAACGCAGCTGGTATAATTATATTTGTGAAAACATACTGGTATAATACCGGTACAGCAATCCGTACCGGTACCCAGCTCTAGTGACCTCAATTAGGCCTGCAATTCTCTGTCTTTGTAAGTTTGTTCCTCTTCAAGAATTTTGTGAGTGTGAGTGTGTGTGAGTGTGCGCGTGCGTGCGTGCGTGTGTGCGCGCACGCGTGTGTGTAGCTGTTCATTTGTGTTTCCTTTTTAAGGTCCAGACAATTTTAGAACAACTGTTTGCAACATCAAATACGTCAAACTAAACTTGACGTCATTGGAACCCATTTGAACAAGTACAGGACACTCCGCATATCGTCGCTGTCCGACGCTAACCGTGTATCTACAAAATTTGACAAAAATAGATTTTTTTACTGAAACTCCTTCCAGTGACCTCACGCAGGTCTTCTATAGATATCTTGTGTCTGCGACCAATGAAAATGCTCAAATTTGTCACATGATACCACGGAAATAATCGTGTATGTGGCGGGTTGTTGCTGGTTTTGACGCGATAAGCGTGTAACTGGTCACGCTAATCGTGTAACTGCCGGCAGCTGTCGTATCTCCCATTGTGAGAACAATGCACTAACTTTGTGACTAACCGTGTAACTGAATTATCACGAACATTTTGGGTGTTAATGCAACTTTTATTGTGTCACATGTTTACTCATCGGTAAAGAAGAAGGGTCAAGCATATATCAAATGGGGATTGACTTTGTAGCAGGCGACAATATGTTTTTTGATGCTCCTGTAAAATCACTGATTGTGTAAATACACGGTTAGCGTCGGACAGCGACGATATAACTTATCGACCCTTATTTTTAACCAAAAGGGGTGTGGGGATTGTGATGATGGTCAGCTTATCCGAGGAGAGTTTGCGTTTTAAGGGCCGAATTATCCGAAGTGTCGATTTATCCGAGGTCGAATTATCCAAGGTGATTATACAGAGATAAAGAAGGCTTGTGGACGGTACCAAGCCTTAGGCCTATAGGGTCGATTAATCCGAAGTGTCGAATTATCCGAGGTCGACTTATGCGGAGTCGACTATAGTCCGCATTCACATACGATCAGTACAGCAGGTCTTTACATGACAAGATCAGTTCAGTAGTTTAATTTAACGTCTTTTCACGCAATGGTAATATTAGACCAAAAAATAAAATAATAAAATAAAATAAACATGTTGATAATTAACAAAATTAATGCATAGAATATGACAATTTCTAGTAACAAAGCGTCAACAAATCTTAACAATTTTGCTGTCTCAGAATTGGCTATAACAGTAGCAATATCAAAGATGAAAGGGCTACATAATATTTGACGATCATTCTCATAATCATGACAAGATCAGATTCCTAAGTGATTTGATTATTCCTCTTATAATGTAGCAAGTTACAGACGTGAAACTCTCTCACACATTGAGAACACTTTGAAGCACACACACACAACTAATTCCCACACATTTACAATTGACGACTATTCATTACTGATACAGACGACTGACCAAGCCTCATTACCTGACTGGTGGAAATGTGGACGGCAGCAGAGAAAGTGAACCCCCCTATGAAGGAAGTGGCCATGAAGTTGGTGATGAAGCCCAGGCGTAGCAATCCCATGCCCACCAGGATCAACCCGCCCACAAAGCAGGATGCTGCAGCGATGCCCACCTGTCAGCACAAGCACACAGAGCACACATACATGCAGAGATATGCACGCACAGGTGATGAAGCCCAGGCGTAGCAACTCCCATGCCCACCAGGATCAACCCGCCCACAAAGCAGGACGCTGCAGCGATGCCCACCTGTCAGCACACTGGTCACATTATACATTCATGGATGCTCCTGCTTTCAGGATGTTCTGAAATGCAGGATTTGTTAATTACCTGGAGCTGGAGTCGTCAGATTATGAGAATTTGTGAAGCAATGAATTTCCTATTTATAAACATTTTATCGGTTGCCTGCATGTGTAGAATATAAAAGAAATGAATACAGATAAATATTTACATGCCTTTACGAGGAACTTTATATTTGTAGGATTGTTTAAGTCAAGTTGTTAACTGGGCGGCCCCTGGACCCCTGCCTTGCAGGATTTTTGAAATTTCCCAGGAGCACCCATGTACACTTCTGATCATTAGTGGCAATAGCTAAAAGGTCCCCCCTGGCAGACCAATTTAGTAGAAAGAAACGGGTTATGAGTTTCACTCAACTGAACTTTTATATTTTTGCTTAGCGGTGGGAAAGTCAAACCCTGTTTCAAATTGGACAGTCTATGGTTTGAAATGGGGGGTGCACATTGATTCATAGATATATCAAGACAGTAGAAACAGTTTAAGCCTGGGTACAATTTGACATGATTAATACCACTAACAGAGTATGTTGAGTCATTTGCTGAATGCAAAACACCAAATATACTCGAACGTTCACCAACCACACTTTAGCTTTAATGAAATATTAGATGTTGATTTCTTTGAAGAACTAGCATATTATATCGGTGGAATAAAGCCTTTGGTGAACCAGTTTGATTGTAAGTGATCACAAACTCACCGTACAATGCAGTTATTTCCTTGGTAACACACTCACCTTATAATTGAGTTCCTCCTCAGAAGTCCACGTCTCGTTGACCCCTAGCGATGACCGGAAATTGTCAGCTTCCCGGTTGACCAGAGTGGCCGTCAGCAGAGCGATGACTGCGTTGGTTCCCATGGAGACGTAGGGGGAGGTGCCGAAGAGGAGGTAGAGGATGGTGGGGAAGAAGGAGGTGTAGAGACCGTGAACGGGGAGGAGGGAGGCCAGGATGCCGAAGCCCAAGCCCTGTGGGAGGTGAAGGAAGCCCACGGACAGCCCGCTGATGATGTCATCCAGCACCCATTTCCGAAGCTGGTACCCCCGCACAAACCTGCAGGACATTATCGTGCATTGTTGGACACTGCTTCATAGATTCTTTTCTGTAAAGAAATAAACACGTTCAAAAGGGTTTATCTGACTTGTGATTTATCACACTGGAATACTGTTTCCATTGGAAACAATACAGACAGCCTCGAACGAAACCATGCATAATCTTTTCACTTCTTGACTTCTCTACAGCCTTCGATATCATCAACCATGTATGCTCTTGTCTCCTCGGCAAAACTCTTAGGATATTTCTGGCTTTGTGCTTTAATAATTCAAGCATAAACTTTTATACTGTTTCCAAAGAATTTCAATTGACAGAATCATTTCCATAATTTCACCTTTGAAACTTGGTGTACCTTGACGCTATGCCATACATCCTGGTGTATTTGTTGTTATTGGGCCCAATATGTATTATTCCTCCACCAATGGTAGTCGCCACTATATTTAAACGACAACGTTAAGGTGATCTTTTAAAAATGTGGCAGTTCTGTGTTCTTACAGCAACGGACAATCAACGCACGAAATACTAGAATAGTGTGTTATTCCAAGATGCTGTGAAACAGTTTCCCTAGCAAGTCACACTGAGGAGAAAACTCACTTGCTCTACACAAAAACTTTCGCAGAAAATAACAATTTTCTGTACACTGTCTATTTGTGTGGTTTTCAGTCCTGAACATTTAAATCCCAGACTGTACCATGGGTCATGACAATTCTGAACCCACTTATCAAATATTCATTGGTACCTGCACATTTAAATCCCAGGTTGAAGGCCTACCAGGTTTCCTGACATTCTGAGCCCACTTATCAAATGTTCGTTGGTACCTGAACATTTAAATCCCAGGTTGTACCATGTGTCCTGACAATTCTGAACCCACTTATCAAATGTTCATTGGTACCTGAACATTTAAATCCCAGACTGTACCATGGGTCATGACAATTCTGAACCCACTTATCAAATGTTCATTGGTACCTGCACATTTAAATCCCAGGTTGAAGGCCTACCAGGTTTCCTGACATTCTGAGCCCACTTATCAAATGTTCGTTGGTACCTGAACATTTAAATACCAGGTTGTACCATGTTTCCTGACATTATGGACCCACTTATCAAATGTTTGTTGGTACCTGAACATTTAAATACCAGGTTGTAACATGTGTCCTGACAATTATGAACCCACTTATCAATGTTCGTTGGCACCTGAACATCTAAACACCAGATTGTACCATGTTTCCTGACAATTCTGAACCCACTTATCAAATGTTTGTTGGTACCTGAACACTTAAATACCAGGTTGTAGGCCTACCATGTTTCCTGACATTTCTGAACCCACTTATCAAATGTTCGTTGGCACCTGAACATTTAAATCCCAGGTTGTACCATGTTTCCTGACAATTCTGAACCCACTTATCAAATGTTCGTTGATACCTGAACATTTAAATACCAGGTTGCACCATGTCTCCTGACATCATGAACCCACTTATCAATGTTCGTTGATACCTGGACATTTAAATACCAGGTTGTAGGCCTACCATGTCTCCTGACATCATGAACCCACTTATCAATGTTCGTTGGCACCTGAACATTTAAATCCCAGGTTGTACCATGTTTCCTGACATCATGAACCCACTTATCAATGTTTGTTGATACCTGGACATTTAAATACCAGGTTGTAGGCCTACCATGTCTCCTGACATCATGAACCCACTTATCAAATGTTCGTTGGTACCTGAACATTTAAATCCCAGACTGTACCATGTGTCCTGACAATTCTGAACCCACTTATCAAATGTTCGTTGGTACCTGGATACTTAAATCCTAGGCTATGCATGCCATGCGTGTGTGACGTTGTGTGTGTTTTAAAGCGTGTTTTCCCCCTTTTACGTTAGTACTTAACTACAAACAAAGAAACTTAAAACAAAATCTAACCTCACAATGGGGAAATAGTTCAGCGCGTGACGCGCTACGCATTTTGGAGTGACGCGGCAGTTCTTCTTGATGACGTCACATGACGTCAGAGGCACCGATTGGTCCACGTATACATCGTCTAGTGAAGCCTGCGTGTACAGCTGACGTCGGATAACCACTTCCGCTGTTGATGATGTCATTTCCGTTTTCTCCGGGACACTTTCCATCTCCTTCGCCTCTGCCTGTCATCATCATAGTCATCATCATCATCATCAACGTCGCTGTCGTAGTCATTGTTATCGTCATTGTCGTCATCGTCATCATAATCGACGTCGTTGCAGTCGTCGTCGTCGTCATTATCATCTTCTTATCATAATTAGCAGCAACAGTAGCACCATAAAGTATATCCGGGAAAACTCGGGAGAGGGAGAGAATATGAGAGGCAGACAGACTGACAGACAGACGCACAGACAGACAGACGGACACTCACAGAGAGAGAGAGAGAGATAGGGGGAGGGAGATAGAAAGAGAGATAGAAAGAGAGAAAGAGAGAGAGAGAGAGAGAGAGAGAGAGAGAGAGAGAGAGAGAGAGAGAGAGAGAGAGAGAGAGAGAGAGAGAGAGAGAGAGAGAGAGAGAGAGAGAGAGAGAGAGAGAGAGAGAGAGAGAGAGAGAGAGAGAGAGAGAGAGAGAGAGAGAGAGAGAGATAATAGAGTGGGGGTGGTGTAAATTATTAAAAAATAATAAATCAATAACACGCAATTTTCTTCTAACGAGCACTAAAACTGAATGGAGGAGAATCTATGCACAGTCTTAAACGTTAAAAAAAATGATTATGAGATGAGACACTGACGCCCCCCCCCCCCCCCCCCCCCCCCTCTACACGCGCACACACACATACACACATACATGCACACACACGCGCATAAGCATGTGAGCGGACGCACATACTCAGACATACACAATTCAGGGACAAACACGCGCGCGCGAGAGCAAAAAGAAAAATTGGCCAATCGGTTTAATATTGCACATTTTGCATCAGAATAGTGTTTTTCAACTTTCCTGCAAATTTAAAAGAACTTGGGTGAAAAATAAGGAAACATAGAAATGAGTTAACCAATTTTACTTCCAAACTACTTAATATATCACCACCAAACTCCTTTCTATTCATATATCAGACCTGGGCCAGAGTAAGGGATCCGTTAGTTTTGTGACATCATTTCCGGTTTGGGCTATTCCGTGAGCCAATTGAAAACTCCAGTTCTTAGCTGTAGCACATCCGGTTGGCACTTCCGGTTTGGTTGTATACAGGAAGAGTTGCAAATCTTTTTTTCAGAGTAAATTCTGAAAAGATTAAGGAATTCCGTACAGCCGTTTTTGAAAAAAAGATATTCAAGATTGAAATTCCACTGAAATCGCCGTTTTTTCGGCCGTATTTCAGAGAAAATAAATCGAAGTCATTTTATATTGCAAATTTGGCAATCCCTTGTGGCCTCGCAACTTTCCTGAAATGGTCAACCAAAATCGGACGGGGAAAAAGAAGAAAAATAAAAACAAAAAGAAAGAGGAATTTTTATAAATACAATAGTATTCTCCCTAAAGGGGAGAATCATAATGCATGAGAGAGAGAGAGAGAGAGAGAGAATTAGAGAGAGAGAGAGAGAGAGAGAGAGAGAGAGAGAGAGAGAGAGAGATGAGAGAGAAAACTTTTTGAACTTTATTTTCTCAAGGAGAGGTGGTGGCTTCTTACCCGCCCATGCGCTTTTTACCCCGTCTTCCCCTATTGCACATTTTGCATCAGAATAGTGTTTTTCAACTTTCCTGCAAATTTAAAAGAACTTGGGTGAAAAATAAGGAAACATAGAAATGAGTTAATGTGACATAGAACCCAATTTTACTTCCAAACTACTTAATATATCACCACCAAACTCCTTTCTATTCATATATCAGACCTGGGCCAGAGTAAGGGCTTCAATATCCGAACGTTAGCTTTGTGACATCATTTCCGGTTTGGGCTATTCCGTGAGCCAATTGAAAACTCCGAGTTCTTAGCTGTAGCACATCCGGTTGGCACTTCCGGTTTGGTTGTATACAGGAAGAGTTGCAAATCTTTTTTTCAGAGTAAATTCTGAAAAGATTAAGGAATTCCGTACAGCCGTTTAAAAAAAAAAAGATATTCAAGATTGAAATTTAACTGAATTCGCCGTTTTTTCGGCCATATTTCAGAGAAAATGAATCGAACTCATTTTATATTGCAAATTTGGCAATCCGTTGAGGCCTCGCAACTTTCCTGAAATGGTCAACCAAAATCGGACGGGGAAAAAGAAGAAAAATAAAAAGAAAAAGAAAGAGAGATTTTTTTACAAATACAATAGTATTCTCCCTAAAGGGGAGAATCATAGAGAGAGAGAGAGAGAGAGAGAGAGAGAGAGAGAGAGAGAGAGAGAGAGAGAGAGAGAGACTTGAAGACTTTAAGATTTTTCAAGAGAGAGAGAGAGAGAGAGAGAGAGAGAGAGAGAGAGAGAGAGAGAGAGAGAGATAGAGAGAGAGAGAGAGAGATAGAGAGAGAGAGAGAGAGAGAGAGAGAGAGAGAGAGAGAGAGAGAGAACGAACGAACGGAGAGATCAAACGAACCTTTTTTTTCTATTGAGAGATAAGTAGAGAGAGCCTTCAAGAAAGAGAGAGGAAAGAAAGAAAAAAGAAAGAAAACTTTAACAAATAGCAAAGGACAAATAGAAAGAGAGAGAGAGAGAGAGAGAGAGAGAGAGAGAGAGAGAGAGAGAGAGAGAGAGAGAGAGAGAGAGAGAGAGAGAGAGAGAGAGAGAGAGAGAGAGAGAGAGAGAGAGAGAGAGAGAGAGAGAGAGAGAGGAGAGAGAGAGAGAGAGAGAGAGAGAGAGAGAGAGAACGAACGAACGGTCGATCAAACGAACCTTTTTTTTATAAGCCCAGAGAGAGAAGAAAAGAGAAGGAAAGAAAGAAAAAAGAAAGAAAGAAACAAATAGCAAAGCTAACAAATAGAAAGCGAGAGAGAGAGAGAGAGAGAGAGAGAGAGAGAGAGAGAGAGAGAGAGAGAGAGAGAGAGAGGGAGAGAGAGAGAGAGAGAGAGAGAGAGAGAGAGAGAGAGAGAGAGAGAGAGAGAGAGAGAGAGAGAGAGAGTGAAAAGAGAGAGAGAGAGACACACACACAAATAATCATGCAAATATCATGCGCGTAAAAAGACACATGCATGCACAAATCACTGCTTCGAGTCTCATTGAAGGCATACCCCCCCCCCCTACTCGCCCCGCACCCTCCTTCCACTCACCCTGAAAGACACTCGAAGTACTAGAGCAAAAACCTTGCTATCAGCAAATTAATGGCCCCATTTTGCCTCACATATCATAACATTTGTGCTCAGCAAACTGTTGTTAATGACAATGCACTCTGAACTGATAAACAGATACGTAAGCATATTATTATTATGAGACTGGGGGGTCAAAGCTTGAAATAAAAACTGTTCCAAACTTCTTTTTCTTCAGTTTTTTAATATATTTTTTTATTCACAATATCGGAAAATACACATGCGCAGAAAGAGGACAGTGCGCTGAGAGATTTAATAAAAAATAAATAACAATATTATGAGAGGAAAAAACACACACGAACAAACTATAAAGAAACATAAACAAACTATTATGAGTAAACATGTACACATGAATTTTTTTTTTTAAACAAGCAAAAAAACAAAAATAATAATTTAAATTAAAAAATAATAAATTAAAAAAAGAAAGAACATCTACATACATTTTATCTCCATTAGTGTGGTGGCAAACAGCTGATTATACACATAAATAAAGATTTGTGATAAGTATGCAATGTATGCAAAAACAGAAATACTACAATCATATTATTAAACGCCAACTGTGTGTGTGTGTGTCCGTGTGTGTGTGTGGAACACAGAAGGGGCCTTATAACTCCGCCGTTTTTCCATCGAACCGCTTCAAATTTGCCATCAGCCCTAACGTGGCGAGACATGAGAGAAGAAGATGGAAGGAGGGAGAGAGACAAAAGTAATAATATAATATTTCGCGGACCTGGCCAAACCGGTACTCAGCGTTACCGGTACTTGGCGTTACCGGTACTAGGCATTACCGGTACTCGGGGTGGCGCTAGTAGTATTAAAACGCTATGCCCTATCCCAACACGGGTTTATATGGAAGCCACTGAATGTCAAAAATATTTTTTTTTCCACACATTGCTTTATAATAACATTCAATAAAGAATCTGTTTTTCAACATCCTAAGAAATACCGTAGTGCAAGGCTTATTATTATTCCGCTTGCACTTGTAGATATAAAATTAAGCTAGTAAAATTATAAAATCCAACACTATGTCAGTCTTAACACCTTCACTGGTACCAAAAAGAATAAGAGTTTCAGAAAACTTTAGATTTGCACAATGTTCAGAAGCCTTTTTCAAAAGAATTTCCAAATCACTCCCAAAATGTCTTGCAATTCGACAATGCCAAAATAAATGCACAATAGTTTCTTCTTCCTCATTACATGAGGCACATGAGGACGAATCAACTATTTTGCGTATGAAAAGGTATCTGCGTGTGGGAAGTATTCTAAGTAATAATCTGTGTTGGAACCATCTGAGTTGTGTGTCAGTGGTTGAAGAAGAGCACTTTTTAAGAATTGATTTCCATTTCAGGTTGTCATAGTTTCTGTTCCATTTACTAATACCAGCTGGGCGTTTTTCTGAATTAACAAGAGTTGAATAAACGTATTTGTTCCCCTTTAAAATGACTGCCCAGTTAGGAGGTTCTAATATATTGTATTTAGGGGTCAAATCACATTGTAATTTATTTTTATATTTCTTCACTGCCTCCATGGTGCCGGCGAACAGCAAATAATTCGTTTGTACGTTCGGACATTTTTGACGAAAAAGTTCAAATGAAACGAAACGTCCTTCATCATTAAATAAATGTTTTATTTGCAGTATGCCTGCTTCATGGTTAGGTTAGGTTAGGTTACTAGGGACTAAAAACATAGCCGTTAGGCTTTCAAGCGTCCCATCCTTAATAATATGATTTTTAACGTACAAGGTTTTATCGTGCACTCAGGTTTTAAATAATCATTCATCATATTCATATGTCAAATTTTTATAATATTCCCAGTCATCTAATAGATTTTTGAAAGTGTTAGTATTAGGTGCTTGTTTAATATTAGTTGGTAACTTGTTCCACAAAGGTGCAGTTCTGTTAGTAAAACAGTATTTTCTAATGTTAGTCTTACTATATTCAATAAATATTTTGTCAACACTGTTTCTAGTTTTGTCAACATTTGATAATTTTTAAAAAATCTTGTATATTTAGGTAATCAATATTGTTAAATATTTTGAAGTATTGAATTAAATCACCCCTGACTCTTCTAGCCTTTAAAGAAGGTAATTTAAGGAGCTCTAGTCTTTCCCTGTAGGAATAATTATGGAATCCTCTTATCAATTTTTTAGCCCTTCTTTGCACTCTCTCTATCATCAGTGATTGTCTTTTCAAATATGGAGACCACACAACATTTCCGTATTCTAAACAAGGTCTAACTAATCCTTTAAACAAATGTAAAAAAATATCATTATCTATGTAACAAAAGGTTCGCTTAATAATTCCTAGCATTTTATTTGCCTTCTTTACAGCTTCGTGAATATGACAATCAAATTTAAGGTTTTTATCCATTATTACACCTAAATCCTTCTCTTCTGTACATTTTATTATTTCATTTACAGTATCACCATTCTTCATAGTATATTTGTTACAAGGATTGTTTTTACCTAAATGCATAAGCTTACATTTAAACGCATTGAAGTACATCTTCCAGGTTTCTGACCAATTTACTAAGGCATCTACATCCTTTTGCAATAACATGAAGTTTGCAGTAGTATTGTAAAGCTTAGTATCATCTGCAAATATTTTGCAGGAACTAATTATCTCTTGAGGCAAATCATTGATAAAAATTGTAAAAAGAACTGGACCAAGTATGCTCCCTTGGGGTATGCCAACCCATTGCTTTATAAAAACCGTTTTCTTTTCTCTTAAAATATTGACATTGTAATGAATACAATGAGGCTTTATACTGA
>CM065701.1:15254606-15262106 GCA_017654935.2 Phymorhynchus buccinoides | reverse complement strand
TCAACTTCCTTTAAACAGTTATCACTCAGCCTCTCTCTGATTGCTATAATATACTCGGTCTCTGTCTCTCTTCTACCCTCCCTTCTCTCTACTCTCTCTCATTGCTACTCTCTCTATCCCTCTCTCGTCTCTCTCTCTCTACTCTCACTCTCTTTGTATGGTCTCCTCTCCTCTATCATCAATCTCTCTAGCTGATCTCTCTGCTCTCCGCCATTCTGCTTCTCTCTCTCTCTCTCTATCTACTCTCTCTCTCTCTCTCTATCTCTCTCTCTACTCTCTCTCTCTCTGACTCAAGTGTAACAGAGGACCTCACCGGTGCCAGCGCCACGTGTCTACATAAAATTATCGCCCTCTGGCAACACGAAGAAGCAGTATAGAGCCTCAATTAGAAGACAAAGTCGTGAATGTCAGCCGAAATGCATTTTAGTGACACCTTTTTTAAATGTTTTAAAACATCCTTCCAAAACTGGTTGTGTGTTCTTGTACGTAATACACTGATATATTCACAACCTAGTAGATTAAGCTTTTCTAATCCAGGAACAAAGGAAAAACCTAGCTCTTGAAGGTTGCTTAAATTATGAATTTTTTTTAATTTTTAACCAAGACAAAAATGCAAAATCATTAACCATTCTCAATCCACCATTTGTGGTTTAAACAAATCTTTATTCATTTGGAAACGATCAAACAGAAAGACAATTAGAGCTAAACAACAAGCTCGAAGCTTATACCGTGCTCTTAAATTAACGTCATAACTGCCCCCCACAATTGATTGAACAGATAGTAATATAAACAACTGTGAATACAAAAGAAGAGTTTTTAAGTGCGAACAAAATAGAAGTACTCCTACTACTACTTGACTAACTACTCTACTACTACTACTACTATACTTACTACTCGAACTACTACTAAAATAATAATATAATAATAATAATAATAATAATAAATATCAATCCAATAAATTTTCAAATTTGTAATCTACCATTTTCATAGCCTTGACAAACACATTTTTTTTGCTAATTCGATTGGGTTTCCCGTCCCACAAAAAGTTGTAAAACAATGAATCAAGTTCCTTTAAACAGTTATCACTAGGGTCTGGAAGATTACTAAATAAATGTACAACCTTTGAAATTGCTAACGATTTTAAAACTGCAATTTTACCAAAAGGTGTTAGATTTCTTTTTCTCCATTTTGCCAAAATGTTTTGTATCTGTATTATTCTGCTCCAAACTGTCAATAACGAAACAAAAAAGATGGCAAAAACTGTACACCCAGTAGAGTGGAACCTCCCTTATAAGACCACTCCCTCCCACAGAAGACCTACTTCTCCAGAGACATTGCCCTTCTTTGTAAGTATTAAAATTACCTCCCTTATAAGACCTTCATTCTGGATTTATTTTTGGAGGTCTTCTAAGGGAGGTTCCACGGTAAAAGATAAAATACTTAACCAAAACGCAAAAACGCAAATGAAAATCAGGGAGAAGAAAGTATTAACAAGCGCGAAATCGCAATAGCTTTGTTTGTGGCACGCGCGTCCTATTTTTACGCCACTCCAATCATGAGTCACCTCCCCTGGCTTTTCAATAATTTTAATCTGTAAACCAGAATGTTATCTCTGCACCATTTCGTAACTTTTTATATCTTTTGGAAAACATTTAAAACTATGTATCCTACTTATACTCATCGAAAGAAGCACCGCATACTCGTCGTGTCTGCTGTAGTGTCTGTATTACGTATGTTTATTATTTTGTACGCTTTTAAAATACATAATTTTAAAGAGCGGCCTCGATTTGAAGTGCGACAATTTTGTCAAAAGATCGAACACAAATAACTTCAAGCTAGCTAGCTTGTATTCATAAAAAAATCGGGACTTTACTGGTTTCGTACAAAGCCTCCGGGCATTGCCTCCAGTATTGTATTGTTCCCACCATATTTGTATTTACAAATGTCCCATATGTGTCTGTTCCAGACCGAGAGGACGTTTAAAACTCCACTTTTCCGCTCGTTCAAGCTTGCGAATCAGTGCTACAATTTTGTCAAAATGTGCGACAATTTTGGACCGACAGACCGACCGACAAAGTGAGTTATAGGTTTGTGGCTTGAGCCACAAACAATAAACTCATAAATTCCCCACGGAAATAAGTTGTAAAGTTGAAAAGCATATTATTTAAATGAAGGGAGAAAAACAACACCCACAGTTAGTGAATTTGAAGGAAGGCAGGCATCCATTACTGTGAATGATGTCACTGAAAGTTCTGAGTAGCGTAATGGCATTACCGTAAATATGCTTATTGTTCACAACAATCCCCGTGGGGATACAGCGGGGGGTCTTCGTAAAAAATAGTTCCCCCACCTTCTGGAAGTTCTGTGCTTGTAACTTCCTCTAATCTGCCACTCTCTTTGACTCTGCCTTTTCCCTTCGCTTTCTGTTATCTACTATCTTTCTGACGTATTGGCCCCATTCGCCTGGGAAAAAAAAATCAAAATAATTTTCCTCCTTTGAGCTCCTTTGAGCTCCTCCGAAATCGGAATGTGTCGGCTGTACGCAGCGGGGAGACCAGTGAAAACTGAAAACCGAACACATACGTACCTTACACATTATGGCCATATGGCCTGGGAACGCAGAAGAAGAACAAGAAGAATAGAGTTCACAACAAAAGTTATGAAACACCTTTTCACCACACAAACATTCAGTTCAACCCTTCCCTTTTGTGTCATTTTGATAATGTAGCATCGCGCAGCAAAGCATATGGTATCACGTAAGTAAACCATACCATACCATACTGCATTATACCATACCATACCAGACTATACCATAACTTCAATAAATCTTTATTATTTCAAAATGAGAAATTGGTAAAGGTCAAGATGTGGCCCCCCCCCCCCCCCTCCCTTACATTTCCCGGCTCTCCCTGCATTTTCATTTTCACACTTGCCTTTCTTACTGCCTCTAAAGCCTTTCCAGTTCTCTATATCGTTTCCCACAGTAGGTTATGTTATTTTACTCTTCTCGGTAAAGGTCAAGATGTGCAACACCCGCGAATTTCAACATAAAAAGACATGACATAGAACAATAGTTTCGAAATCATGCTTAAATATAAAACAAGACATACAAGCACATAGCTGTACATAGGAATACACAAATGCAATATAAAGACAGTTTATGTTTAAAACACCAATTATATATCAGACAAACACCATATTTATGTACATATTCATACATTTAAGTATAACAATAACACTGTCACAGACGCACTGTGGCTTATATATGCATATGACACATGCAAACATACTCCAGCCACCATAGACCACACCACCCACCCCCTCTTTCCTCCCACACACGCACGTGTGCGCCCACGTGCACCTACATACTTGCAATGGCATACATACTACCACTCACAGCCACACTCCCCTGTATACACGCGCGCACGTGCATCCCCGTCCCTTACCCCCCCCCCCCCCCCCCCCCCCCCCCAACCCCCCCCTGACTCCCCCCCACAACCCCCCTCTCACTCCGTCCCCTTTTCAGCCCCACACCACATCAACCAAAACTCCCAACTCCCCGCCCCCATACCCCCCCCCCCCCCCCCCACACACATACACCGCACACAACATACGCACACACATACACACACACACACCACACACACACACACTACACCACCCATGGACACACCTGTATTAAGATGAAAATGATAATTTAAAGAAAAGTATAGCCAGGTAAAAAGACCAACCATTTACTTGTTCATAAAAGAGATTGACATGGGGATAAAACTGTTTTTCGGTAACGCCTGCCAAATGGTAAAAGTTCATAAAATCTACAAAGGCCACGGCAGGAACCACTCGCAATCATACCGTACAATACAACACCATACCATACTGTACCATACTATGCCATGCCATACCAAACCACACAATAAGATTCTATCAATTGTAATTAACTTCTATCCTAATAAGCCAATCTACTAGTATCATAGTACTCACTGATTTTCCGGATTAAAATCAGAAAACTGAATGTCTCTTGTGGGTTTTTTTTTCTCCTTTGCCATCAACGCCACCCACACGCATACACACAGCTGAATGTCGATAGCGTCTCCGCAACGCTACTTATCTCTATCAATATTGTGTAGGGTTGCAACTGATAGCCCTCGTTTAACAGAAAAGAGAAATACACTAGTCATGATCAGTTAAGGACCACTCTGTGTACTTTTAGTCTTTTCGTTGCATGATTCTCTGCAGTGATGGAAACTCATGGTAGAGTTTAGTCTTGTGGAACACTGTGACTCTCAAACGAGGGGGCCATTGCACCTGGCTCTAGTGCTGCCGCCAAAAGGGATGGATTGGCCTTTGGGGACCTTCCCCAACGCCAGCTTTTCTCAACTCCATGTGGCGGGCCGAGAGAGTGGGGATGTACCATGGGAAAGACATCTCCATTACCAACAAAGTATCACCCAGCCCGCTGGAATAGGATTTGGTCCCTCTGTTACCTGGCAGTCACGGTCGGAATCGACTCACTGGTAAAATGATCGTGCCTGCAAAAACTAATAAGGAGTTCACACTGGCTCAAACTCAGTTCTGTAAGCGTCCTTCGAATGGAGACTTAAAGGGGCACCCTGACGGATGAGATTTTGCAAGAAACACGTCGAGATCACCAGGAAAACACCCTTTACAGAGATCGCAACAACTCATTTTGCTCTGGTTTCCTGGGAAATCAAAACCGTCAAATCGGCGATTCCTCCTTGGCGGAGGTGCTGGAAGTCAAAATCTTTCACACAAAGAGCGAAGGCAGTGTGCTGTCTCTTTTCTGAATGACCGCCTGCAGTTATAGACCAAATCGTGTTGCAAAAGAAATGTTTGCAATACAAGCCTTTTTTCCTTCTTTTTTTTCTCCAAAAATGTATACAGATTATCTAAAGGAGTTTCGCTCACAACAAAATAAATAGCTCCAATTTTTTTTTTACTGCACAACAAAAAAAGAAAAAAGCTTCAACCACAATGAGTGAACTCCACCCACCCCATCCAAAATGGCTACTCTCTCCGGCATCACCGCCAAGGAGGAATCGCCGTTTTATATTTGACGGTTTAATTTCTAAGAACAGAAACCAGAGCAAAGTGAGTGTTCCCTTATCCCTCCGCGATGCTCGACCTTCTGGTGATCTCGACGTGTTTCTTGCAAAAACTCACCCGTCAGGATGCACCTTTAGCCCAAGCCAAGGTCTCATATGCGTACGCATCGGCACAACCATCTTTCTCACGTGTAATACCCTATTCCACTATCCACTACTTGATAGGAGTAGGTATTCCGCTTACTCGTGTTGTGCCTGTTGTGTGGATGACACGAATTAACGTAGCATGAATCCTGTTAACGTAGCAAATATTATGGTGAAGACCACTGAGCTAGGAATATATAAACACCCGAAGGTGCTGATGGAACCCAGAGATTCACCAGCCACGCCTGCCCTATCAACACGAGAGCAACCCTGCTCCAGCCCTGGAAGTCCGCGTTGTGTTACTGGGGAGAAGGCACACACGGGGGTGGTGGTGGTGGTGGTGGTGGTTGGTGGGGGGGGTGGTTGGGTGGGGGGAAGTTACCATTAAGTATACAGAGGCACACAGCTACTCCCTGCTTGGTGACCATCGGATACGATGCAGAGGAGTCCCTTGCGAAGTGTCCCCATAGGGTGTACCAGCTCGTTTTTCATGACTGCAGAGCCCACCGGCAAAAAAAGAAGACGCCCACTCAGAAACCAGCACGCATCCAACAGACCCCACCAAGGATATGCGAGGCCAGAGCATCTCCAGACAAAGCCATAGGCTCTTGTGCCTTACGGTCTTATAATTATGACTCGGAGGAGAGTCCCAGAATGTATTGTGATCTTATTTCTTAGACCTTTCCCTAGTCATCCCAAGATGATCCCTTGGATGCAAGTTTATGAAATGAGCTGTTTATGTGAAGTTACGGTCTTTAGCCCTTAGCACCAGGTGGCGCTTCGCTTAAAGGCAGTTTCTTAGCAACGTCAAACGCACTCTCTCCTCGCCTCTCTGTTTCTCTCTCTGTCTGTCTGTCTGTCTGTCTGTCTGTCTGTCTGTCTGTCTCTCTCTCTCTCTCTCTCTCTCTCTCTCTCTCTCTCTCTCTCTCTCTCTCTCTCTCTCTCTCTCTCGTTCGCCCACGCGCGGCAAAACATAGATTTTGCCTTCTATAATTGACAAAGGGAAGGAAAACAAACCGGTACAGTGATCTCCAGTGGTGCGACCAGAAGCGCTCATTTTTCAGCAGTTGATTTTATACAGTGACCCTTAACTTCTTTGTGACAAGTGTATGTACGCATAATATAACATATTTGATACTATTACATCCTAACATATTTAGGACGTCGCTACACTCAACTCGTTCTCCGAACCTGACAAAGGAGACACCATGGGTGGCTTCTTTAACTGTATTGAACTAAAAAGAACCCCCCCCCCCCCCCCCCCAACCCCCCCTGACGATCATAATGATGAATACATGATAGCCAACTTTTGTTAAGTACCACCCAAAAGCCCAAATGCTACAAAGAGTGATAACTTCGCAGCCTACAAACCTTGCAAAGAATGAAGCCAACTTTCTCACTTCCCACCTGGAAGGTGAAAAGGTGGAAGGTGGGAAGTGTTAGTGTTGTTGTAGGCAGTGAGTGATTTCACAATGATCCCCAGCTGTAGTGTAGGTGAAAGGGTGGGAGTAAAAAAACCACCCAGCTTCAATCAGCTGCGGAGTTCGAGCTCTTTGTATATTCAGGCTTTTTGGTGCCACGTACAAACCCATATAGCATACGTTCACTCCAAAGTTTGCAACAAGTGAAATACATAGAGTAAACTACCTTCTAAAAGTGCACCCACAAACTTTGGAGCACGTTTTATACATCGATGTAATGTAACTTGAACCCCACCCCCCTCTCCCCCAATTTGAATCAGGAGTGAGGAAGTCCCCTTTTTTGTGCTTGCTTCTGGAAGTGGGGCCTGGGCCCTTCCGGCTGAACTGGGGGGTTTAATGGTTTTTAACCCAGGGTAAGCAGTAGGTCTTTCTCATTCTATGTTTTCTATTAGGTTCATGCGCCCTCCAAGTTCCGTCGCGATTTGTCGTCAGAAGTGGCGTCTGAGACGTATCCAAACAGAAACAGAAACAGGAAGGCAAACTCCTGTTTGGCCTGCATTGTCAACTGTTTCCAGTCGATGTTTCTGAACGTTTTCTCGATTCTCAGAGGAGTGTCAAAATTACGCCCCCCCAAAAACCAACAACCAAACATTCGACAGAAACTTATTGTTTTAAAAACGTTTTTATTTCGTTTTTCTCATATTAAGACACAAACACTATGAATCAATAGTTTAAGAAATAAACTAACAAACCTAAAGAAAAGAAAAAAACCCCAAAACACAAACATATTGAGATAAAGTAGAATATAATTTAACTAAAAACTAATAATACAAAAAACAAACAACAAAACACACAAAGAAAATGCATAGTAA
>CM065701.1:15247106-15249606 GCA_017654935.2 Phymorhynchus buccinoides | reverse complement strand
AAATCCATACAGTAGTATGCTCAATGCGCTTTACAGCATCCGTTAGATTACGAATCATATAACAGCTTTACCCCATTCGGTCACGGTACACTAGGACTTCCTACTATTGGCCTCTGCAACTAGGGTTACTAACTCCCTTGACAGTGAGAGTGAATCCCTTGTTGGTCAGTACTCAAAAAGGGCATTCACTCTTGCAAAAGGTGTTCTTGAAACAAAAAATAAAAATAACACCCCTCAAATATACCCCATCTTCGCTTATCTTTTTCACATTCCTAGATCCTCAATCCGACACCCACCCTCGCCCCTCCATTTAAGGCCTATGCTAATAAAAAACCCAAGTGCAACGCCGAGCGGCTGCAAAGTCCCCTCGCAGCATCGCCGAGCTACTCCGAAATCGGAATGTGTCGGCTGTACACATACATAAAAACGCATCAAAACAGCACGTAACTACATAAAAACGCATCAAAACTGAATAGTTTTTTTTTTATATATATATATAGCCTTGGGGTTCGGACCCGTGATTTGAGCGCGCGCGATCATGCGCACACGCGCGCACAGAAAAATTAATGACAACTGTGTTATAGACCATTCATCAAGAAATGTTGTGAAAAAAACCGCATTGAAATACATGCAAAACTTCGCGAGATATTAGCGATTATGTGTTTTTGGGGTTTGAACCCCGTAACTGGCGCGACCTTGACCTTAATGTAAAACTAAATACATCAGTGGATAGCTTGCATCTTGGCAAACTAGTATACCAAATTTGATGATGATAGACTGAATAGTTTTTGAGAAAAACGGACGAATAGCCGGACGGACGGAGGCACGGACGGACACCGGACGGACGGACGGACGGACGGACGGACCAGACAAAAACAATAGCTCCCCGAACCTTCGGCTCGGGGACTAAAAACGCCAGCCTAGACCTAGACTATACTATAATCCCAATCCCATGTCCTTAAAGACCCACCAGATCACGTGTTTTCCCTCTTATAGCTGTTTAGAAATCTTGTTTTGACCAGGTTTGACTCCCATACAAATGTCCCCAAATTGAAAACGAAATATCATTTTAAAGAGCAGCCTCAATTTGAAGTTGGGGACATTTGTTTGTGGGTCACAGCTACCCAGAAAAAACACCAAGGGACTTAATCGTGGTGCGTCAGTGTATCTTTAAAAAAATAAAGACCTACTGACGCATCACGATTAAGTCCCTTGTTTTTTTCTGGTAAAGACACACTGACGCACCACGATTAAGTCCCTTGTTTTTTTTCTGGTAAAGACACACTGACGGGCACCACGATTAAGTCCCTTGTTTTTTTCTGGGTAGCTGTGATCCCCACATACAAATTCCCCCAACTTCAAATTGAGGCTGCTCTTTAAAATGATGTTTCGTTTTGAATTTGGGGGCATTTGTATGGGAGTAAAACCTGGTCAAAACAAGATTTCTTACAAGCTATAAGAGGGAAAACACGTGAAACCCTTGATTTTGACACGTGATCTGGTGGGTCTTTAAAGACACACTGACGCACCACGATTAAGTCCCTTGGTTTTTTCTGGGTAGCTGTGACCCACATACAAATTTCCCCCAACTTCAAATTGAGGCTGCTCTTTAAAATGATGTTTCGCTTTGAATTGGGGGCATTTGTATGGGAATCAAACCTGGTCAAAACAAGATTTCTTACCAGCTTTAAGAGGGAAAAGCACGTGAAACCCGTGATTTTGACACGTGATCCGGTGGGTCTTTAAGAGCATATGCTAAGAGGACGTAAATCCAACCATCGCCGTCATACCTATCCATTCTCCTGTTTTCCATGTACCCCCAAGGGCAAGGGGCTTTTTTGGAAATAAAAAACCTTGAACTTTGAACCTCTGTCTTAGCTCAGGAGAACTTGGAGAGTTGGAGGGACGTTCTTTTGCTTTCTTTGTGCTCAGTTTAACTGTAAACATCTTGTGGCTCATGTCAAGGTTTGTCTTTGAGTGAGGGGACACACACGGGGAGTAGAGGTGGGGGAGGGGGGGGGGGGGGGAACACCGGTTTGAACCGAAAAACCGGTGCTAAACTTTCGCGGTTCGAAAAACCGGTTCGAGTAGCTGTGAACCGGTTTTTTAACTGGAAACTGAAAGTAAGTTTTGTCTTAGAATAACGCATTCTTTTAGAAGAACAACACTGATTCTCAGCGCAGATTGGGTGTTTGTAAACCAAGAGTAGCTGTTTCTAGTTTGTGGTGGTGTATGACTTTGACTTTGACTGAGTGTTGAGTTGAGTGTGTGTGTGTGTGTCATAAGTCATAAGTTTCTTTGTGTGTGTGTGCGTGTGTGTGTGTGTGTGTGTGTTTGTGTGCGTGTGTGCGTGCGTGTGTGAATATTCTGACAAATAAATATGTGTTTGCATAGGTGAAACTAGTGATGCGAGTACTGGTTTAAAAAAACCCGGTTCGGTAAAACCGGTTCGAAGAGGGAAACCGGTTCGGATTTTTTGAACCGGTTCTCAACTCTACTG
>CM065701.1:15237106-15244606 GCA_017654935.2 Phymorhynchus buccinoides | reverse complement strand
GATAACTCTGAGATCAGCCCGGTGTCGCTGTAACTCTTAAGTGAATCCATATTACCATTTTAGATATCTTTGCCTGAGGCCACATGTTGAATCGAAACGTTTTATCAAATCTAATCTGAATAAAATAATTGTTAACCCACCTACGGTGAGATTTTCTCATTCGTTTGAACCAATTCGTTGATATATGTGTGCAAATGAAACAAAACACTATTTTTCATTCATATAAGGCTTTTTCTCAATTAGCAAGTTATAAATAAGAATAATTTCCACGAAAAAAAAAAAAAAAAACTGGGGGGGGCCCCCGCCCCCCCCCCCCTCCCAAAACCATTTTGCCAATTTCATGACGATGGAGCCAATTTCATGGATTGGGCGTAACATATGCAGGAAGCGGCCATTATGTCCCTGGTCACGAGACTCACAGTGGTGTAACGTCAATCCTCACTATGAGTACGAAGTATGCATAGAAGTGTGTGTGTGTGGCGTGTGCGTGCAAACGTATGCGTGCGTGTGCGTGCGTGTGTATGCGTGTGCGTGCGTGCGTGTGTGTGTGTGTGCGTTTGTGTTTGTTTGTGCGTGCGTGTGTCGTGTGTGTGTTTTTGTGTGCGTGTTTGTGCTTGTGCGTGCGTGTGTGTGTGCTGTGTGTGTGTGTGTTAGTGACCTGTGTGTGTGTGTGTGTTGTGTAAGAGATCAGAGAAGAGAGAGCGAACGATTGTGTGGAGCGAACTATGATAGGTAGCGTGTAGTGGTGTGCATGTGTGTGGATGTGTGTGTGTGTGTGTGTGAGTTTTTTTGTGTGTGTGTGTGTGTTTTAGTGTGTGAGTGTGTGCTAGTCGTGATGTAACGATGATCAGAGAGCGAGAGATGTAGATGAGTAGCATTAGAGAGGGAGAGAGAGCAGATTGAAGAGACTAAGACTAGTAACATGATTGAAGATGTAGAGACGAGAAGAATAGAAAGCGACGCGATTGGCAGAGACCGAGACTTGCACCGCCTTGATTGAGAGACTTGAGATCGAGAACCTCCTCGACCTGAGAAATCGGGAACCGACTGAGAGAGAGATTGACTGAGCAGAGAGTTATGATCTGCCTAGCGTGCTGCTGCATGTGTCAGTATTGCATGATGTCGTGCGTGCGTGCGTTGCATGCTGCGAATGTAGTGTAATGGGCGCGGCGTGTGTCATGTATGCTATTGCGTGCGTGCGGCGAGTGTGTGTGTATGTGTGTGTGTCTGTGTAGCGCGTGTGGTGTGTGTGTGTGTGCTGTGCGATGAGAGAGAGAGAGAGATGATATGTAGGGATGTGATGAGAGAGCGAGCAGATGAGACGACGAGAGGGAGATTGATGTGAGAGGAGAGAGAGAGAGAGCGATGCGAGCGTAGGCGATGAGAGCGACCACAAACTACGTCACATGTGACCAAGATTTATCCCATGCAGTTTTGCGCTCCTCACACTACACACACACATACACCAGACACACACAACTTAGGTAATCAATCACACCTGCCTTCATTGATAACCGCGCGATCAAAAAAAGGCGGGGGTGTTTTTAAAAACAAAAAAAAGGTGACAAAGTGGGCACCAAGATAGACTACTACTCATTCATCATAAAACAAAACCCCGCTTCAAATCTTACCAACAACAGCGACTGTCGTTCCGTAGCGTTTGATGAAAGGCTGCGTCTCGTCTTTCCCACGCATTTTGCATCTCCTAATGTTGCTGCTGCCACGGCAGCCATGAATGATGATGTTCTGTTCTGTCGAAGTGAAATTTGTTTATAGAACCTCGCACGGTTTGAAGAAACGAAGATGATTGGCTGGGTTCATTCAGTAGGTAAAATGCACCACAAATGAAAACTAGAGTCGAAATGTAAACCCACAAAAGACGCTTGGATTGACGACGACACACACTGAAACCGGTAGGCTAGTTCGTTACTCGGCGGGCTAACCTACTCCGGCCTACAAAGAAGGCGGCTGCTAGGCCTATTTTGTCGTCAAGTTTTCGAACAATGGACCTCCCACCTCAAGTTCTATTGACCCCATCTGCATGGGGTAGGCCTACTCTCTAGATAACGTTATTAAACGTACGACTTTTTCCAAGTATGTAGGTAGTAGGGCCCAACACAGCGTGCGTAGAGCTATTTGGGTAAAGATGAAGATCAACGCCCCCCTGTCACAGTCCTTGGTTCATTGCGTTTCGCGGCTTTCTTGTCTTGCCGCCTTTATCGTCTACATTAGGCCTATTGAATGCGTATTTTCCTGGTGGCTGACAACGTAACAGTATGTTTCTTAGTTGCCTGTATGGTTTATTAATATATATATATATATATATATATATATATATATAATATATGATAGATATTTTGGATTCTATATTATTTTGATTCTGTCTGTCCTGCTCAGCTCACCTCTGATGGTGGATCGTTGGTCTCTATAGGATTTATTTCTTAACTACACACACACACACACACACAAAAAACCACACAAACACACACACACCCACACACACACCACACCACACCACAAAACACACACACACACACAAACTCACACACACACATATATATCTATTTTATATAAATTATATAAAATGAATATATAGTGTGAGTTGTGTCTGTGTCTGTCTGGTCTGTGTGTCTGTGTGTAGCTGCGGTCGCTTTTAGCGACACACTACTAGAACTGGATTTGATCAAATGTTGGAGAAGGAAAGAGAGAGAGAGAGACGAACGGAGAGATAGTCTGTCCTCATTATGGGCGACGTATGCCCGTATAAGTGTCGTGCATGCATGAGTATGCGTGCTGTGCGTGCTTTCTGTCCTTGCCGCCTTTATCGTCTATATTATTGAATGCGTCCCTTTTTCTGGTGCCGAAAACGGTAACAGTATGTTTCTTAGTGCCTGTGTGTGTGTGTGGTGTCTGTGTGTGTTGTCTGCTCGGTGTAACTGCGTCGATTTGAGCACAAACTACTAGACCGATTTTGATCAAATTTGGCAGAGGGGTAGACATCGTGAAAAGGTAAGGCTCCTTTCGATATTCGTGACTGCGCTGACCTTGACCTTGAAGCTTGACCATGAAAACCGAAATTTCCTTATTTGGGCTATATATTTCATTTCTGAGCTGTATATTTCCTGAACCGGTAAAGAGCATCGCTTCAAATTTTGTGCGGTGGTGCATCATGCAGGGAGGGTTATGTAAAAAATCTATTATGTGCTGACCTTGACCTTGAAGTTTTGTTGTTGTTTTTGTTCAAGTACTAACATTCAAACGTTGCCAAAATGGCCCAAGAGAAGCAACTCCGGGCATTTGACAAAGAAACAAAAAAAATCCAATCCACAGTGTTGCCCCTTTCACAAGACAAGGGAAAGTTGTTGTACCGTAGTCCAAGCTCGGGTGCTTTCGGCACCAGGTTGCGCTGCATTAGTGCTTTCTAGTTTTAATTGTGTAAAATCATAATGGATAAAAAATAACGTTAAAATAATGCAGAAAACGATAGAGGTTTAAATTAAGTGCTCAATCTGCAGTAGGAAAGGCGAGACTAAAAAACACACACTGAAAGAACAAAGAAATGGAGGAGGGGGTGTTGATCTGCATCTTATTTGTTTCTTTTGTGATGAGATTAGCGTCCAATCGGCCAGAGACCCTTATGGACGGCACTGCATCTGTGATGATGAAAATTATGTTTTACGTCCTCTCGGTCATAGACACATATGGGACATTTGTAAATACAAAGATGGTGGGAACAATACTGGCTGCAATGCCCGGAGGCAGTGCAACACCAGTAAAGCCCCGAGTTTTTAAGAACATAGATAGGTGTAGCGGTAACCACGCCTCGGTTAAACCTCATCGGCTATGGTAGGCCTACCGCAACATTGAGGGCACTGCATCTTAACCGGTATTTGGTACTTATAGTCACAAAGGCTCTGTGACTGAATTTGGGATGCTCTCACATGGGAGAGCGTGTCGCCGTTAATGCTGCTTCACCCATTTGTGTGTGTGTGTGTGTGTGTGTGTGTGTGTGTGTGGTGTGTGGTGTGTGTGTGTTGTGACATACCATTGTTCCCACCACACCGTTGTTTTTTGCGTGTGTGCCAACGCACATGCATGCACACATGTAGTTATTATACTGGATGGGCGCGCGCGCGCGCGTGTGTGTGTGTGTGTTTGTGTGCGTGCGCGTGTGCGTGTGTGTGTGTGTGTGTGTGTGAGTACAGCTTTAGTGTTAATCTGACAATAAATTGGTTCCAGTGTGTGTGTGTGTGTGTGTGTGTGTGTGGTGTGTGTGTGAGTACAGCTTTAGTGTTAATCTGACAATAAATTGGTTCCAGTGTGTGTGTGTGTGTGTGTGTGTGTGTGTGTGTGTGTGTGTGTGTGTGTGTGTGTGTGTGAGTACAGCTTTAAGTGTTAATCTGACAATAAATTGGTTCCAGTGTGTGTGTGTGTGTGTGTGTAAAATGACATCGTGGACTTAACTAGCAGTATAATTATGGGAACAATGATATACTTATGGGGGTAGGGGTAATAGCGGGGGGGGGGGGGGAGGGTGGGGGGGGGGGGGGAGAGGGAGGTCATTGGACTTGGGGAAACCTATCAAATTGGTTCATGTCAGGCCGCGGGGACTCTCCCTGCTGTTATCGACTTTTGAGGGGTCCGTTTCACAAGAGGGGAACGCTCGCGCCGTTCCGGCACAAATCGGCAAAAAAACGGTCCTAAAAAACCCACACAGCCCCTTTGCCGATAGTTTGGCTAACGTTTTTGCTCTACCTCGAAAGCGACCACGCGGCGAGGAACTATCCGGGAACTATCACGTGACTTGTACGGGGGTTAATATGTTTCTTGTTGTTGATTGGGCCCATTAACGTTTGGTTAAAATATTAAAAAAAAGAAATGTTTTGACCAATCAGACAAGAGCTTGAATGTAATATATTTTTCCAAAAACGTTTTGTCAAGTCGTTTCTTAGACCACTTTTGGCGTAACAGTTATTCGAACGAATAGCGTTACCTAGTGAAACTCACCCAAGTGACCGCCGTGGGTTGTGTTTCTAAATATTAATAATAATTATGTGCGTTTGTATAAGTGTGTGCATGCGTGTGTGTGTGTTTGTAATGATGTGTTACATGTACAGTATGTGGTATGTGGTGAGTTTCTCTCTCTCTCTCTCTCTCTCTCTCTCTCTCGCTCCTCGTCCTCTCTCTCTCTCTCGCTCTCGTCTCGTCTCTCTCTCTCTCTAACCCCCGTCCCCCTCTGGACATGGGCAGAAGGCCTGGTATCAGTATAAACTTTGTGAATTGGTGTGTGTGAATTGTGTTAACGTCTCTCTCTGCTCTCTCTCTCTCTCTCTCTCTCCTCTCTCTCTCTCTCTCTCTCTCTCTCTCTCTCTCTCTCTCTCTCTCTCTCTCTCTCTCTCTGCGCGTGGTATGTGAAGCCTGATCTAACAAGCGTCTCTCTCTTCGAGTCACTAAGCAGCACCGTGCTGTAACAGCCATAATACATATTTTGTTATGTAATCATAAAATGCGGGCAAAACCACGTACTAGCTCCGAATGATGTTGCCCACAAGCAATGTGCGCGCGCGCGCGGGCGCGCGTGCGCGCGCGCGGCGCGTGCGCGCGAGCGGGTGTGTGTGTGTTGTGTGTGTGTGTGTTGTGTGTGTGGTGTGTGTTTGTGGTGCCGTGGTGCGTTTTTGTGTGTGTGTGCGTTTGGGTGCTCGCTTCCGGGGGGGTGTTGTGCACTGTGTGTGTGTGTGTGTGTGTGTGGGTGTGTGTGTGTGTTTGTTTGTGAACGTGCGCGGCGCGTGTGTGTATGAGTAAATGTCTGTTGTGTGTGCTTCTCTCTCTCTCTGCTCGTCTCTGCATCGTCCGTCTCTCCTGTCGGTCTGCTCAGGGTCTTCTCTCTCTCGTCTCTCATCGGTCTTCGCTCTCTCTTTGCTCTTATCCCGTGGGGCGCCTTTCCTTGTAGCTGACCATAAGGTGATGGATACCGCCACAATGACTCCCAGAGTATCATCGTGTCAGACAGTGCTAGCTTTACTTGGTGGATATAAAACGAAAGGGTTCGGGGTTTTCGAGTGTGGGTTCAGAATACTCGGGAAAAAAATGATGTTGAATTAAGTGGTATCGCGCCCAGGGCAGTATGTCTCGGACCAGTTATTATGTTACTTATTTTTAATCAATGATCTTCCAAATTTGTGTACAGCGGCCCATGGCAAAAATATTAGCAGACGACAGCAAATATTTATAACGCAGTCAACTAGAAAACAATATAATTAATACAAAGTCGACTGCTATAGATAACCTGCCAGAAGTGTGGAGCTGTATAGACGTGGAACCTAATTGTTATGTGGTGTCAAATGACAGAAGGTAAAAAATGCAAAGTTATGCATGTAGGCAAAAAGATTTCCAGAATATGATTATGTTATGAAAATTGATCAGGAGGAGCAAACAGATAAATGTATGTACTGAGGAAAAAGACCTTGGAGTTGTATTTGACAAAAATCTTACTTTTGATACACATATCCATAAAGGGATAAATAAGGCAAGTCAGATGTTGGGAATAATTAAAAGAAGATTTATTCGTTCAGATAAGGAAATATTTTTGCTATTATGCAAATCAATGGTGCGTCCACATTTAGAGTACAGTAACATCATCTGGTACCCATATCATAAACGTCAATCAGCTTCTATTGAAAAGGTACAGAGGGGAGCAACCAAAATGGTTAAAAATGGTAATCATTTAAATTACCAAGATAGATTAAAATGATTAAACCTTCATTTTATTTTAATTATTACCAACATCTGATTTGCCTTATGATAATCAATTTATAGATATGTTTTCATAAGGTAAGATTTTTGTCAAATACAACGCAAGGTCTTTTTCCCTCAGTACATGCAGTTATCTGTTGCTCGTCTTGATCGATGTTCTTAACATAATCATATCCGGATTCCGTTTTGCCTATGTGCATAACTTTGTATTTTTTGACACATTAAAATATAGGAAGACGTGTTGGGAGGACCTATATACGATGTACAACATGTTTAACAGCTTAATGATTCTCTTTTTACACTGTCCATTTATAAAAAACGAGAAATCAAGAGGGAAAATTACATATACGCCTACAGCGTTTTACTACTAAAACGTAACCATTGTTTTAGTAATCGCGTTGCTAACACTCTGCTTTACTGATACCTAACCTAAGAAGAGCACCAACACTAAACACCTTCACAAATCTCTTTTACAAGGATGAACATGTTAGCCAACTATTTGTTTTTATAACGTATTGATTGATTACAATCATCATTTCAAGGCATGCTTTAAGCAAACAAAAACGTGATCCAATGAAGGGACGTTGATCAGCGCGAGGCTTAGGCTTGAGCCAGTCCCACACTATGCTATAGGTTATAGGTACATTATAGTCCACAGAGGCGTCTCTGTGAAATTCGGGTTGCTCCACCTGGAGATCGCGGTCGCAGGCCAGAGCGCACCACCCTTTTTTTTTGGCATGCGATTTT
>CM065701.1:15226098-15236606 GCA_017654935.2 Phymorhynchus buccinoides | reverse complement strand
TTGCTAGAAAAGAGGAATCTGGTACGCAAGACGTTTAGGGCTGGCGTTTCACGTTTTGCTAAGAAAGAGTGAATCGTTACAGCAAGTACATTGAGCTGGCGATCACTCTGTGTGTGCTAAAGGAAAAGAGGAAAAATTTTCACGTGTACAGCAGAGACTTTTATGACTGGCTATCACTGCGTTTGCTAGAGGGAAAAGAGGGGAAAATGTTCACGTGTACAACAGAGACCTTTATGGTTAGCGATCACTGTGTAGCCATGGGGAAAAGAGTGAACAATGTTCACGTGTGTACAGAGAAAGAGAGAAAAATAGAGATTTTATGCCTTCTGGGCCAAAGGGGATATTTGGGGCATTTGAAATTATGCAGATACTGGAGTGTGTACAGAGACCTTACCTAAACTCACCTTATACTGCAGTAGCTCTTCCTCGGAGGTCCACGTCTCGTTGTTGGCCCCTCCGACAACCGACGACGATGACGACGATGACCTGAAGTGGTCAGCAGCTTCCCGGTTGACCAGCGAAGCGGTCAGCAGAGCGATCAGAGCGTTGGTTCCCATGGAGACGTGGGGGGAGGTGCCGAAGAGGAGGTAGAGGACGGTGGGGAAGAAGGAGGTGTAGAGACCGTGGACGGGGAGGAGGGAGGCCAGGTACCCGGCTCCTAGGCCCTGGGGGAGGTGGAGGAAGCCCACGGACAGGCCGCTGAGCAGGTCAGAGGTCAGCCACTCCCGCCACTGGTAGGTCTGGATCACCCTGTATGCAGGAGGAGACAAATGAAAGGTAGGTTTTACGTCCCATTCGTTCTCCCCCCCCCCCCCCCCCGTGGGGGATACCTGGAGGGTCTCTTGTATATATAGTTCCTACACATTCTGGAAGCTATGTGCTGTTGTAAACTTCCTCTAATCTGCCACCTCTTCTTGGGATCTCTGTGCTTTTCCTTCGCTTTTCGTCCATCTACTATCTTTCTGACGTATTGGCTTCATTCGTCCTGCTTTTTTTTCAAAAAAACAATCTTCCTCCATAATAATTTGTATCCTTTGTAGCTCCTCCGAAATCAGGGGGGGGGGGGGGGGGGGGGGGAATGTGGTCCAGCTGTAAATCCGCAGCAGGGAGACCAGTGAAAACTGAAAATCCCAGACACATACGCACCTTACCCATTATGGCTCATATGGCATGGGAACGCAGAAAGAAAGAAAGAAGAAGAAACGTCCACTCCCGGCTGCAAATCATAGCATTATATGGGACAAACCTTCCAACCACCCATCCTTTCAAATGCTACTGTTTAAGCAATCTTGGAGGTAAGCTACTCTGCACTACCAGGTTTGATCTATTATTAAAGATACCCACCAGATCATCGTGTCAAAATATCCACGGGTTTCGCGGTTTGTAGCTGTTAAGAAATCTTGTTTTTGACCAGGTGTTTGACTCCCATATAAATGTCCCCACATTTGAAAACGAAACATCATTTTAAAGAACAGCATCAATTTGAAGTAGTGGACATCTGTATGTGGGTCACAGCGACCTAGAAAAAGCTAACAAGGGACTTAAACGTGGTGGGTCAGTTATGTCTTCTAAGGGGGGTTGCAGTCGAGGGGGGGGGGGGGGGGGCACATGATTGCCCGTATATTTTTCATTTCAGCGCATGACCTGATAAACATTACATAGACATACGGTGCAACATACGCATATTACCCATAATACAATCTCTTCCGCGTGTCTCACCTAATAAAAGGGAAAAGGTTCAAAGCGTGCTCTCCAACGCAGCCCGGAGACAATCTTCTGCACGTGCTCTTAATGACGTCACATGCTGTGCGGGGTTCTGATTGGTCCGGGTACGTGTCGTCAATGGTGGCCAGGGTGTGCACGTGCCTTGTCATGGTCAGGGAGGGGTCAGGTGAAGCAGCTGAGGCCTCCCACATCATCAGCATCTTTTCCGTCTTGATTCTCCTACAAGATTCTCCCTTGGGCTACAGTGAGTGTTCTTGTGGGTAGATAGATACAGGGACCAAGGCACATGAAAACAAGATCAAGTTAAAGTAGTAGAATTAGTAGAATATTGTCCATCTTTTCTGTCTTGATTCTCAATTCTCATGGCTACAGTGAGTGATCTTTTGTAGATAGATACAAGGCACATGAAACAAAATGATCAAGTTAACCTAGTAGTAGAATTAGCAGAATATTTTCACACATTGATTGATAGAGGAACGCCTCTGAAATCAAAGCAGTCTTTCCTGGTTCTTTATATCTCTCTCTTTTTGTTCTGACCATCTCCATCTCCGGCTCTTGTCTTTGTATCTCAGCCTCTGTCTCTTTCCCTCTCTCTTACCAAACACACACGAACACACGCGTTGGCGCCGCGCGCGTCAACACCACTGTGCTGTACACGCACACACATACACGGGCACGCGCGCACAGCACGCAATCGCACACGCATGCGACGGACATCGCACACAACACACACACACAGTAACGCACACACGCACGCACCACACACACGAGAGAGAGAGAGAGAGAGAGAGGTTGAGAGAGAGAGATGAAATGGAGAGAGAGAGAGAGAGAGAGAGAGAGACAGAGACACAGAGAGACCCAGCACACAGAGGAGAACTGGGAACTGTGGAACTGAGACATAGAGAGAGACACAGAGAGACACGAGATAGTAGACAGATAGACAGACAGACAAATAGACAGGCAGACAGACATACACAGACAGTGAGACAGGCAGGCAGAGAGAAAGACAGACATGCATAGACAAGCAGACGGACAGAAGGACAGACATATACATGCTCTGGAATTGATGGAACCACTGACATTAATTTTACTCCGTCTCCGGTTCCTTGTTCTGGGTGGCTCTGGTGTCTTGGCCTGCTGGGGCTGGCGTTTGCCCTGGAATTTAGCCAGACACTCCCTCGGAGCATACCTTCTCATGCTCGGTCCTACTAAATAAACGCGCACTCGTGTGTGTGTTGTGTGTGTGTGTTTTGGGTAGTGTTGATGCTCTTCTGACTATTTTCTGTGTCTGTTCTTGTCGTGTGCGTGATGCCAGCCAGTCCAGGAGCGTTTGGCATGTCTATACAAGTGCGTGTGGTGCCATGTGGCCATTGCACCCGAGTAGTCGACTGGGAGAAAAAGTTTCAACTTCAACTCTCTGTGCTCCTACTGTTTGGAAATCTCTGCCCCTTTTGATCTCCGTCACGAACCAAAACTCTCCTCTTTCAAGACTGGTCTCAGCACCCACCTAATTCGCAATTTCTTTCGTCTGTAACGTTTTCATTTTTGACCCATGTTCAAAGGTTGAATGGACGTGTGCGAATGGTTTAGTGTAAATAATGCGTGTGGATCAGTGAACGGGAGCGCCTTGGGTTCAATTAAACAAAGAAAGGCGCGATAAAAAATGTTATCTATCTATCTAGTGAGAATCATGTGACCTGATTTTTTGTGTGTGCATGCAACATTCACAGTCTGCCACTAATGTGAATCTTTTAAATATTTTTTAATTTCTTCTCTGAATTTTAATCATTGTTGTAATTGCTTTGCAAACTATGTGACTTTGTACTGGCATTTGGAGACCAGCATGGACAAAGAGCAGGCGTAGCTCGAAATAATCTGCTTTTAATAAATGTTCCTTTTACAGTTATTTCTACTTGTTGTGTTTTTCAGTTTTTTAATTGTTCTGATCACTTCTATCTATCTATCTATCTATCTATCTATCTATCTATCTATCTATCTAATCTATCTATCTATCTATCTATCTATCTAACTTCTGTAAGCTTAGCACTCTGTTAGGTTTTTTATAACATAGATCAAGGTAACCAGGGCCTGTATGCACATCGAGAATAATAGGAGACTTATCTCATATCACAGAAGTCCTTCTAAAGTAATAGGATTTAATAGGACTTTTGAAGGACTTCTAAGATTTCATGATGATAAGTCTCATAACTATCTCTATGTGAATACAGGCCCAGGTCTTGATTCTAATGTTTACTTCTAAAGACATTTGGACAAAAAGGTGTTATCAAAATTGCATCTGTCTATCTATCTATCTATCTATCTATCTATCTATCTATCTATTATATATATCTATCAATATCTATCAATCAATCTATCTATCTATCTATATATCTATCTATCTATCTATCATATCTATATATACTCATATTATGGGGTACTAATAATTAATAAGATAATAATAATAATATAATAATAATAATTAATAATAATAATAATAGTACATAATAATAATAATAATAATAAGAATAATAATAATATTAATAAATGATAATAATAATAATAATAATAAAGGTAATTATTATTAATATAATTCTTAATATTATAAACAACAATATGATAATATATAGATAATTATTATTATTAATTGTTATTATTATTATTCATTAGTAGTAGTAGTTGTAGTAGTAGTAGTCGGAGTAGTAGTAGTAGTAGTAGTAGTAAGTAGTAGTACTATTATTATTTATTATTATTATTATATTATTATATTATTATTATTACTATTATATTATTCTAGTATGATGTTTATTATATTATTATTCTTTTTTTTTTGGATTTGTATTGAGTTTTTGTTTACTTTTTGATTTTTTGTATGGGATAGTATCTTTATTTAATTATTTAATTACTGTTATTATTATATTATGATGTATTATTATTATTACTATATTATTGGTTAATAATAAATTTAAAAACAGGGTGTATACGTATGTGGTGGCGCCGTGCGGTATAGAACATGGCCGTTGAGCGGGCAAGGCCTATGGTAGATGAGGTAGAGTGCACAGTTCTAAGAGTCCTAAGTGTACACCCATATTAACATTATTCACAAGATATTTATACTGTCCCACAAGGCCTAACACATGTGAGGTTATCCCACTCTTAAGACGAAGAACTGACATCTAGGCGTATCACAATAATCTTGTAGTTAACACCCACTGGAGACATACATAGAAACGCACTACTTAGGAATAGTGTTTCAAAGGTGATGTAGTTACACCTGTTAACATTTATTCGAACACAGAAAGATTTATATTCTACCCCATGGCGACCGACACAGAGAGTTCCTAAGGCAATAGTAAGAGTCGGGCTATCACTGTAAGTAGCCATGGGGAAATAGAAATATCTTGTGAATAATGCTAACGTGTACAAAAACCTTTAATAATGACTTACAGCTCACTGTGTTACCGTGGGGAAATAGAAATATCCCGTGAATAATGTTAACGTTGCCCACAGACATTTAATAGGAACTTACAGCATCAGCTATGTTACCATGGGGACAAGGAAATAGAAATAGTAGCTTATCGAACCAAATGTGGAATCATGTGAAGTTTACACAGGACTTTTATAATAATGAACTATACAGATCACGTATTTGAAACGTCAATTGTTGCAACAGATGAGAAAAACGTAAGAAATATTCGTGTGCGGAGTTATAATGTCTAAAACGGCCACCATAACGTAGTGACACAGACCGTACAATATTAGCCGATTACCAGTCTAAAGCACTACCTAGTGTAATCTGCATCTAGGAAATATTAAATGATATCTTGATGTAAGGGTAATAGTTAATCGCTGGGGTACACAGAACATTACTCGGATACCCATGAACTTACAGTCCCTCAACATGTTAGTCTAAGTACGGGACATGGGCGACAATGAGAAATATATAATTTCAGGTGACATAATGTCCAAAGTTACAGCGGTGTACCACAGACATTATAAGAGAACCATGACTTACAGCACCTCCGATCTATGTCCATATGGTATGAGAGCTAATATAAGAATGATGCTCTGCTACATTGATTACCATAATGCCTAACGGTGTGTACACAACCAAACTTTCAAATCATAAGAAATACTGAACCTACCGTACACGCCTTCACTAATAGTATACAAATGGCGGAAATAGAAAAATATCCTTGTGAATATATGCCTAACGTAGTGACACAGACATTTAAATCATGACACTTAACAGCCTCACCTATGTCAACCATGGGGAAAATAGGAAATATGAACTTGGTAATGTAATGCTCTAACGTGTAACACATGTACATTTAATATAAGACTTCGTAACAGCCTCACTATGTTTACCATGGGGAAATAGAAATATCTTGTTAATACTTGCTAACGTGTACACAGACATTTAAATATGGACTTACAGCTCACTATGTTGCCATGGGGAAATTAGAAATATCTTGTGAATAATGTTAACGTGTACACAGGACTTTTAATATGGATTCTTACAGCATCAACTATTAGTTCCCATGGGGAAATAGAAATATCTTGTGAATAAATAAGGTTAACGTGTACACAGACCTTAATATAACTTACAGCTCACTATGTTGTCATGGGGAAATATAAATATCTTGTGAACAATGTTAACGTGTACACATACCTTTAATATGGACTTACTAGCTCACTATGCTTGCCATGGGGAACAAGTAGTTAATATTTGTGAATAATGTTAACGTGTACACAGAATTTACTGTAATATGACTTACAGGCTCACTATCGTTGACACATGGCGGACAATAGAAATATCGTGTTGTAATAATGGCTAACGTGTACAACAAACTATTGTAAGTATGGACTGCTTAACAGCCCTCACTATGTTACCATGGGGAAAATAATTAGAAATATCCTTGTTAATACATGCTTAACGCTGCAACACAGAACATTAATCTATGACTTACAGCTCACTGTGTTACCATGGGGAGGAAATGTAGCAAAGAAATATCTTAGTTAATAATGCTAACTGTGTGTACACAGACAATTAATATGACTTACAGCTCACTGTGTTACCGTGGGGAAATAGAAATATCTTGTTAATAATGCTAACGTGTACACAAACTTTTAATATGACTTACAGCTCACTATGTCACCATGTGAGGGAACAGACGCGAAAGGAACATAGAAATATGCTTGTGAATAATGTTAAACGTGTGACACAGACTTTTAATGAAATGAACTTACCACGGAACGACTATCAAGAATGATGTTACCATGGGGAAATAGAAAATATCTTGAATTTTCCTGAATAATTTTAACGTGTTACACAGGACCTTAATATTACTTACAGCTCACTTATGTTACATGGGGAAATATAAATTCATTTGTGAATAATGTTTAACGTGTTACACAAGACATTAATATGACTTACAGCTCACTGTCTCACCCATGGGGAAATAGAAATATCTTGTTAATAATGTTAACGTGTACACAGACTTTTAATATGACTTGCAAACAGCTCACTATGTTACCATGGAGAAATAGAAAAATAATATCTCGTGAATAGTGTTAACCGTGTACACAGACCTTTAATATGACTTACAGCTCACTGTGTTACCATGGGGAAATAGAAATATCCCGTGAATAATGCTAACGTGTACACAGACTTTTAATATGACTTACAGCTCACTATGTCACCATGGGGAAATAGAAATATTTTGTTAATAATGTTAACGTGTACACAGACATTTAATATGACCTTACAGCTCACTATGTGTTACCATAATTGGGGAAATAGAAATATCTTGTTGATAATGCTAACGTGTACACAGACACTCTTAATATGACTCTTACAGCTCACTATGTTTACCATGGGAAAGAAATAGAAATATATCTTGTTGATAATAATTGCTAACGTGTACACAGACATTTAAAGATGACTTACAGCTTCACTATGTCAATACCATGGAGTGAATAGAACTATCTCGTTGAAAATGCTAACGTGTACGCTATAGCACACCACAGACCCCTATCCTGCTCTCCCAACGACGATATGAGCCATTACAACTCGTATCTATGTTCCATGGAATTGGGGAATAGAAATATACCTGAATCGTGAACTGATATTGTTAACGTGTATACAGACATCTTAATATGACTTACAGTACTCACTATGTTACCCATGGGGAAACATGAAAATATCCTGCGAATAATAGTTAACGCTGTACACACACACTTTTAATTATGACTTACAGCTCACTATGTTACCATGGGGAAAACCAGAAAAATCTTGTGTGAAATAATGTTAACGGTGTACACAAAACTTTTGAATATGACGTACAGCTCACTGTGTTTTACCATCATGGGGAAATAGAAATATCTTGTTAATAATGCTAACGTGTACACAGACTTTTAATATGACTTACAAGCTCAACTGTGTTGCCATGTGGGAAATAGAAATATCTTGTGAATAATGCTTAACGTGTACACCCAGACATTTAATATATGACTTTACAGCTCACTGTGTTGCCACATGGGGAAATAGAAATATCTTGTGAATATATGACTAACGTGTACACAGACATTTAAATATGACTTACAGCTCAATGTGTTGCCATGGGGAAATAGAAATATCTGGTGAATAATAGCCTTAACGTGTACACAGACATTTAATATGACTTACAGCTCACTATGTTATCATGGGGAAATACACATAATATTATCTCGTGAATAATGTTCAACGTGTACACAGACCTTTATGACTTACAGCTAACACTGTGTTATCATGGGGAAATAAAAATATCTTCGGAATAACGTTAACGTGTACACAGACTTTTTTAGGCGTGTAGAAATCGGCATGTGACATAATAAACCTACGTTATGCTATGTGATGCACTCAAACGCTAGCGAAGCGAAGCGGGAACACGGAACGCTAGTATCATATTAAATACAAGTTAAACGATTGACAGTTTAAATGAGTAAAGCAAGTGATGACCTCAGCAACTGCAATACTGGTTAATTATAACGTGTAATTAAAATGAAAGTTTACGGCTTAGCCTGTCACAAAAAATAATGATTCCAGACATAAAACGTGCTTATACGTTACGAATGCACGCAGCAACGCCACACACATACGCGCGCGAACGCACGCACGCACATACACACACACACACACATTCACAAACACATACACAAGCGCATACACATACGCATGCACAGACATATACACACATGCACACGTACACAAACATTTATACAACACAACGTATAGACTGTATTGTAATCAACGACACACACATACGCACAAACATTGAGAGAGAGAGAGAGAGAAAAGAGCAGAGAGGACGGAGAGAGAGAAGAGAGAGAGAGAGGGAGGGAGGAAGAGAGAAGAGAGAGAGAGAGAGAGAGAGAGCACAAACAGAGAGAGGCAGAGAGAAAAAGAGAGAGAGAGAGAGGATGGAGAGAGAGATGAGTGAGAGAGAGAGCAGAGAGAAGAGAGAAGAGAGAGAGAGAGAGCACAAACCACACATATCATCATAATCAGTAAGTAAATCATTATTCACATACTACAACATATTCTTGACTTTTATGTATGAAAAGTTACTTATGGTAAACTAAAGCGGCTTCAAAAAAGCTTCTGAAAATATAGATAAACTAAAATGTTCCTCCCGAAAACAGCTGTGAACGACTAAAATAGATAGAATAGAGTAGATAGATAGATAGATAGATAGGTAGATAGGTAGATATATAGATATGATAGATAGACAGATAGATAAGATAGATAGCTAGGCTAGATATCTGTAGGAAAGTGAACATTTAGAATCACAAGACCAGTTTAGAGTAACTTGGTAAAACTATTTATTATTGATGTTGCGTCTTTTAAAGACTCACCACGTCACGTGTAAAAATTCCCCACGGTACCACTTCACGTGTTTTCCCATCTTATAGCTGGGTAATAAATCTTAAGAAATCTTCCTAAAAGAGCATATACGTAGGACAATGTACGACAGCGTGACGTGGGGAAGTCTTTAAGAAAATATGTTTTATAAACAGTAATTTTTATGTAACCTACAGTTCTTTGCTATCTTGTTCACAAGCCTTTTTTTTTTTAATTCCTTCTTCTATTTTTCTTCTTCTTTCCACTCATTCGTCCTCCTCCTTTTTCCCGCCCCTCCTCACTCTTCCTTCTTCTTGGTTCTATCCTCCTCCCTCTCCCCCTCCTTCATCTGTCTTCTTTTTCTTCTTCTCTCTACTCCTCGTCCTCCTCCTTTTTTCCCGCCCTCCTCCTACACTTCCTTCTTCGTTGGTTCCTATCCTCCTCCCTCTACCCTCATTCATTGTCTTCTTTTTCTTCTTCTCTCTACTCCTCGTCCTACCTCCTTTTTCCCGCAACCTCCTCCTCTTCCTTTCTTCTTCTCTCTTCTTGGTTCTATCTCCTCCTCCCTCTCCCCTCCTTCATTGTTCTTCTTTTGCTGTCTTCTCTCTACTCCTCCGTCCTCCTCCTTTTTCCCGCCCTCCTCCTCTTCCTTCTTCTTCTTCTTCTTGGTTCTATCCTCCTCCCTCTCCCCCTCCTTCATTGTCTTCTTTTTCTTCTTCTCTCTACTCCTCGTCCTCCTCCTTTTTCCCGCCCCCCTCCTCCTCTTCCTTCTTCTTCTTTCTTGGTTCTATCCTCCTCCCTCTCCCCCTCCTTCATTGTCTTCTTTTTCTTCTTCTCTCTACTCCTCGTCCTCCTCCTTTTTCCCGCCCTCCTCCTCTTCCTTCTTCTTGGTTCTATCCTCCTC
>CM065701.1:15208598-15221098 GCA_017654935.2 Phymorhynchus buccinoides | reverse complement strand
GATTATACCTCTCGACTTTTGTTGGCTGGTTAGATTTTAAGCAACCGTTCTATATATTGTTGAATGTTTCCCCCCGTGGGGATACCGGGGGGTCTTTTGTATAAATAGTTCCCCCACCTTCTGGAAGTTCTGTGCTTGTAACTTTCCTCTAATCTGTCAATCTCTTTGAATCTGCCTTTTCCCTTTGCTTACTGTCATCTGCTATCTTTCTATCTCATTGGTCCATTCTACTGCTTTTTTTTTTTTTCTATAAATTCTTACAAAAATTTCTTCAGCCGAAGTCGGACATGCTGGGCCTAACTATTTCTTAGTTAGGCGCATAACTGCAGCATGACGCATCTACGCTCATAATTGACAGGAAACTGTCATGAGCGAACGAAGAAGAAGAAGAAGATTTTAAGCACGTGAACTCGAAGCCTTGTGAACAGAAATTACTATATGATTGTCTTCTAGGCGGAAATGCTGATGTGAATACCAAGGTAAGGTAAGGGGATGAGGGGAAGGGGGGGGGGGGGTAGTGTTAAGGTCTTACCCAAGGCACAAATTAAATATGTTGTTTTTGGCTGTTGTTGTTTCTCGTGTGTGCATTTGTGCGTGTTTCAGCCAGAAACAGACATCTCTCTCTCTGCTCTCTCTCTCTCTCTCTCCTCTCTCTCTCTCTCTCTCCTCTCTCTCTCTTTCTCTCTCTCTCTCTCTCTCTCTCTCTCTCTCGCTCTTCTAGGCCTCTGATCTCTCTCTGGGGGGGGGGGGTCTCTAATCTCTTTCTCTCTCTTCTCTCTCTCTCTCTCTCTTTCTCTTCTTCTCTCTCATGCTGTCTCTCTCTCTCTCTCAGCCAGAAACTCTCTACCTCTTTCTATTCTAGCCTCTCTCGGAGGATTCTTCCAGGTTCTCTAAGTGTTCTCTCTGTCTCTCTATCATCTCTGCAGTTCTCTCTCGCTTTCTCTCTTTCTAATCTAATCTCTCTCTAATAATTCTCTAATAATCACTCTTTCTCTCTCTAATCTAATAACTCTTAATAATCTTTCTAATATCTCTCGCTCTAATCCTCTCTAATCTCTCTCTCTCTCTCTCCTCCTCCTCTCTAATGTCGTCTTCTCTCTCTCTCTATCACTCTCTCTCTTACTCTCTCTCTCTCATAATAATTCTAATCTCCTCTCTAATTCTCTCTCTCTCTTCTAGGCTACAAAATGCTGATCTGCTACTACAAATACCTAAGTACGTACTACTCGGATCGGGAAGGGGGAATTAGTGGGGTGGGGGTAAGTTTAATAGTGGTATCCAAGCATACCCAAATCGGTACATAAACGATAATTCAAGTAATGGTTGTTGTTGTGGTTTTTTGGCTAATTATTTGCTTCTACTATTGTGTGGAGCTAATTTTTTGCGTGTTTCAGCCAGAAAACGCAAAACTACCTGTAACTATATAATTATTAATAAAAGCCTAGTCGACAAACGGTAACAGGATTCTAAATCAGGGACATACTAGTCATCACAAATATTAACTTCGTCAAGATAGCATGAGAGTCTAGCATGTAATGCGTAACTTAGAAGTCATCTTCCAATGTCATACTATAGGATTTAACTCATAGGACTTTTGGAAGGATCCTCATCCTAATACGTTAGCATATATGCTAAAGTCGCACGCTATCTCGACGTGAATACCCGTACAACAACCAGGTTACCAAGTAAGTAAGTGTTCCTGCTAGACAGTCTTCCTAGTGGTCAGTCGTTGCAGGTCGTCGTCTTAGTAATAATAGTCAATAATAATAATCCTAATACCCCCTCGCTAGTAGTCATCATCCTACTAGGTAGTAGTAGTTAATAATGATAATTAATAAATAATATCTAATAATAATGATATACTATTAATAATAATAATAATTAGACTAATATTAATAATAATAATAATAATAATAAAAATAATAATACTACTAATAATAATAATAATAATAATAATAATACTAATAATAACAATAATAACATAATAATAATAATAATAATAATAATAACAATAACAATAATAATAATAATGATAATAATAATATATAATATATAATAATAATAAGAATAACAATAATAAGAAGAAATAAAATAATAATAATAATAATATAATAATAATAATAACTAATAATAAAGAATATTTAACTAATAATAATAATAATAACAATAATAATAATAATAATAAATAATAATAATAAACCAATAATAATAATAATAATAATAATATAATAATGATAAAAAAAATAACAATAACAATAACAATACTAATAATAATATTAATAATAATAATAAGAAGGAAACAATAAGAAGAACAAGAATAATAATAATAATAATAATACTAATAATAATAATAATAATAATAATAATAATAACAATAATAACAATAACAATAATAACAATAACCACAATAATAATACTAATCCTAATAATAAAATAATAATAATAATATACAATAATAGTAGTAGAAAATACAACATAATAAATATAATAACCAATCACAAAGCATAATATATAATAATAAGCAACAATAATCAACAATATAATAATAATAATAATAATAATAATAATATTAATAATAATTATGAAGCCAACAATAAGCAACAAGAAATAATGAATACATAATAATACTAATAGCCTTCTCCCTTGAAGCTCAAGCTTTACCTTGGTAGTTGAAGCCCCCAAAAGATTACGCATATTAAGAATTAACAAATCTAGTTAATTTTACATCCACTCAAAAGAAGTAGGCCTAATTAAATTTACTCATCTTCCCCGAAGACGGAGTGCGGTTGCTCGCGTGGCGGGGTAATCGAAAACGGTCACATACGTAATGTTTTCATCCCATAGCTGATGCACTTGTACCATGGTGTTCAATTGCTTCGGCTGTTTGGGATGATCCCTGGAGTCTCTTAGTCAAGGTACGTCAACAGCAACAATAACAATACTCATCTATACTTGTCTTACTCTTAGTTTACAAGGGCAAGGGAATCTACATCTACAGAGAGAGAGAGAGAGAGAGAAAAAAAAAAAAAAAGAGATGCGAGAGAGAGAGAGAGAGGAGAGAGAGAGAGGACGAGAGAGAGAAGAGAGAGAGAGAATGAGAGAGAGAGAGAGAGAGAAGAGAGGAACTCGAAATGTTTAATGAGAATAACTGAATAAGTAAAAATACTTCTTTTCATCAGGTCCCCTAAAAGTAAAAAAAATGAACAAAAATGCGAATAAACAAACAAGTAGATCAATCAATCAATCATCAATTCATCAACTACAACGCAAAAAAAAATTATGTAAATGGTTCACACGTAAATTACAGTAAAATATAACAAAACTCCAAGACAAGAGATCATATAACATGAAACAACACACACACAACACCACACACACACACACACAACACACACACACACACACACACACACACACACTACACACACACACAACACACACACACACACACACACACACACACACACAATCGTTAAACGTTTTTTTCAGAAATCCTGCACATAAGTCCTGTTGGTATTTTTCTTTGAGTTACTAATTAATTGTTGGTTTAAATTGTGTTGTTATATTTTTTGTTGTTAGCCATTTATAAATTAAGACACACTTGTTTAACTCTTCATGTTACATAAGTCAGTTTGAAATGTTACTGTATGTCCCCCACTTCCTCCCATCTTATATATTTGTTAATGTAATTTTTATATGCACTCAGTTAGATTTGTATGAATAGATGTGTAGGGAAAACACATAATAATACTACCATCCACGCACTCACACACACTCTCACTTCAATACTTTTTATTTTATTTTTATTTTTTTAATAATTTTTTATTTTTTTATTTTTATTTTATTTTGTTTTTGTCTAATATCACTTGACCGGGTGAACAGACGTTAAAACTAAAGAACGAAACACACACACACACACACACACACACACACACACACACACACACACACACACACCACACACCACACACACACACACACACATCAAATATGACGTAACCATGACATGACATGCAAAGAAAGCATTAAATGTCAAATGGATAAGAAAAAAAACCCACATCAACAACATGCATTATCCTTAACACTCAAATCCCCACCTAAGCATTACATAGTAATATTCACAATCGAAAATGGAATGCAATAGTGTTCAGTTGAGCATTTATTGATATCACTGGATTTTAGGGAGAGAACATAATTATCAAAGAGGCAATTATAAGTGTTCAAACAAATACCCATGATAACTTTTTTTCAAAAACGCCAAGGTGCTCTTGTTGGGTTTTTTAAAAATATATAATCGGGTATCTCATTCCATAATTTTCCAGCAGAGTATATTAGAGATGACATGAATAAATCTGTTCTAAAAAACCTTTTATTGCGAGCATTATTGATTTTAAAAAATTCAGGAAGATATGGATGTGCAAGAGAGAGAGAGAGAGAGAGAGAGAGAGAGACAGAGAGAGAGAGAGAGAGAGAGAGAGGAGAGGAGAGAGAAGGAGAGACGAGAGAAGAGAGGACGAGAGAGAGAGAGAGAGGGAGAGAAGATGACACAAACGGAGAAACAGATATGAGAGAGAAAGAGAGAGACGGGAAAGGCAGAGAGACAGAAACAAAAAGGCAGACAGACAGGCAGACAGACAGGCAGACAGACAGGCAGGCACAGGCAGACAGACAGTCAGACAGACAGGCAGACAGACAAACCACAGTGAAAAACAAGAGACAGAAAGGAGAAAGAGAAACAAACAGAAAGAGAGAGAGAGGAGAGACGGCCCGGATGTGAGAGAGAGAGAGAGAAGAGGAGAGAGAGAGATAGAGAGAGAGTGAGAGAGAGACGTAGAGAGAGAGAGACAGACACATACAGACAAATACAGGCAAGACACATAGCAGACAGCAGACAGACAGACACAGAGAGACATAGACAGATGCCACACAGACAAGACAGACAATCAGAGAGGTGAGAGAGAATAAGAGTCACAAAGACAGACATAAGAGACAAACAAACAGACAGACAGGCGGACATTCGGACAGGCATTGTGGCTTGCTCGTGGCGCACAATCATGTCGGTTACTCCAGTTTCGGTTTGGCAGCATTGATTCATTTGACTGATAGTTGGGTCCTGATTTCAGAAATTAATAAACCTCTGGGCAATTGGGGGTAGAATTTTGCATGGGACATTTTTGTGAAGTTCAAGATGTCCTTAAATAGAATTTTGCCCATGCAACTCTAATTTTGGCTTAAACATAAATACATAAATAAATAAATAAACGGCTAAACAAAATGTCCGCCATTGAATACCGAAAACTCTACACAATGCTCGTTTTTCTTGATATAGCCTACACGGTCAGTAAGTGCACAACAGACTATAAAAAAGAAGCAATTTGTATTGAATCTAGAGTAGTCCCATGGGGATACTGGGGTTCTTTCAGTACAAATAGTTCCCCCACATTCTGGAAGTTCTGCACTAGCAATGTGTAATCTATCACTCTCTTTGGCCCTCTTTGACTCCGACTTTTTCCTCATCTTACTGTCATCTACTATTTTTCTCTGTGTGTGTGTGTGTGTGTGTGTGTGTGTGTGTGTGCGCGCGCGTGTGTGCGTGTGTGTGTGCGTGTGCGTGCGTGCGTGCGTGCGTGCGTGCGTGTGTGCGTGTGTGTGTGTGTGTGTGTGTGTGCGTGTGTGTGTGTGTGTGTAAGGAGTTCTAGTGTAGGAACAGTTAGGGCTAGGCTTAGCTAGGGAATTAATAAAGCTTGTAGTCCACTGTGGGGTTGCTAGCTTGGGGGGGTTAATAGACAGACTGAGGCCCCTGTGACCATTCACCACAGTTGCGGCTCCATCTCAGTTGGTTTAGCACTTGGGTAGTCTGTGTCCCTTTGACGCGGCTGTGGAGACCTGTGAGGCTGATGCGGTGTGGTGTCATCCTGAACCCTTCCACACCATTCCATGAAGTAAGGTCTTGTGTCTTGGTTGTGTGACTGTGTGTGACCCAGCACCACGAAAGGGACATTAAGTGTCAAAGTGACCATTCTGAGAAAATTATACATTTGAAAACTTCAGACACGTTTCTTTCTAATGATACAAAAACCATTCTTATATCTTTTTCCTTCCAGAATTATGAGCCTTTAACGTTAGTAGGGTGAGTGTCGGTCATTTTGAGAAAACACAGTATAAAGTTTAGCCTAGCTGAAGAAAACGCATTGATCTATTCATTTTAAAGCACTTATAAGACCATTTAGAGACCATATTAAAGATTGTCCTTTATAAATATGAAAGATAAGGTGTTAGAGAACAAGAAATTACCCGTAACTCAGAATTGACAAAAAATGAAATTTTGACTTTCCAAGGCTGTTATTAAAAAAAACTAGCCCAGCAACTTAATGTCCCTTTCGTGGTGCTTGGTCACAAATATGTATGCATGTAGCCGTGCTGAGTCATTGTCCAAGTGCGTGTTAATCTGCACTCATTCCGTCTAGCCAGTCGGTCAATTATACCCATAAAAATACTTAAAACCTGTCATGTCATACTCTCTTATCAGTGTTTGTGATGTCAATTAATTGTCGTGTTATGGTCAAGTGTTTATAGGATGCAGATAAATTTGTGATAGGTTGCAAAAAATCTTTTAAAGCTGCGATAAGCGTTCAATAGTAAGCTATAATTAGTAAATTTAATGAGCCTTCCCTAGGAAGGTGAAATTTAATTGTAATTATTAGAGGTTAGTGATGTTAGTGATGTTAGTGATGTTAGTGATGTTAGTGATGTTAGTGATGTTAGTGGGAGGACAGTTGAGTATCAGGAGCGTTTGGCACCAGACATTCCAGCTTCAGGATTTAGCTAAATGCAAGTTCTCTAGACATAAGAAGGTTACAGGGAGGGAAATTCAAAAAAGGGAGGGAACTGTCCTCCCACTAACATCACTAACCTCTAATAATTACAATTAAATTTCACCTTCCTAGGGAAGGCTCATTAAATTTACTAATTATTATTCGGTTAGTGACGTTCTTAGTGGTAAGGACAGTTGAGATTTTAGAGATATGTTTAGAGAACTTGCATAACATAAGTTGCAAATGGTATTGAAAACAACCATTTACCAAATTTGATAACTTTTTTTGTCTTACCTCATAAGGGAAGACTGTACCTTCCTGTATTGCTTCCACAGAGCGCTTGTCTGCATGAGGGTCATCAGGCTGTCTTCTCAATCACCATCATTTGTACACTATTTACAATATAACACTTGAATAATCCTCCCAAACAAACACACAATCCATTTCAGTGTCAATTCACATTATTACTTACAAAATGGTCCAGGATTGTTTGGCTGAAGTTCACTTTTTTTCCACTACTCCAACCAGTACTCTTCATAATTGTAGTTAACCGTACTCCTCTTTTTTTAACAGCTGAAGTAAATGCACTTCTGGTACTGTGCGCCGAGAAGAAAAACCTTCAGATGAGGGATTAAACCCAGTTTTGGTTACTTTGAAATGCGCCTATCTCAACAGGCTGAAGGTGAACTCCTGCTTTCGATTGTGTCTGTTTTTCAGAAACGTAGTTACACATCTTTCGCTTTTCAACTTAATGTCCGAACGTTTGAAGGCAGGGCCGGACCTAGGGGGGGGGGGGTTCCTGGGTTCCGGAACCCCTCCCCCTCCCAGCCCAAAGCATGTACCTCCATTCAGGTCTTTTTTTTCTTTCTTTTTTTTTGATGACTTGTATTTCCAGTCATTTTTATGATCATGGGTAAATCCGGTGAGAAAAAGACACCCCCCCCCCACCCCCCCCCCCCCCCATGGACTTTTATTATTAAAATGTTTAAAATGCTACTGCTTTCATTGTGTCATGGTTCTGATGGTTTTATAAAATTATATTCATGGAGAGGCCCAAATTACATGTTGAAAATGCTGAAAATCGTTTTCAGGGCCCCCTAACAGTGGCGTTGCCCCCTGTACCCCTATTGGGGGAGAACCCCCAAACCCCCCTTTCAAAATGTGGAACCCCTCCCCCGTCATATACTTGGTCCGGCCCTGGAAGGTATGTAGAGCCTGGCCCCTTTTGTCCAGTCAATAGCATCAATAGCATACACGTGCGTAAAGTAAGGTCTTTGAGGGACAAGCTATCCAATTCAGACAGTGATTCCAAGCAACCCAGAACCTGATCCACAACCCAAGTTTCTTTATATTTAGGCAGTGGAGGTCTCTTTCCAAACACTCCTTTCATCACTCCGGCTCCACATATCACTGGGTGATTTCCTACTGTTTGTTCCCCTTCTCCCAAAAATAGGTACGATGATAAAGTATAATTCATTAGCCCACACTTCAATCCTCAATTCTTGGAAAATGATGATGATGATAATAGTAATAATAAGGGGCTTCAGTCATACACTTCGTTTTATACTGACCGAATTATCTGCGTGTTTATGCAATTGATTGAATTTTTAGTGACTACTTATAATATACAATTTTTCTAAGTCATAATTTTCAGTGCTGTGCAAATTAAAAATTGAACCTAATAACTATATACCACAGGTGGAGCTATCGGTAAAACCAGCATTATATTACTATTGAAGTTTTTGTTGCTTCCCATTGAGACCTAATGGTCCTTGCCATCGATTCTTGCTCTGCCTTGATTCTTGCATTGCCTTTGGTATTAAGCTTTAAGTTAGCTTTCCCATATATATAAATAGGTATGTTTACTTGATTAATTAAAGCTTTAAATTGGTTTATTGCAAAGCACTAAAGCACTAAATTAGTTTATCACCCTGGGGGTCTGTGAGAGAATGAAGCATCAGCTACAAAACCCATGTAATTACTGCCTGCCTTTCCTTAGTTGAAGCATTCACACCTGTGTGTAAATAACATGACTTATTATGGAGACAAAAAACCACAGCTTGTGATTCACGCAGGCAAAATGCCTGCAGAATATCAGGGACAATTTGGGAGGAAAAGGTCTAACGGACATGGTAGTAGATTAGGTGCTAGCTGCATGGAGACCACCTCCCGAGAAAGCCTACAATTGCTGCGTTATGAAGTAGCGCCCGTATAATCATTTACATAAAATATCACCTGCATCTTTGAATGTATCCATACATTTCAACATTATTGCATACAAGAGGTTCAAGTTACAGTGCAATTATTGATGCAAGGCGTCCTCTGACCCCATAATCTTACAAAGGACCTTCAATTGGCCTGCAAACACCCAGACGCATTAATGTTGAACATTGAATGGGGTTTTGTCTTAAGAGGCTGGCTTTGCCTAACTACAATATGTGGAGAAGTTATGTTGTTGTCTCTATTAATAAAGGACATGCTTGTGTACATTGAACATTAATGATGAAAAGCTACACCTAGATGCTATGCCCAGTTAGGCACAGATACAACATAATTTCATGATGGGGTATAAAACTTAAATGAGAGTACCGTTTGTCAACGCATACTTCATTACATATAAATAAGGTCAGCAGTAGCATAATCTTTCTCGTTGGAAACATCATAGATAAGCTCAGCTAGACCTCATCAATAGATAGGCTTTAGTTTAGGCCTCAGTCAACCGAGCAATAACAGGCACAATAGTATGTACAGTATGTGCCCAGGGTGAGCCTAGCCTATTAGCCGAGCGACCAGTGCTAAGCCTAGGGCCCAGCCCAATCTTAGTCTGTCAGCGCACACGCATTAGGAAGGAAGGAGGGGGCGGGTGGGGTTGCAAGGCCTTCGGCAGGCGAGGAGGAGTATTGTGTTAACTACTAATTTTAATAGCTATTTTACTAGTCTAGCCCGTCTGTCTTCCTTCTCCCGTTACTGAGGACTGTGTTAATTAGTCTTCAAACAAATCCTTATTTTAAGACAAACGAACAATAAGACAGAGGTCTACAAAATTACTGTAGCCAACTTGACTTGGGAAAGCAATAAGCATCGTGTATCATCCACTTTAGGGGTTCCAGTTGGGATAACAATAATTGAAAGTATTGACTCTGAACAACGCATGGTAGGCGAAATTTCACTCTGCTGGACCAGCAAAAGATCGGAATCCTTGACAGAGCCCCACCACGGATGTAAAATATTCTACCCTGTGTGGCAAAGGCGCACAGGGAGAGACTGTGAAGGCTGAGACGGTCGAGGCATTCAAACAGCGCCTCCCGTCCAACGACCCAAGCTTCTAAGGGTTTTTTGTGTGTTTTTTAACCCTTTCACCGCCAACGTCGCATTTTTGCAGCACCCCCGTTCACCGCCAACGTCGCATTTTTGCACCACAATGTCTTTTCTTGTATTATATTTATAATTTTGTATGCTCTCCCCTGGATGTCCCGTTGGTTTCAAATGCCAGAAGTGGTTACTGCCACAGTCGGTACGACTACAGATACAGATACATTTTCTGTGCAAATTGACATGTAATGGAAAACGACTCAACTCACTATAAATCATTGCGTTAGGAGTTCCTACACTAACATTCAAGAATGCATACAATGGGAAACGACCCAAACTCACTGTAAATCATTGCGTTAGGAGTTCTTACAATAACATTCAAGAATCTTTTCAATGTAAACGGGTGTAGCTTTTCAATAGTATCCTGATGTCCGACCATGCCTCATTCTTCAGCCCCATAGGGGGGAGGGGGAAGGGATGGAGGGGGTGTTAGTGTGTTGTGTTATGATTATATGCAGTGCGGTTTTTTTTAAATATGAATGCCATTCATTCTCTAATGTATTCATTTTCATAGAGATGTATGGTGAGGATACGTGAACCAGTCTGTTAGAAATGTTTGTACGAATGGTGAGTGAAAAGCGCATTGAGTTGCTTAGCAAGATTATGCATTATTAATTACCAGTCGCGAAGCGAAGCTGGTATTGTTTTCACTTTGTCCGTCCGTCCGTCCGTGTTCAAATTTGCTCAAAATGCATATTTCGGTGTAAAATGGCCTCACATAGAGTTATCAGTGTGTTTCAACAAAAACAAAAACAAATGTTTGTTTGTCTGTCTGTTTGTCTGTTTGTTTGGGACGGCGATAACTCCAGAACGCTTGGATATATCAACATGACAATGTACAGGTGAATACTAGGGGTCAAAAGCTTGGACAAGTTCGAATTTGGGCAAAATCGGGTTAGCGGTTAAGGGTTTAGGTTAAGATTAGGGTTAGGGTTAGGGGTGCAAGCGTGTGTCGCGACTGGGTCAGTTTACGCAAGTACTCTAGTTATTATTATTATTATTATTTATTATAGCTAAGCATGGGCTGAATTTGAGAATCAAAAGGTTTAAACAATTAAGCAGGAGACTGTTCTCCCAAAGACCGCAACAACTTGAAATATTAAGAACACCCTTCCTTGCTCAACTTGCAAGATCATGTAAACTATGTGAAAAGGATAGGTGGGTGGGTGGGTGTAAGTGTGTGCGTACGTGCGTGCCGGGGTGTGTGTGTGTGTGTGTGTGTGCGTGTGTGTGTGTGTTGTGTGTGTGTGTGTGTGTGTGTGTGTGTGTGTGTGTGTGTGTGTGTGGTGTGTGTGTGTGTGTGTGTGCTTGCATGTTTGAGCGAGTCTCTGTGTGTGTGTGTGTGTGGTGTGTGTGTGGTGTGTGTGCGTGTGCGTGTGTGCGTGTGCGTGTGCGTGCGTGCGTGCGTGCGTGCGTGCGCGTGTGTGCGTGTGTGCGTGTGTGTGTGTGTTTTTGTGTGTGTGTGTGTGTGCGCGTGCGTGCGTGTGTGTGTGTGTGACCGGGGATTGTGCCTGTTATTGTGTTGATTTGTTGATTTTTTTTATCGCTGCAAAAAGAATTTCCAGTATGAAATAGAAACACCCGAAGGTGCTGATGGGACCCAGAGATGCACCAGCCACGCCTGTCCTATCAACGCGAGAGCAGCCCTGCCCCAGCCTCTGGAAGTCCGTGTTGTGTTACTGGGGGAGCAGGCACACACGGGACATTCCATTAAGTATACAAGGCACATAGCTACTCGCGGCTTGGTGACCATCGGATACGATAGGGGAAGACGGGTAAAAGCGCATGGGCGGGTAAGAAGCCCACCCCAATTATCTCATGAAATAAAGAAACTTTCAGTCAAATTTGCCCATGAGACGAATGCTAGACATTAACGCTCGTCTCATGGGCAAAATGAGACTGAAATTTGCTTCATTTCATGAGATAATTGGGGTGGGCTTCTTACCCGCCCATGCGCTTTTTACCCCGTCTTCCCCTACAAAGGAGTCCTTGCGAAATGTCCCCATGGGTGTACCAGTCCATTTATCATGACTGCAGAGCCCACCGGCAAAAGACACCCACTCAGAAACCAGAACGCATCCAACAGCCCCCCAAAAAGGACACGCGAGGCCAGTACAATGGGCAATAACAAATATTTATGTATTGATTGATTGATTGAAATGATAAAACCTAAACATTTATGCGCATTAACGATCGATAACTTGTTTTGACCATCTTGATACATCAGTGTTACGATAGTATTCAGAAGAGCTGGGGGGGGGGGGGAGTGGGGGGGGGGGGGGGGGGGGGGGGGGGGGGGGGGGGGGGGGGGGG
>CM065701.1:15195464-15202964 GCA_017654935.2 Phymorhynchus buccinoides | reverse complement strand
TACAACCTTTGAAATTGCTAACGATTTTAAAACTGCAATTTTACCAAAAGGTGTTAGATTTCTTTTTCTCCATTTTGCCAAAATGTTTTGTATCTGTATTATTCTGCTCCAAACTGTCAATAACGAAACAAAAAAGATGGCAAAAACTGTACACCCAGTAGAGTGGAACCTCCCTTATAAGACTCCCTCCCACAGAAGACCTACTTCTCAGAGACATTGCCCTTCTTTGTAAGTATTAAAATTACCTCCCTTATAAGACCTCATTCTGGATTATATTTGGAGGTCTTCTAAGGGAGGTTCCACGGTAAAAGATAAAATACTTAAACAAAAACGCAAATGAAAATCAGGGAGAAAAGTATTAACAAGCGCGAAATCGCAATAGTTTGTGGCACGCGGTCTATTTTTACCACTCCAATCATGAGTCACCTCCCCTGGATTTTCAATAATTTTAATCTGTAAACCAGAATGTTATCTCTGCACCATTTCGTACTTTTTATATCTTTTGGAAAACATTTAAAACTATGTATCCTCCCCATACCCCACCCCTCCTCACGACTTATACTCATCAAAAGAAGCACCGCATACTCGTCCGAGTCTGTTGTAGTGTCTGTATTACGTATGTTTATTATTTTGTACGCTTTTAAAAATACATCATTTTTAAGAGCGGCCTCGATTGAAGTTGAAGTGCGACAATTTTATACTAACTCATGTGGCGGTGCCATAACCGATGAGGTTTAACCGAGGCGTGGTTACCGCTACACCTATCTATATTGTTAAAAACTCGGGACTTTACTGGTGTTGCAACTGCCTCTGGGCATTGCAGCCAGTGTTGTTCCCACTATCTTTTTATTTACAAATGTCCCATATGTGTCTATGACCGAGAGGACGTAAAACACATTTTCCACCACACAATTTTGTCAAAATGTGCGACAATTTTGGACCTGACCGACAGACGACCGACCGACAAAGTGAGTTATAGGTTGTTGTGGCTTGAGCCACAAACAATAAACTCTATAAATTCCCCACGGAAATAAGTTGTAAAGTTGAAAAGCATATTATTTAAATGAAGGGAGAAAAACAACACCCAGAGTTAGTGAATTTGAAGGAAGGCAGGCCTCCATTACTGTGAATGATGTCACTGAAAGTTCTGAGTAGCGTAATGGCATTACCGTACATATGCTTATTGTTCACAACAATCCCCGTGGGGATACAGCGGGGGGTCTTTCGTAAAAAATAGTTCCCCCACCTTCTGGAAGTTCGGTGCTTGTAACTTCCTCTAATCTGCCACTCTCTTTGACTCTGCCTTTTTTTCCCTTTGCTTTCTGTTATCTACTATCTTTCTGACGTATTGGCCCCATTCGCCTGGGGAAAAAAAATCTAAATAATTTTCCTCCTTTGAGCTGCTTTGAGCTCCTTTGAGCTCCTCCGAAATCGGAATGTGTCGGCTGTACGCAGCGGGGATACCAGTGAAAACTGAAAACCGAACATATACGTACCTTACACATTATGGCCATATGGCCTGGGAACGCAGAAGAAGAACAAGAAGAATAGAAGTTCACAACAAAAGTTATGAAACACCTTTTCACCACACAAACATTCAGTTCAACCCTTCCCTTTTGTGTCATTTTGATAATGTAGCATCGCGCAGCAAAGCATATGGTATCACAGTAAATCATACAATACCATACTGCATTATACCAGACTATACCATAACTTCAACAAATCTTTATTATTTCAAAATGAGAAATTGGTAAAGGTCAAGATGTGCCCCCCCCCCCCCTCCCTTACATTTCTCGGCTCTCCCCTGCATTTTCACACTTGCCTTTCTTACTGCCTCTAAAGCCTTTCCTTCCATCTCTATCGCTTCCAGTAGGTTATGTTATTTACCTTCTCGGTAAAGGTCAAGATGTGCAACACCCGCGATTTCAACATAAAAGACATGACATAGAACAATAGTTTCAAAATCATGCTTAAATATAAAACAAGACATAAACAAGCACACAGCTCTACATAAGAATACACAAATTGCAATATAAAGACACATTTAGAACGTTTAAAACATCAATTATATATCAGACGAACACCATATTTATGTACATATTCATGCATTTAAGTAACAACTCACAGACCCTGTGCGTATATATATGCATAGCACACATGCAAACACACTCCAGCCACCATAGACCCACCCACCCACCCCTCTTTTCCACACACGCATGTGTGCGCCCACGTGCACCTACATACTTGCAAGAGCATACATACTACCACTCACAGCCGCACTCCCCTGTATACACGCGCGTATGTGCATCCCCCATCCCTACCCCCCCCCCCCCAGTACACACACACACACGCACACACGCACTATTTGCACATACACACACACACACACCTTCTGTATTAAGATGCAAATGATAATTAAAGAAAAGTAGTCAGGTAAAAAGACAAACCATTTACTTGTTCATAAAAGAGATTGACATAGGGATAAAACTGTTTTTCGGTAACGCCTGCCAAATGGTAAAAGTTCATAAAATCTACAAAGGCCATGGCAGGAATCACTCGCAATCATACCGTACAATACAATTTAAAAACTATGTATCCTACTTTATACTCATCAAAAGAAGCACCGCATACTCGTCGTGTCTGCTGTAGTGTCTGTATTACGTATGTTTACCATAGTACCATACTATGCCATGCCATACCAAACCACACAATAAGATTCTATCAATTGTAATTAACTTCTATCCTAATAAGCCAATCTACTAGTATCATAGTACTCACTGATTTTCCGGATTAAAATCAGAAAACTGAATGTCTCTTGTGGGTTTTTTTTTCTCCTTTGCCATCAACGCCATCCACACGCATACACACAGCTGAATGTCGATAGCGTCTCCGCAACGCTACTTATCTCTATCAATATTGTGTAGGGTTGCAACTGATAGCCCTCGTTTAACAGAAAAGAGAAATACACTAGTCATGATCAGTTAAGGACCACTCTGTGTACTTTTAGTCTTTTCGTTGCATGATTCTCTGCAGTGATGGAAACTCATGGTAGAGTTTAGTCTTGTGGAACACTGTGACTCTCAAACGAGGGGGCCATTGCACCTGGCTCTAGTGCTGCCGCCAAAAGGGATGGATTGGCCTTTGGGGACCTTCCCCAAGCGCCAGCTTTTCTCAACTCCATGTGGCGGCCGAGAGAGTGGGGGTGTACCATGGGAAAGACATCTCCATTACCAGCAAAGTATCACCCAGCCCGCTGGAATAGGATCTGGTCCCTCTGTTATTTGGTAGTCACGGTCGGAATCGACTGACTGGTAAATGATCGTGCCTGTAAAAACTAATAAGGAGTTCACACTGGCTCAAACTCAGTTCTGTAAGCGTCCTTCGAATGGAGACTTAAAGGGGCACCCTGACGGATGGGATTTTGCAAGCAACACGTCGAGATCACCAGGAAAACACCCTTTACATAGATCGCAACACTCATTTTGCTCTGGTTTCCTGGAAATCAAACCGTCAAATCGGCGATTCCTCCTTGGCGGAGGTGCTGGAAGTCAAATTCTTTCACACAAAGAGAAGGCGTGTGCTGTCTCTTTTCTAATGGCCGCCTGCGTTTAGACCAAATCGTTTGCAAGAAATGTTTGCAATACAAGCCTTTTTTCCCTTTTCTTTTTTTTCAAAAAATGTATACAGATTATCTAAAGGAGTTTCGCTCACAACAAAAGAAATAGCTCATTTTATTTTTTACTGCACTACAAAAAAAAAAAAAGCTTCAACCACAATGAGTAACCTCCACCCACCCCATCCAAAATGGCTACTCTCTCAGGCATCTCCGCCAGGAGGAATCGCCGTTTTTTACGGTTTAATTTCTAAGAAAACCAGAGCAAAGTGAGTGTTCCGATCTCGACCTTTTCTTGGTGATCTCGACGTGTTTCTTGCAAAAACTCACCCGTCAGGGATGCACCTTTAAAGCCAAGGTCTCATATGCGTACGCATCGGCACAACCATCTTTCTCACGTGTAATACCCTATTCCACTATCCACTACTTGATAGGAGTAGGACGGAGGAGACATTCAAAATCATAGGTGGTCCTCCCGTTAAAAATATTATTTACGATTTTTAATTTGACCAAGTTTTTAGAGGTTATGAAACAAAGCCATAGATATACTGAAAATCAAAGCAAGAGTTACCCTTTACATTTGATAGAGGGAAAACACTAACCTTAAAAACAATAACTGTGAAGTGAACTATTCTTTCTTTTCATTGTTGGGTAAGTAAATGGGGGGGCGGGGGGGGGGGGGCTGGGGGGGTTGTGGGGGGGGGGGGGGGGGGGGGGGGGGGGGGGGGGGGGGGGGGGGGGGCGGGGGGGGGGGGGGGGGGGTGGGTGGGGGAAGGGGGGGTTTTTTTAGAATATATAAACACCCGAAGGTGGTCTGATGGAACCCAGAGATGTGCCAGCAGGCACGCCTGCCCTATCAACACGAGAGCAACCCTGCTCCAGCCCTGGAAGTCCGCGTTGTGTTACTGTACTACTGGGAGAAGGCACACACGGTGTGTGGTGGGGGTGGGGGGGTGGGGGGGGGGGGGGGGGGGCTGGGGGGAGGGGGGGGGGTTTACCATTAAGTATACAGAGGCACACAGCTACTCCCTGCTTGGTGACCATCGGATACGATACAGAGGAGTCCTTGCGAAATGTCCCCATGGGTGTACCAGCCCGTTTTTTCATGACTGCAGAGCCCACCAGCAGATGACGCCCAGAAGACGCCCACTCAGAAACCAGCACGCATCCAACAGACCCCACCAAGGATATGCGAGGCCAGAGCATCTCCAGACAAAGCCATAGGCTCTTGTGCCTAACGGTCTTATAATTATGACTCAGAGGAGAGTCCCAGAATGTATTGTGATCTTATTTCTTAGACCTTTCCCTAGTCATCCCAAGATGATCCCTTGGATGCAAGTTTATGAAATGAGCTGTTTATGTGAAGTTACGGTCTTTAGCCCTTAGCACCAGGTGGCGCTTCGCTTAAAGGCAGTTTCTTAGCTAACGTATCAAACGCACTCTCTCTCCTCGCCTCTCTGTTTCTGTTTCTCTGTCTCTGTCTGTCTGTCTCTCTCTCTGTCTCTCTGTCTCTCTGTCTCTCTCTCTCTCTATCTCTCTCGTTCGCCCACGCGCGGCAAAACATAGATTTTGCCTTCTATAATTGACAAAGGGAAGGAAAACAAACCGGTACAGTGATCTCCAGTGGTGCGACCAGAAGCGCTCATTTTTCAGCAGTTGATTTTATACAGTGACCCTTAACTTCTTTGTGACAAGTGTATGTACGCATAATATAACATATTTGATACTATTACATCCTAACATATTTATGACGCCGCTACACTCAACTCGTTCTCCGAACCTGACAAAGGAGACGCCATGGGTGGCTTCTTTAACTGTATTGAACTAAAAAACAACCCCCCCCCCCAACCCACCCTGACATCATAATGATGAATACATGATAGCCAACTTTTGTTAAGTACCACCCAAAAGCCCAAATGCTACAAAGAGTGATAACTTCGCAGCCTACAAACTTGGCAAAGAATGAAGCCAACTTTCTCACTTCCCACCTGGAAGGTGAAAAGGTGGAAGGTGGGAAGTGTTAGTGTTGTTGTAAGGCAGTGAGTGTGAGTTCACAATGATCCCCAGCTGTAGTGTAGGTGAAAGGGTGGGAGTAAAAAAACAACCCGGCTTCAATCAGCTGCGGAGTGCGAGCTCTTTGTATATTCAGGCTTTTGTGGCCACGTACAAACCCATATAGCATACGTTCGTTCACTCCAAAGTTTGCAACAAGTGAAATACATAGAGTAAACTACCTTCTAAAAGTGCACCCCAAAACTTTGGAGCACGTTTTATACATCGATGTAATGTAACTTGAACCCCCCCCCCTCCCCCAATTTGAATCAGGAGTGAGGAAGTCCCCTTTTTTGTGCTTGCTTCTGGAAGTGGGGCCTGGGCCCTTCCGGCTGAACTGGGGGGTTTAATGGTCTTAACCCAGGGTAAGCAGTCTTTCTCATTCTATGTTTTCTATTAGGTTCATGCGCCCTCCAAGTTCCGTCGCGATTTGTCGTCAGAAGTGGCGTCTGAGACGTATCCAAACAGAAACAGAAACAGGAAGGCAAACTCCTGTTTGGCCTGCATTGTCAACTGTTTCCTGTCGATGTTTCTGAACGTTTTCTTGATTCTCAGAGGAGTGTCAAAATTACGCCCCCAAAAACCAACAACCAAACATTCGACAGAAACTTATTGTTTTAAAAACGTTTTTATTTCGTTTTTCTTATATTAAGACACAAACACTATGAATCAATAGTTTAAGAAATAAACTAGCAAACTTAAAGAAAAGAAAAAACCCCAAAACACAAACATATTGAGATAAAGTAGAATATAATTTAACTAACGACTAATAATACAAAAAACAAACAAAAAAAACAAACAAAAAAACAAACAAAAAACCAAACAAAGAAAAAAGGGAAAAAGAGAAAATGCATCGTAATGTCAGATAATGCATAGTAATAACAGTAAAATAATTATTTTAAAAAAAAAGAAGACACCCCCCCCCCCCCCCCCACCCCCCCACCCCCCCCCCCCCCCCCCCCCCCCCCACCCCCCCCCCCCCCCCCCCCCCCCCCCCCCCCCCCCCCCCCCCAAGTAAAAACCAAAAAACCAAAAACATAATTCACAAAATGGCCTGGATCATGAATATTTTACGTAGGTCACAATAAATCGAGTTGTGCATTGTCCAATACTACAGACACAGGTAAACATCATTATAAACATATTATTATTTACAATAGTAATTCATATGGCCTTGTTTTTCCGGCCTCATCATGCAAACAAAAAGCAGTTTAAGAGACAGGCAGTTTCCAGTCGATGTTTCTGAACGCTTTCTTGATTCTCAGAGAATTGTGCAAATTACGCCCAAAACAACCACCACCAAACATTCGACAGAAGCAGGTTGATTTGGTGCTTTGATTGATAAGAAGGGAGCACAAGCGTTTCATACTATGCGTACTTTTTCAATGTGAAGTGTACAACAAATAAAATGACAGCAAAGAAGAGAACGAAATAGAAAGAGAAGACTGAGTAGATTCTGAAGTTAATTAAGATTAAAGGTGGACCATGCCGGATGAGGTTTTTTTGCCAGAAACACGTCGAGATCACCAGAAAGACAGCCTTTTCAAGGATCGGAACATTCATTTTGCTTTGGTTTCATATATTATATCAAATCAAACGGTCAAAACGGCGATTACTCCTTGGGGGAGTTGCCGGTGAGAGAGATAAGCCATTTTGGATAGGGTGGGTGGAGGACACTCACTGTGGTTGAAGCTTTTTCTTCTTTGTAGTGCAGTAAAAAAAAAAAAGGGAGTGATATCCTTTGTTGTGAGCGAAACTCCTTTTAGTACACAGTACAAAAATTCAAAAATAAACAAATAAAAAGGCTTGTATTGTGGATATTTCGTGCAAACGAT
>CM065701.1:15187964-15190464 GCA_017654935.2 Phymorhynchus buccinoides | reverse complement strand
AGACCTAGACTATACTATAATCCCAATCCCATGTCCTTAAAGACCCACCAGATCACGTGTTTTCCCTCTTATAGCTGTTTAGAAATCTTGTTTTGACCAGGTTTGACTCCCATACAAATGTCCCCAAATTGAAAACGATGTATCATTTTAAAGAGCGGCCTCAATTTGAAGTTGGGGACATTTGTATGTGGGTCACAGTTACCCAGAAAAAACCCAAGGGACTTAATCGTGGTGCGTCAGTGTGTCTTTAAAAAAATAAAGACCTACTGACGCATCACGATTAAGTCCCTTGTTTTTTTCTGGTAAAGACACACTGACGCACCACGATTAAGTCCCTTGTTTTTTTCTGGTAAAGACACACTGACGCACCACGATTAAGTCCCTTGTTTTTTTCTGGGTAGCTGTGACCCACATACCAATTCCCCCAAGAGATTGAGGCTGCTCTTTAAAATGATGTTTCGTTTTGAATTTGGGAGCATTTGTATGGGAGTAAAACCTGGTCAAAACAAGATTTCTTACAAGCTATAAGAAGGAAAAGTGAAACCCGTGATTTTGACACGTGATCTGGTGGGTCTTTAAAGACACACTGATCCACCACGATGAAGTCCCTTGGGTTTTTCCTGGGTAGCTGTGACCCACATACACATTTCCCCCAACTTCAAATTGAGGCTGCTCTTTAAAATGATGTTTCGCTTTGAATTGGGGGGCATTTGTATGGGAATCAAACCTGGTCAAAACAAGATTTCTTACCAGCTTTAAGAGGGAAAGCACGTGAAACCCGTGATTTTGACACGTGATCCGGTGGGTCTTTAAGAGCATATGCTAAGAGGACGTAAATCCAACCATCGCCGTCATACCTATCCATTCTCCTGTTTTCCATGTACCCCCAAGGGCAAGGGGCTTTTTTGGAAATAAAAAACCTTGAACTTTGAACCTCTGTCTTAGCTCAGGAGAACTTGGAGAGTTGGAGGGACGTTCTTTTGCTTTCTTTGTGCTCAGTTTAACTGTAAACATCTTGTGGCTCATGTAAAGGTTTGTCTTTGAGCGAGGGGAACACACTGGGGAGTAGAGGTGGGGGAGGGGGGGGGGGGGGGGAACACCGGTTTGAACCGAAAAACCGGTGCTAAACTTTCGCGGTTCGAAAAACCGGTTCGAGTTGCTGTGAACCGGTTTTTTTAACTGCAAACTGAAAGTTTTTGTCTTAGAATAACGCATTCTTTTCGAAGAACAACACTGATTCTCAGCGCAGATTGGGTGTTTGTAAACCAAGAGTAGCTGTTTCTAGTTTGTGGTGGTGTATGACTTTGACTGAGTGTTGAGTTGAGTGTGTGTGTGTGTCATAAGTCATAAGATTCTTTATTGTGTGTGCGTGTGTATGTGTGTGTGTTTATGTGTGCGCGTGCGTGCGTGTGTGAATATTCTGACAAATAAATATGTGTTTGCATAGGTGAAACTAGTGATGCGAGTACTGGTTTAAAAACCCAGTTCGGTAAAACCGGTTCGAAGAGGGAAACCGGTTCGGATTTTTGAACCGGTTCTCAACTCTACTGGGGAGTGGGGGAGAGAGAGAGAGAGAGAGAGAGAGAGAGAGAGAGAGAGAGAGAGAGAGAGAGAGAGAGAGAGAGAGAGAGAGAGAGAGGAGAGAGAGAGAGAGAGAGAGAGAGAGAGAGAGAGAGAGAGAGAGAGAGAGGGAGAGAGAGAGAGAGAGAGAGAGAGAGAGAAAAAACGAAAACGAAATTTTATTTAACCAGGGAAACATGAGATAAGCGATACCATGCTTTTTTCCACCCAGCCCTGGGGTAAATAGAACATTCAATAACAAAGTTAACTAACGCATGCACAAACGTGAAAAGGCAAATGGGTTACACACACAAAAAAGAAACGCTTGGGGTAATGACAGGTGAGGGGGGGAGGGGGATAAGGAGGGGGGATAAGGAGGGGGAATAAGGGGGAGGGGAGGGTATACTGAAGCATGTCACAACACACATCACACATGAGTAACAATAGTAAAACATAGAAGAGGAAGAAGAAACAGAAAACAAAATTATATTTGATCTTTAAAGATTTTGAAATAGAATATTTTGATATGCCTTTTTGGAGGAATTCCTGCCAGCTATTTTGAATGAGAGAGAGAGAGAGAGAGAGAGAGAGAGAGAGAGAGAGAGAGAGAGAGAGAGAGAGAGAGAGAGAGAGAGAGAGAGAGAGAGAGAGAGAGAGAGAAGAGAGAATGACAAATGACAACTTTTATTGACAATGACTTACAGTCTTCACACAGAGAGAGAGAGAGAGAGAGAGAGAGAGAGAGAGAGAGAGAGAGAGAGAGAGAGAGAGAGAGAGAGAGAGAGAGAGAGAGAGAGAGAGAGAGAGAGAGAGAATGACAAATGACAACTTTTATTGACAATGACTTACAGTCTTCACAGAGAGAGAGAGAGAGAGAGAGAGAGAGAGAGAGAGAGAGAGAGAGAGAGAGAGAGAGAGAGAGAGAGAGAGAGAGAGAGAG
>CM065701.1:15175464-15182964 GCA_017654935.2 Phymorhynchus buccinoides | reverse complement strand
TTATGGGGGTAGGGGTAATAGCGGGGGGGTGGGGGGGGGGGGGGGAGGAGGAGGTCATTGGACTTGAGGAAACCTATCAAATTGGTTCATGTCAGGCCGCGGGGACTCTCCCTGCTGTTATCGACTTTTGAGGGTCCGTTTCACAAGAAATTTTCCGGCACAAATCGGCAAAAAAACGGTCCTAAAAAACCCACACACCCCTTTGCCGATAGTTTGGCTAACGTTTTGCTCTACCTCGAAAGCGACCACGCGGCGAGGAACTATCCGGAACTATCACGTGACTTGTACGGGGGTTAATATATTTCTTGTTGTTGATTGGCCCATTAACGTTTGGTTAAAATATTAAAAAAAAGAAATGTTTGACCAATCAGACAAGAGCTTGAATGTAATATATTTTTCCAAAAACGTTTTGTCAAGTCGTTTCTTAGACCACTTTTGGCGTAACAGTTATTCGAACGAATAGCGTTACCTAGTGAAACTCACCCAAGTGACCGCCGTGGGTTGTGTTTCTAAATATTAATAATAATTATGTGCGTTTGTGTATATGTGCATGCGTGTGTGTGTTTGTATGTGTGTTACATGTACAGTATGTGTATGTGTGAGTTTCTCTCTCTCTCTCTCTCTCTCTCTCTCTCTCTCTCTCTCTCTCTCTCTCTCTCTCTCTCTCTCTCTCTCTCTAACCCCCTCCCCTCTGACATGGGCAGAAGGCCTGGATCAGTAAACTTTGTGAATTGTGTGTGTGAATTGTGTTAACTCTCTCTCTCTCTCTCTCTCTCTCTCTCTCTCTCTCTCTCTCTCTCTCTCTCTCTCTCTCTCTCTCTCTCTCTCTCTCTCTCTCTCTCTGCGCGTGTATGTGAAGCTGATCTAACAAGCGTCTCTCTCTTCGAGTCACTAAGCAGCACCGTGTAACAGCCATAATACATATTTTGTTATGTAATCATAAAATGGGCAAAACCACGTACTAGTACCATATGTTACCACAAGCAATGTGTGCGCGCGCGCGCGCGCGCGCGCGCGTGTGTGTGTGTGTGTGTGTGTGTGTGCGTGTGTGCGTGTGCGTGTGTGCGTGCGTGTGCGTGTGCGTGTGTGTGTGTGTGTGTGTGTGTGTGTGTTTGTGAACGCGCGCGCGCGTGTGTGTATGAGTATGTCTTTGTGTGCTTCTCTCTCTCTCTCTCTCTCTCTCTCTTCTCTCTCTCTCTCTCTCTCTCTCTCTCTCTCTCTCTCTCTTCTCTCTCTCTCTCTCTCTCTCTCTCTCTCTCTCTTTCTCTCTCTCTTTCTCTTTCCCCCTCCCTCTCTTTAGCTGACCATAAGGGAGATAAACCCACAATACCCCAGATCATCATCAACAGAACTAGATTTACTTGTGAAAAACGAAGGGTTCGGGTTCGAGTTGGTTCAGAATACTCGGAAAAAATGATGTTTGATGTGATATCCCCCAGGGCAGTATCCTCGGACCAGTATTATTTACTATTTTTATCAATGATCTACCAAATTGTATACAAAGCACATGCAAAATCATTCGCACACGACACAAAGATGTATGACAATACAACAGAAAACAATATCATACATAGCGACTTAAATAACCTCCAGAAGTGGACTGATGACTGGAACCTATATTTTAATGTGTCAAAATACAAAGTTATGCATATAGGCAAAACGAATCCGGAATATGATTATGTTATGAACATCGATCAAGACGAGCAACAGATAACTGCATGTACTGAGGAAAAAGACCTTGGAGTTGTATTTGACAAAAATCTTACTTTTGATACACATATCCATAAAGGGATAAATAAGGCAAATCAGATGTTGGGAATAATTAAAAGAAGATTTATTCGTTCAGATAAGGAAATATTTTTGCTATTATGCAAATCAATGGTGCGTCCACATTTAGAGTACAGTAACATCATCTGGTACCCATATCATAAACGTCAATCAGCTTCTATTGAAAGGGTACAGAGGAGAGCAACAAAAATGGTTAAAAATGGTAATCATTTAAATTACCAAGATAGATTAAAATTCTTAAACCTTCATTTTCTTTTAATTATTCCCAACATCTGATTTGCCTTATATATCAATTTATGGATATGTTTATCAAAGGTAAGATTTTTGTCAAATACAACTCCAAGGTCTTTTCCCTCAGTACATGCAGTTATCTGTTGCTCGTCTTGATCGATGTTCTTAACATAATCATATTCCGGATTCGTTTTGCCTATGTGCATAACTTTGTATTTTGACACATTAAAATATAGGAAGACGTGTTAGGGGAGACCTTATACAGATGTACAACATTTTTAACAGCTTAGATGATTCTCTTTTTACACTGTCCATTTATAACAAAACTAGAAATCAAGAGGGAAAATTACATATACGCCTACAGCGTTGTAATACTAACAAACGTAACCATTGTTTTAGTAATCGAGTTGCTAACCTCTGGAATTTACTGACACCTAACCTAAGAAGAGCACCAACACTAAACACCTTCAAAAATCTCCTTTACAAGGATGAACATGTTAGCCAACTATTTGTTTTTAATACGATGATTGAATTACAATCATCATTTCAAAGGCATGCTTTAAGCAAACAAAACAGTGATCAATGAAGGGACGTTCATAAGCCGCGAGGCTTAGGCTTGAGCCAGTCCCACACTATGCTATAGGTTAGGTACATTATAGTCACAGAGGCGTCTCTGTGAAATTCGGGTTGCTCCCACCTGGAGAGCGCGTCGCAGCCAGAGGCGCACCACCCTTTTTTTTTGGCATGCGATTTTTGAGTGACTGATGTGTGTCTGATGAGGAAGGAAGGGAGGGGGATAAAGTTTGACCAAATGACAACTTTTTCGTTGTCCCTGGGTTCAACGTGTGCTAAGTGCATGGGCACACGGGACCTCGGTTTATCGTCTCGTCCGAAAGACTCCACGTTCAGACCGCAAGGCCTAGTGCACAGTGAGAGGAAAAAATCCCTTATACCCAGGTTCGAACTCGGGTTTACTTGACACAAGGCGAAAACGCTACCACTGTGCCACTCTACACTCTCCGCCTCTTTCCCAGAAGTTCTATATAATCAACCTTTGCTTGACATGGCCCTGACGTCAATCCATGCAGTAAAGAAACCCGTGTGTCTAGTGTACACCAGGTTCCAGGCATTGTTTACATCAACTTGACTCTATCTAAAGCTCCGCTGTCAAGAATGGATTTCTCTCAATTGTCTGATAGATAAGGCCACACAGACGCACACATAAACGCACACCTATGTTACCCTGCCACTTCCTACTAACAGGCATTAATGCACTGCTGTACCTACAAGTGCTGCATTTCAGTACTTGTCTGTGCAAAATTCAAGTGTCTTGAACTTTACTGAGTCACCCCTCCCCTCAAATTTGCCATTCCAGAATCTCACTGAGACATTCTATCTTTTGAAGTGAATTTTATGACAACTTGATGCCCGCAATTATATTTAAAGTTATATCGACAGAGTCGACTTGTAAAAATCTTGCGAAAGACAGGGTTGCAAAACAGACCAATTACATACAAAATGTAATGGATTTGTTTTTGCTTTGCGGGAATAGGCCTTGTGGCCTTTGTGCCCGGGGCTCCTCGCGCAAAATGTTGCAGTTGTAACATTTTGACGCGTTGTAACATTTTGCACGGAAAGCCTGCGGCAAAATGTTACAATTTTGTTAGAATTGTAACATTTTGCGCGAGGCGCCCCGGGCAAAATGTTACAACGCGTCAAAATGTTACAATTGAAAACTATCAATCAAAGGTGGGCGCCTCGCGCAAAATGTTACAATTGTAACAAACTGCGCTTGGCGCCCCGGGCGCCTCGCGCAAAATATTACAATTCTAACAAAATTGTAACATTTTGCCGAGGCTTTCCGTGCAAAATGTTACAAGGCGTCAAAATGTTACAACTGTAACATTTTGACGCGTTGTAACATTTTGCGCTGCCACAGGCCCTACCTGAACCATCCACGAAAATGTATTAAAACAAATGCATCGATGACTTTTATCTAAAGTCGTTTTCAAAGAAGCAGATAGGCTACGCCATGGACCCTACATTTATATACATTATCCATGGCTACGCAGAAAGACCGACAGACAAGGAACAATAAAAGATTCAAAGCTTAACCCGCAGAGCGGTTCAAAGTTCCCTCTCCTGATTATCTGGGTTTGGTATCTGGACGGACGCACGCACGCACGGACGGACCAAACAAACCACACACAAAAACCCACAATAGATATATAAAACGAAATCCTGTGTGATGTAAGTAACCGATGTTTAATAAACGGTAGCCCCCACACCCCTCCCCCTAATTAGCATCCCCGTAGCGAAGCTGGTAATGTTTTGAATGAGGCCTGTCTGTTTGTTCGTTCCTGGCTGACTACCTATGTATGTTTACCAACAATAACGTTTGAACGGAGGGACCAACGGGGCTCATATTTTGCATGCGCATGGGTACTTAGGATATCTAGGCCAAGATCGAAAATGAAGCTCTTTGGTCAAAGGGACTGGAGCAGAAAATTAAGTCAAGTCCAGTCAAGAAATCTTTATTATCTCTATACAGAGAAATTGCATTCGGGTGCAAACACAGAATTGCAAAAGCACACCCCACAATATATTATTTAAGGGCTTAAAAACAGTCCCAAGAACTAATACGTCAACCGTATTGCACCCACAAAGTTAACAATTCATATATTAGGATCACATTGCACCAGCAAACACTCAAACCATAGTGCACACATAAAATGGCTTATATACTAGGTAAGAATATACATTGAATATTCAATCATTTTAGGATTCACAAACACATTACTTTCTTTTAAGAGGAGATACATTAAGAGCAGGTTAAGTTTACAGTTAGTAAACATATATACTAGTCATGTCTATTAGGTTTTGAAATTAAAATTTCAGAACATTATTATTTTGTTCATTTTACATAAGATTTTTATAAGATTTTTACTATTTCTGGTTTAACTTTGTGCTGGTTTGCTTTTATTGTGGATTTTCGATTTGATGCAAAGAAGACACCATTCTCTTGTAGAATGTCTTTTATGCTCAGGTTGGCATCCACTGGACAGTCAAATTGCAGGCCGATCATGCAAACTGATGAGACCTTCTCTTAGGTCGAAACAGCTGTCTTTGCATAAGGCACTGTCCCTCCCCCATTGGGAGAAAAAGTAAATCAGCACAATTTATATAATTTATATAATTGGTTTTTGTTTTGTTTTGTTTTTTGGAACACGGAACATTACTCAATGTTAAATTTAACTGGTTTTGTTTCTGAGGTTCACAAATAAAGACATTGGACACAGAAACGTTTTATCAAAGCATACTAATTAATAATATATATGTATATATAATACTCATTGCGCGGCGCGGTTGGTGATATAGCGTCTTAGAGCTTTAGTTGTTGTTGTGCTCAAAGCAACATTGATAGTGTCAACAACAACAACAATTCTGAAAACAGATCTACTGAAAAGGATGGGTGAGGAGAGACAGGAAGGAGATGTTTTTGTCTTGAATAAATTACTGTACCATGCTTCTGGGTGGGTGTTTTTTTTATAGGATGGAGGACCCATCAGATTTTGGTCACACCAAGCAGAAACATATGTTTCAAATAATGTTTGTACAGAGGTTTTAATTGAGGAAAAACTAGCTGCAAGAGAGAGAGAGAGAGAGAGAGAGAGAGAGAGAGAGAGAGAGAGAGAGAGAGAGAGAGAGAGAGAGAGAGAGAGAGAGAGAGAGGGAGAGAGAGAGAGAGAGAGAGAGAGAGAGAGAGAGAGAGAGAGAGAGTACGCGTGGAGAACGAAAGAAAGAAAGAAAAAGAGGAACACGCACGCAAACACACACATTATCCCTACAGAAAGAGAGAGTGAGAGAGAGAGAGAGTGAGAGAGAGAGAGAGGTGGAGGGCAGACGTACAGACAGATAGACAGACAAACCAACAAACAGACTAAAGGCACATACACAGTACATCCGGATTTTCCGCTCCGAAAATAATCAATAAGTAAAAGAAAGAAGGACACAAATTAAATAAGCGCACGCGTCCGTATTTCCACCCAAATCCGTATTATTATTTCCCCCCTTCTTTCTTTTACTCAATTGACGAGTTCCCGCGCAGGAAAATCCGGATGTAAGTGTGTACGTGCGCTTACGACTCACCTTAGCAATATACTATGCAGAATAAGAAGCCAAAGGACCCACGACCTACTCGGAGACTGAGACTTTCAAGTGACGCTTCTGCAGCTGAGCTGACAAGACAGACTAAAATAAAATAGGCCTGTAAAGCGAACAGCGTTTCCTCTCTGCGTGTGGGTTACGAAGCAAAACAGTCTTCTCTCAATATACTAGCACTATAAATACTGACACTCAGATGACGGCAAGTAGGGGAAGACGGGGTAAAAAGCGCATGGGCGGGTAAGAAGCCCACCCCAATTATCTCTTGAAATGAAGCAAATTTCAGTCTCATTTTGCCCATGAGACGAGCGTTAATGTCTAGCATTCGTCTTATGGGCAAATTTGACTGAAATTTTCTTTATTTCATGAGATAATTGGGGTGGGCTTCTTACCCCGCCCATGCGCTTTTTACCCCGTCTTCCCCTAGCGACACAAAAAGGTATTTCCCCCAGGAACAACAACAACAAAAACAAAAAGGGGGAGAAAGGGGTGGGGGGGGGGGGGGTGGGGGGGGGGGTGGGGGGTGGGATAAGAAAGACCGAAGGTAGCCTGCTACAGTGCAGCTATAATATTATGAAGGGACAAAAGTGGGAAAATGACCCTCAAGCTGTTACGAGAGGTCTCGTATAATAAGACCCGAAAGGTACGTTCAGTTCTTGAGTCAGATGTGGGTTTTTTTTGGGTGTTTTGGTTTTTTTCGGACCTGAAAATGTCGGAGTTGAGAGGGGAAGTGTGTGTGTGTGGGGGGGGGGGGGGGGGCATACAGGGTAGGAGTTGTGTGTGGGTGGGTGTGAGGTGGGGGGGGGGGATTGGAAGGTAGATGATGATGATGATGATTATTATTATTATTATTATTATTAGTAGTAGTAGTAGTAGTAGTAGTAGTAGTAGTAGTAGTAGTAGTAGGCCTAGTAGTAGTAGTAGTAGTAGTAGTAGCCTAGTAGTGACAAAAGTGAATATTTCCCATTGCAAAATCGATGAATGCTACACAAATGTGATTATCTCCCATTGCAAAATCGATGAATGATGGACAAAAGTGATTATCTCCCATTGCAAAATCGATGAACGCAAGACAAAAATGAATGTATACCTTAGCAAATTCGATGAATGTTAGACAAAACTGAATTTATCTCATTGACAATTCGACGAATGTTAGACAAAAGTGAATATTTCCCATTGCAAAATCGATGAATACTAGACAAATGTGATTATCTCCCATTGCAAAATCGATGAATGATGGACAAAAGTGATTATCTCCCATTGCAAAATCGATGAACGCAAGACAAAAATGAATATCTCCCTTAGCACATTCGATAA
>CM065701.1:15157964-15167964 GCA_017654935.2 Phymorhynchus buccinoides | reverse complement strand
GAATTTATATGAATCTTTATTCCTCCATGACAACACTTAACCTGTACACAAATCAATAGTTATGATACCTGTACCCATTAATATTTATAACATTGTGAAAAGTGCCTTTTGATGTTGGATAACGTTTTCCCCATTTGATGTTATACTTTGTTGTTCACAATGTTATGTATGTATGTTTAAGTGTGTGTTGGTTTCATGTGGTTGTTTTGCTGGGTTTTTTTTGGTTTACATGTGCATAATATGAAAAACGAATAAAAATGTTTATTATGAAAAAAAGCTTCGATATCTGTCTGTTTTGTTGAAACTTTTGCTTCTCATTTTCCTAACCATGAATTTTTGTTTCCAGGTTACGATGTTTTTATTGCTCCGGGTATTAAAACTGTCTGATGGTATGACTGTAACGTTGTCTAGAGGATTGAGCCTTCTTGTTAGAAAAGAGTTGTCAAAATACGTTGAACAAGTTCACACAGAACTCGACAACACAATTGTACTAAAAGTGTCTCCAGACATTTTGGGCACAGACACACCTGTCATTTTTATTGTTGTGCGGCGTAGGCTACCCCCCCCCCCCCCCCCCCCCTCTTCTGAATACTATCGTAACACTGATGTATCAAGATGGTCAAAACAAGTTATCGATCGTTAATGCGCATAAATGTTTAGGTTTTATCATTTCAATCAATCAATCAATACATAAATATTTGTTATTGCCCATTGTACTGGCCTCGCGTGTCCTTTTTGGGGGGCTGTTGGATGCGTTCTGGTTTCTGAGTGGGTGTCTTTTGCCGGTGGGCTCTGCAGTCATGAAAAATGGACTGGTACACCCATGGGGACATTTCGCAAGGACTCCTTTGTAGGGGAAGACGGGGTAAAAAGCGCATGGGCGGGTAAGAAGCCCACCCCAATTATCTCATGAAATGAAGCAAATTTCAGTCTCATTTTGCCCATGAGACGAGCGTTAATGTCTAGCATTCGTCTCATGGGCAAATTTGACTGAAAGTTTCTTTATTTCATGAGATAATTGGGGTGGGCTTCTTACCCGCCCATGCGCTTTTTACCCCGTCTTCCCCTATCGTATCCGATGGTCACCAAGCCGCGAGTAGCTATGTGCCTTGCATACTTAATGGAATGTCCCGTGTGTGCCTGCCCCCCAGTAACACAACACGGACTTCAGAGGCTGGGGCAGGGCTGCTCTCGCGTTGATAGGACGGGCGTGGTTGGTGCATCTCTGGGTCCCATCAGCACCTTCGGGTGTTTCTATTTCATACTGGAAATTCTTTTTGCAGCGATAAAAAAAATCAACAAATCAACACAATAACAGGCACAATCCCCGGTCACACACACACACACGCACGCACGCGCACACACGCACACACACACACACACACACACACACACACACACGCACACACGCGCACGCACGCACGCACGCACGCACGCACACGCACACGCACACGCACACACACACACACACACACACACACACACGCACACACACACACACACACTCGCTCACACACAAGCACACACACACACACACACAACACATGCACACACACACACACACACACACACACACACACACACACACACACACACACGCACACACACACACACACACACACCCCGGCACGCACGTACGCACACACTTACACCCACCCACCCACCTATCCTTTTCACATAGTTTACATGATCTTGCAAGTTGAGCAAGGAAGGGTGTTCTTAATATTTCAAGTTGTTGCGGTCTTTGGGAGAACAGTCTCCTGCTTAATTGTTTAAACCTTTTGATTCTCAAATTCAGCCCATGCTTAGCTATAATAAATAATAATAATAATAATAACTAGAGTACTTGCGTAAACTGACCCAGTCGCGACACACGCTTGCACCCCTAACCCTAACCCTAATCTCCACCCAAACCCTTAACCGCTAACCCGATTTTGCCCAAATTCGAACTTGTCCAAGCTTTTGACCCCTAGTATTCACCTGTACATTGTCATGTTGATATATCCAAGCGTTCTGGAGTTATCGCCGTCCCAAACAAACAGACAAACAGACAGACAAACAAACATTTGTTGTTGTTGTTGTTGACACACACTGATAACTCTATGTGCGGCCATTTTACACCGAAATATGCATTTTGAGCAAATTTGAACACGGACGGACGGACGGACAAAGTGAAAACAATACCAGCTTCGCTTCGCGACTGGTAATTAATAATGCATAATCTTGCTAAGCAACTCAATGCGCTTTTCACTCACCATTCGTACAGACATTTCTACCAGACTGGCTCACGTATCCTCACCATACATCTCTATGAAAATGAATACATTAGAGAATGAATGGCATTCATATTTAAAAAAAACCGCACTGCATATAATCATAACACAACACACTAACACCCCCTCCATCCCTTCCCCCTCCCCCCTATGGGGCTGAAGAATGGGGCATGGTCGGACATCAGGATACTATTGAAAAGCTACACCCGTTTACATTGAAAAGATTCTTGAATGTTATTGTAAGAACTCCTAACGCAATGATTTACAGTGAGTTTGGGTCGTTTCCCATTGTATGCATTCTTGAATGTTAGTGTAGGAACTCCTAACGCAATGATTTATAGTGAGTTGAGTCGTTTTCCATTACATGTCAATTTGCACAGAAAATGTATCTGTATCTGTAGTCGTACCGACTGTGGCAGTAACCACTTCTGGCATTTGAAACCAACGGGACATCCAGGGGAGAGCATACAAAATTATAAATATAATACAAGAAAAGACATTGTGGTGCAAAAATGCGACGTTGGCGGTGAACGGGGGTGCTGCAAAAATGCGACGTTGGCGGTGAAAGGGTTAAAAAACACACAAAAAACCCTTAGAAGCTTGGGTCGTTGGACGGGAGGCGCTGTTTGAATGCCTCGACCGTCTCAGCCTTCACAGTCTCTCCCTGTGCGCCTTTGCCACACAGGGTAGAATATTTTACATCCGTGGTGGGGCTCTGTCAAGGATTCCGATCTTTTGCTGGTCCAGCAGAGTGAAATTTCGCCTACCATGCGTTGTTCAGAGTCAATACTTTCAATTATTGTTATCCCAACTGGAACCCCTAAAGTGGATGATACACGATGCTTATTGCTTTCCCAAGTCAAGTTGGCTACAGTAATTTTGTAGACCTCTGTCTTATTGTTCGTTTGTCTTAAAATAAGGATTTGTTTGAAGACTAATTAACACAGTCCTCAGTAACGGGAGAAGGAAGACAGACGGGCTAGACTAGTAAAATAGCTATTAAAATTAGTAGTTAACACAATACTCCTCCTCGCCTGCCGAAGGCCTTGCAACCCCACCCGCCCCCTCCTTCCTTCCTAATGCGTGTGCGCTGACAGACTAAGATTGGGCTGGGCCCTAGGCTTAGCACTGGTCGCTCGGCTAATAGGCTAGGCTCACCCTGGGCACATACTGTACATACTATTGTGCCTGTTATTGCTCGGTTGACTGAGGCCTAAACTAAAGCCTATCTATTGATGAGGTCTAGCTGAGCTTATCTATGATGTTTCCAACGAGAAAGATTATGCTACTGCTGACCTTATTTATATGTAATGAAGTATGCGTTGACAAACGGTACTCTCATTTAAGTTTTATACCCCATCATGAAATTATGTTGTATCTGTGCCTAACTGGGCATATCATCTAGGTGCAGTTTTTTATCATTAATGTTCAAAGTACACAAGCATGTCCTTTATTAATAGAGACAACAACATAACTTCTCCACATATTGTAGTTAGGCAAAGCCAGCCTCTTAAGACAAAACCCCATTCAATGTTCAACATTAATGCGTCTGGGTGTTTGCAGGCCAATTGAAGGTCCTTTGTAAGATTATGGAGTCAGGTGAGCCTTGCATCAATAATTGCACTGTAACTTGAACCTCTTGTATGCAATAATGTTGAAATGTATGGATACATTCAAAGATGCAGGTGATATTTTATGTAAATGATTATACGGGCGCTACTTCATAACGCAGCAATTGTAGGCTTTCTCGGGAGGTGGTCTCCATGCAGCTAGCACCTAATCTACTACCATGTCCGTTAGACCTTTTCCTCCCAAATTGTCCCTGATATTCTGCAGGCATTTTGCCTGCGTGAATCACAAGCTGTGGTTTTTTGTCTCCATAATAAGTCATGTTATTTACACACAGGTGTGAATGCTTCAACTAAGGAAAGGCAGGCAGTAATTACATGGGTTTTGTAGCTGATGCTTCATTCTCTCACAGACCCCCAGGGTGATAAACTAATTTAGTGCTTTAGTGCTTTGCAATAAACCAATTTAAAGCTTTAATTAATCAAGCAAACATACCTATTTATATATATGGGAAAGCTAACTTAAAGCTTAATACCAAAGGCAATGCAAGAATCAAGGCAGAGCAAGAATCGATGGCAAGGACCATTAGGTCTCAATGGGAAGCAACAAAAACTTCAATAGTAATATAATGCTGGTTTTACCGATAGCTCCACCTGTGGTATATAGTTATTAGGTTCAATTTTTAATTTGCACAGCACTGAAAATTATGACTTAGAAAAATTGTATATTATAAGTAGTCACTAAAAATTCAATCAATTGCATAAACACGCAGATAATTCGGTCAGTATAAAACGAAGTGTATGACTGAAGCCCCTTATTATTACTATTACCATCATCATCATTTTCCAAGAATTGAGGATTGAAGTGTGGGCTGATGAATTATGCCTTATCATCGTACCTATCTTTGAGAGAAGGAGAACAAACAGTAGGAAATCACCCAGTGATATGTGGAGCCGGAGTGATGAAAGGAGTGTTTGGAAAGAGACCTCCACTGCCTAAATATAAAGAAACTTGGGTTGTGGATCAGGTTCTGGGTTACTTGGAATCACTGTCTGAATTGGATAGCTTGTCCCTCAAAGACCTTACTTTACGCACGTGTATGCTATTGATGCTATTGACTGGACAAAAGGGGCCAGGCTCTACATACCTTCCAGGGCCGGACCAAGTATATGACGGGGGAGGGGTTCCACATTTTGAAAGGGGGGTTTGGGGGTTCTCCCCCAATAGGGGTACAGGGGGCAACGCCACTGTTAGGGGGCCCTGAAAACGATTTTCAGCATTTTCAACATGTAATTTGGGCCTCTCCATGAATATAATTTTATAAAACCATCAGAACCATGACACAATGAAAGCAGTAGCATTTTAAACATTTTAATAATAAAAGTCCATGGGGGGGGGGGGGGGGGGGTGTCTTTTTCTCACCGGATTTACCCATGATCATAAAAATGACTGGAAATACAAGTCATCAAAAAAAGAAAGAAAAAAAAGACCTGAATGGAGGTACATGCTTTGGGCTGGGAGGGGGAGGGGTTCCGGAACCCAGGAACCCCCCCCCCCCTAGGTCCGGCCCTGCCTTCAAACGTTCGGACATTAAGCTGAAAAGCGAAAGATGTGTAACTACGTTTCTGAAAAACAGACACAATCGAAAGCAGGAGTTCACCTTCAGCCTGTTGAGATAGGCCCATTTCAAAGTAACCCAAACTGGGTTTAATCCCTCATCTGAAGGTTTTTCTTCTCGGCGCACAGTACCAGAAGTGCGTTTCCTTCAGCTGCTGAAAAAAGAGGAGTACCGTTAATTACAATTATGAAGAGTGCTGGTTGGAGTAGTGAAAAAAAAGGAAAAAAAGAAGTGAACTTCAGCCAAACAATCCTGGACCATTTTGTAAGGTAATAATGTGAATTGAGACTGAAATGGATTCTTTGTTTGTTTGTGAGGATTATTCAAGTGTTATATTGTAAATAGTGTACAAATGATGGTGATTGAGCAGACAGCCTGATGACCTTCATGCAGACAAGCGCTCCGTGGAAGCTATACAGGAAGGTACAGTCTTCCCTTATGAGGTAAGACAAAAACGTTATCAAATTTGGTCAATGGTTGTTTTCAATACCATTTGCAACTTATGTTATGCAAGTTCTCTAAACATATCTCTAAAATCTCAACTGTCCTTACCACTAAGGACGTCACTAACCGAATAATAATTAGTACATTTAATGAGCCTTCCCTAGGAAGGTGAAATTTAATTGTAATTATTAGAGGTTAGTGATGTTAGTGGGAGGACAGTTCCCTCCCTTTTTTGAATTTCCCTCCCTGTAACCTTCTTATGTCTAGAGAACTTGCATTTAGCTAAATCCTGAAGCGGGAATGTCTGGCGCCAAACGCTCCTGATACTCAACTGTCCTCCCACTAACATCACTAACATCACTAACATCACTAACATCACTAACATCACTAACATCACTAACCTCTAATAATTACAATTAAATTTCACCTTCCTAGGGAAGGCTCATTAAATTTACTAATTATAGCTTACTATTGAACGCTTATCGCAGCTTTAAAAGATTTTTTGCAACCTATCACAAATTTATCTGCATCCTATAAACACTTGACCATAACACGACAATTAATTGACATCACAAACACTGATAAGAGAGTATGACATGACAGGTTTTAAGTATTTTTATGGGTATAATTGACCGACTGGCTAGACGGAATGAGTGCAGATTAACACGCACTTGGACAATGACTCAGCACGGCTACATGCATACATATTTGTGACCAAGCACCACGAAAGGGACATTGAGTTGCTGGGCTAGTTTTTTTTAATAACAGCCTTGGAAAGTCAAAATTTCATTTTTTGTCAATTCTGAGTTACGGGTAATTTCTTGTTCTCTAACACCTTATCTTTTATATTTATAAAGGACAATCTTTACTATGGTCTCTAAATGGTCCTATAAGTGCTTTAAAATGAATAGATCAATGCGTTTTCTTCAGCTAGGCTTGACTTTATACTGTGTTTTCTCAAAATGACCGACACTCACCCTACTAACGTTAAAGGCTCATAATTCTGGAAGGAAAAAGATATAAGAATGGTTTTTGTATCATTAGAAAGAAAAGTGTCTGAAGTTTTCAAATGTATAATTTTCTCAGAATGGTCAGTTTGACACTTAATGTCCCTTTCGTGGTGCTGGGTCACACACAGTCACACAACCAAGACACAAGACCTTACTTCATGGAATGGTGTGGAAGGGTTCAGGATGACACCACACCGCATCAGCCTCACAGGTCTCCACAGCCGCGTCAAAGGGACACAGACTACCCAAGTGCTAAACCAACTGAGATGGAGCCGCAACTGTGGTGAATGGTCACAGGGGCCTCAGTCTGTCTATTAACCCCCCCAAGCTAGCAACCCCACAGTGGACTACAAGCTTTATTAATTCCCTAGCTAAGCCTAGCCCTAACTGTTCCTACACTAGAACTCCTTACACACACACACACACACACACGCACACACGCACACACACACACACACACACGCACACACGCACGCACGCACGCACGCACGCACGCACACGCACACACACGCACACGCGCGCGCACACACACACACACACACACACACACACACACACACAGAGAAAAATAGTAGATGACAGTAAGATGAGGAAAAAGTCGGAGTCAAAGAGGGCCAAAGAGAGTGATAGATTACACATTGCTAGTGCAGAACTTCCAGAATATGGGGGAACTATTTGTACTGAAAGAACCCCAGTATCCCCATGGGACTACTCTAGATTCAATACAAATTGCTTCTTTTTTATAGTCTGTTGTGCACTTACTGACCGTGTAGGCTATATCAAGAAAAACGAGCATTGTGTAGAGTTTTCGGTATTCAATGGCGGACATTTTGTTTAGCCGTTTATTTATTTATTTATGTATTTATGTTTAAGCCAAAATTAGAGTTGCATGGGCAAAATTCTATTTAAGGACATCTTGAACTTCACAAAAATGTCCCATGCAAAATTCTACCCCCAATTGCCCAGAGGTTTATTAATTTCTGAAATCAGGACCCAACTATCAGTCAAATGAATCAATGCTGCCAAACCGAAACTGGAGTAACCGACATGATTGTGCGCCACGAGCAAGCCACAATGCCTGTCCGAATGTCCGCCTGTCTGTCTGTTTGTTTGTCTCTTATGTCTGTCTTTGTGACTCTTATTCTCTCTCACCTCTCTGATTGTCTGTCTTGTCTGTGTGGCATCTGTCTATGTCTCTCTGTGTCTGTCTGTCTGCTGTCTGCTATGTGTCTTGCCTATATTTGTCTGTATGTGTCTGTCTCTTTCTCTCTCTCTCTCTCTCTCTCTCTCTCTCTCTCTCTCTCTCTCTCTCTCTCTCTCTCTTTCTGTTTGTTTCTTTCTCCTTTCTGTCTCTTGTTTCACTGTGGTTTGTCTGTCTGCCTGTCTGTCTGACTGTCTGTCTGCCTGTCTGCCTGTCTGTCTGCCTGTCTGTCTGCCTGTCTGTCTGCCTTTTTGTTTCTGTCTCTCTGCCTTTCCCGTCTCTCTCTTTCTCTCTCATATCTGTTTCTCCGTTTGTGTCATCTTCTCTCTCTCTCTCTCTCTCTCTCTCTCTCTCTCTCTCTCTCTCTCTCTCTCTCTCTCTCTCTCTCTCTCTCTCTCTCTCTCTCTCTCTCTCTCTCTCTCTCTCTCTCTTGCACATCCATATCTTCCTGAATTTTTTAAAATCAATAATGCTCGCAATAAAAGGTTTTTTAGAACAGATTTATTCATGTCATCTCTAATATACTCTGCTGGAAAATTATGGAATGAGATACCCGATTATATATTTTTAAAAAACCCAACAAGAGCACCTTGGCGTTTTTGAAAAAAAGTTATCATGGGTATTTGTTTGAACACTTATAATTGCCTCTTTGATAATTATGTTCTCTCCCTAAAATCCAGTGATATCAATCAATGCTCAACTGAACACTATTGCATTCCAATTTCGATTGTGAATATTACTATGTAATGCTTAGGTGGGGATTTGAGTGTTAAGGATAATGCATGCTGTTGATGTGGGTTTTTTTTCTTATCCATTTGACATTTAATGCTTTCTTTGCATGTCATGTCATGGTTACGTCATATTTGATGTGTGTGTGTGTGTGTGTGTGTGTGTGTGTGTGTGTGTGTGTGTGTGTGTGTGTGTGTGTGTGTGTGTGTGTGTGTTCGTTCTTTAGTTTAACGTCTGTTCACCCGCAAGTGATATTAGACAAAAACAAAATAAATAAAAATAAAAATAAAAAATTATAAAAAAATAAAATAAAATAAAAAGTATTGAAGTGAGAGTGTGTGTGAGTGCGTGGATGGTAGTATTATTATGTGTTTTCCCTACACATCTATTCATACAAATCTAACTGAGTGCATATAAAAATTACATTAACAAATATATAAGATGGGAGGAAGTGGGGGACATACAGTAACATTTCAAACTGACTTAAGTAACATGAAGAGTTAAACAAGTGTGTCTTAATTTATAAATGGCTAACAACAAAAATATAATAACACAATTTAAACCAACAATTAATTAGTAACTCAAAGAAAAATACCAACAGGACTTATGTGCAGGATTTCTGAAAAACGTTTAACGATTGTGTGTGTGTGTGTGTGTGTGTGTGTGTGTGTGTGTGTGTGTGTGTGTGTGTGTGTGTGTGTGTGTGTGTGTGTGTGTGTGTGTGTGTTGTTTCATGTTATATATGATCTCTTGTCTTGGAGTTTTGTTATATTTTACTGTAATTTACGTGTGAACCATTTACATAATATTTTTTTGCGTTGTAGTTGATGATTGATGATTGATTGATTGATCTACTTGTTTGTTTATTCGCATTTTTGTTCATTTTTTTACTTTTAGGGGACCTGATGAAAAGAAGTATTTTTACTTATTCAGTTATTCTCATTAAACATTTCGAGTTCTCTCTCTCTCTCTCTCTCTCTCTCTCTCTCTCTCTCTCTCTCTCTCTCTCTCTCTCTCTCTCTCTCTCTCTCTCTCTCTCTCTCTCTCTCTCTCTCTCTCTCTCTGTAGATGTAGATTCCCTTGCCCTTGTAAACTAAGAGTAAGACAAGTATAGATGAGTATTGTTATTGTTGCTGTTGACGTACCTTGACTAAGA
>CM065701.1:15095464-15147964 GCA_017654935.2 Phymorhynchus buccinoides | reverse complement strand
GTGGCGGGGTAATCGCGCGGACGCTAAGGTATGCGCATGCACACACTTACACACGAACGTAGCCACGCATGCGCGTACGCGTGTGGGCGAGTGGGCGTGGGCAGACAGACAGACAGACTCATATACAAAGACAAGAAGAAGAACAAAAGAAGAAGAACAAGAAAAAGAAGACAATGAAGGAAGGGGAGATGGGGGAGGATAGAACCAAGAAGAAGAAGAAGAAGGAAGAGGAGGAGGGCGGGAAAAAGGAGGAGGACGAGGAGTAGAGAGAAGAAGAAAAAGAAGACAATGAAGGAGGGGGAGAGGGAGGAGGATAGAACCAAGAAGAAGAAGAAGGAAGAGGAGGAGGGCGGGAAAAAGGAGGAGGACGAGGAGTAGAGAGAAGAAAAAGAAGGAATAAAAAAAAGGCTTGCTGACAAGAGCAAAGAAGTAGGTTACATAAGAAGTACTGTTTAAAACATATTTTCTTAAAGAGCGCGCATCAATAATAAATAGATACCAAGTACTATAACTGGTCTTGATTCTAATGTTCACTTCTAAAGATATCTATCTATCTATCTATCTATCTATCTATCTATCTATCTATCTATCTATCTATCTGTCTATCTATCTATCTACATATATATATATATACATATATATATATATATATATATATATATATATATATATATATATATATATATATATATATATATATATATATATATATATATATATATATATATATATCTACCTGCCTATCTATCTATCTATCTATCTATCTATTTATCTTCACAGCTGTTTCGGGAGGAACATTTTAGTTTATCTATATTTTCAGAAGCTTTTTTGAAGCCGCTTTAGTTTACCATAAGTAACTTTTCATACATAACAGTCAAGAATATGTTGTAGTATGTGAATAATGATTTACTTACTGATTATGATGATTATGTGTGTTTGTGCTCTCTCTCTCTCTCTCTCTCTCTCTCTCTCTCTCTCTCTCTCTCTCTCTCTCTCTCTCTCTCTCTCTCTCTCTCTCTCTCTCTCTCTCTCTCTCTCTCTCTCTCTCTCTCTCTCTCTGTTTGTGCTCTCTCTCTCTCTCTCTCTCTCTCTCTCTCTCTCTCTCTCTCTCTCTCTCTCTCTCTCTCTCTCTCTCTCTCTCTCTCTCTCTCTCTCTCTCTCTCTCTCTCTCTCTCTCTCTCTCTCTCTCTCTCTCTCTCTCTGTTTGTGCGTATGTGTGTGTCTTTACAATACAGTCTATACGTTGTGTTGTATAAATGTTTGTGTACGTGTGCATGTGTGTATATGTCTGTGCATGCGTATGTGTATGCGCTTGTGTATGTGTTTGTGAATGTGTGTGTGTGTGTGTATGTGCGTGCGTGCGTGCGCGCGTATGTGTGTGCGTGCGCGTGCATTCGTACGTATAAGCACGTTTTATGTCTGGAATCATTATTTTTTGTGACAGGCTAAGCCGTAAACTTTCATTTTAATTACACGTTATAATTAACCAGTATTGCAGTTGCTGAGGTCATCACTTGCTTTACTCATTTAAACTGTCAATCGTTTAACTTGTATTTAATATGATACTAGCGTTCCGTGTTCCCGCTTCGCTTCGCTAGCGTTTGAGTGCATCACATAGCATAACGTAGGTTTATTATGTCACATGCCGATTTCTACCACGCCTAAAAAGTCTGTGTACACGTTAACATTATTCACAAGATATTTCTATTTCCCCATGGTAACATAGTGAGCTGTAAGTCATATTAAATGTCTGTGTACACGTTAACATTATTCACAAGATATTTCTATTTCCCCATGGCAACACAGTGAGCTGTAAGTCATATTAAATGTCTGTGTACACGTTAGCATTATTCACAAGATATTTCTATTTCCCCATGGTAACACAGTGAGCTGTAAGTCATATTAAATGTCTGTGTACACGTTAACATTATTCACAAGATATTTCTATTTCCCCATGGCAACACAGTGAGCTGTAAGTCATATTAAATGTCTGTGTACACGTTAACATTATTCACAAGATATTTCTATTTCCCCATGGCAACACAGTGAGCTGTAAGTCATATTAAAAGTCTGTGTACACGTTAACATTATTCACAAGATATTTCTATTTCCCCATGGTAACACAGTGAGCTGTAAGTCATATTAAAAGTTCTGTGTACACGTTAACATTATTCACAAGATATTTCTATTTCCCCATGGTAACATAGTGAGCTGTAAGTCATATTAAATGTCTGTGTACACGTTAACATTATTCACAAGATATTTCTATTTCCCCATGGTAACATAGTGAGCTGTAAGTCATATTAAATGTCTGTGTACACGTTAACATTATTCACAAGATATTTCTATTTCCCCATGGTAACATAGTGAGCTGTAAGTCATATTAAATGTCTGTGTACACGTTAGCATTATTCACAAGATATTTCTATTTCCCCATGGTAACATAGTGAGCTGTAAGTCATATTAAATGTCTGTGTACACGTTAGCATTATTAACAAGATATTTCTATTTCCCCATGGTAACATAGTGAGCTGTAAGTCATATTAAATGTCTGTGTACACGTTAACATTATTCACAAGATATTTCTATTTCCCCATGGTAACACAGTGAGCTGTAAGTCATATTAAATGTCTGTGTACACGTTAGCATTATTCACAAGATATTTCTATTTCCCCATGGTAACACAGTGAGCTGTAAGTCATATTAAATGTCTGTGTACACGTTAACATTATTCACAAGATATTTCTATTTCCCCATGGTAACATAGTGAGCTGTAAGTCATATTAAAAGTCTGTGTACACGTTAGCATTATTCACAAGATATTTCTATTTCCCCATGGTAACATAGTGAGCTGTAAGTCATATTAAATGTCTGTGTACACGTTAACATTATTAACAAAATATTTCTATTTCCCCATGGTGACACAGTGAGCTGTAAGTCATATTAAATGTCTGTGTACACGTTAAACATTATTCACAAGATATTTCTATTTCCCCATGGCAACACAGTGAGCTGTAAGTCATATTAAATGGTCTGTGTACACGTTAGCATTATTAACAAGATATTTCTATTTCCCCATGGTAACACAGTGAGCTGTAAGTCATATTAAAAGTCTGTGTACACGTTAACATTATTCACAAAATATTTCTATTTCCCCATGGTAACATAGTGAGCTGTAAGTCATATTAAATGTCTGTGTACACGTTAGCATTATTAACAAGATATTTCTATTTCCCCATGGTAACATAGTGAGCTGTAAGTCATATTAAATGTCTGTGTACACGTTAGCATTATTAACAAGATATTTCTATTTCCCCATGGTAACACAGTGAGCTGTAAGTCATATTAAAGGTCTGTGTACACGTTAACATTATTCACAAGATATTTCTATTTCCCCATGGTAACACAGTGAGCTGTAAGTCATATTAAAAGTTTGTGTACACGTTAGCATTATTAACAAGATATTTCTATTTCCCCATGGTAACATAGTGAGCTGTAAGTCATATTAAATGTCTGTGTACACGTTAACATTATTCACAAGATATTTCTATTTCCCCATGGCAACATAGTGAGCTGTAAGTCATATTAAATGTCTGTGTACACGTTAACATTATTCACAAGATATTTCTATTTCCCCATGGTAACATAGTGAGCTGTAAGTCATATTAAAAGTCTGTGTACACGTTAGCATTATTCACAAGATATTTCTATTTCCCCATGGTAACACAGTGAGCTGTAAGTCATATTAAATGTCTGTGTACACGTTAACATTATTCACAAGATATTTCTATTTCCCCATGGTAACATAGTGAGCTGTAAGTCATATTAAATGTCTGTGTACACGTTAACATTATTCACAAGATATTTCTATTTCCCCATGGTAACATAGTGAGCTGTAAGTCATATTAAATGTCTGTGTACACGTTAGCATTATTCACAAGATATTTCTATTTCCCCATGGTAACATAGTGAGCTGTAAGTCATATTAAATGTCTGTGTACACGTTAACATTATTCACAAGATATTTCTATTTCCCCATGGTAACATAGTGAGCTGTAAGTCATATTAAAAGTCTGTGTACACGTTAACATTATTCACAAGATATTTCTATTTCCCCATGGTAACATAGTGAGCTGTAAGTCATATTAAATGTCTGTGTACACGTTAACATTATTAACAAGATATTTCTATTTCCCCATGGTAACATAGTGAGCTGTAAGTCATATTAAATGTCTGTGTACACGTTAAACATTATTCACAAGATATTTATATTTCCCCATGATAACATAGTGAGCTGTAAGTAATATTAAGGTCTGTGTACACGTTAGCATTATTAACAAGATATTTCTATTTCCCCATGGTAACATAGTGAGCTGTAAGTCATATTAAAAGTCTGTGTACACGTTAACATTATTCACAAGATATTTCTATTTCCCCATGGTAACACAGTGAGCTGTAAGTCATATTAAATGTCTGTGTACACGTTAACATTATTCACAAGATATTTCTATTTCCCCATGGTAACATAGTGAGCTGTAAGTCATATTAAATGTCTGTGTACACGTTAGCATTATTCACGATATATTTCTTTTCCCCCCGTGGCAACACAGTGATAGCCCACTCTTAATATGCCTTAGAACTCACTGTGTTGTCATGGGGAAATAGAAATATTTCGTGAATAATGTTAACGTGTACACAGACCTTTAACACTATTCACAAGATATTTCTATTTCCCCATGGTAACACAGTGAGCTAGATGTAAGTCGTATTAAGAGTGGGATATCACTGTGTTGCCATGGGGACATAGACATGTCTTGTGAATAATGTTAATGTGTACACACCCTTAAAGCCACCTCATCTACCAAGGCTTGCCCCACCCATTCTACCCACCGACCACCACTACTACACCCTTTTTTAAATTTATAATAACAATAATAATAATAATAATAATAATAATAATAATAATAACTAGTAATATCATAATAATAATAATAATAATAATAATAATAATAATAATAATAATAATAATAATAATAATAATAATAATAATAATAATAATAATAATAATAATAATAATAATAATAATAGTAGATAGTAATAATAATAATAATAATAATAATAATAATAATAATAATAATAGTAGTACTACTACTACTACTACTACTACTACTACTACTACTACTACTACTACTAGAATCTACTACTACTACTATATAATAATAATATCATAACAATAATAATAATAATTATCCTATATTTATTATCATATTGTTGTTATAATAATAATAATATAAATAATAATATCTATTACTATTATTAAAGAGTTATTTATTTATTATTATTATTATTATTATTATTATTATTATTATTATTATTATATTATTATTATTATTATTATTATTATTTCTGTTATTATTATTATTATTATTATTATTATTATTATTATAACAATAATATGATAATATAGGGTTGATAGATAGATAGATAGATATATAGATAGATAGATAGATTGATCAATAGACAGACAGATATATAAATAGATAGATAGATAGATAGATAGATAGATAGATAGATAGACAGATGAAATTTGATAACACCTTTTTGTCCAAATGTCTTTAGAAGTGAACATTAGAATCAAGACCTGGGCCTGTATTCACATAGAGATAGTATGATAATTATCATCATGATATCTTAGAAGTCTTCTCAAGCCCTATTCAATCCTACTACTTTATAAGGACTTCTCAAAGATAACCATGATGATAAAGTCTCATATTATCTCGATGTGAATACAGGCCCTGGTAGATAGCATGGCTTGTGCCTTGATCTATGTTCTAAAAAACATAAAGAGTGCTAGCTTAGGTTTAGATAGATAGATAGATAGATAGATAGATAGATAGATAGATAGATAGATAGATAGATAGATAGATAGATAGATAGATATCAGAACATTAAAAAAGAAAACACAACAAGTAGAAATAACTGTAAAAGGAACATTTATTAAAAGCAGATTATTTCGAGCTACGCCTGCTCTTTGTCCATGCTGGTCTCCAAATGCCAGTACAAAGTCACATGTTTGCAAAGCATTACAACAATGATTAAAATTCAGAGAAGAAATTAAAAAATATTTAAAAGATTCACATTAGTGGCAGACTGTGAATGTTGCATGCACACACAAAAAATCAGGTCACATGATTCTCACTAGATAGATAGATAACATTTTTTATCGCGCCTTTCTTTGTTTAATTGAACCCAAGGCGCTCCCGTTCACTGATCCACACGCATTATTTACACTAAACCATTCGCACACGTCCATTCAACCTTTGAACATGGGTCAAAAATGAAAACGTTACAGACGAAAGAAATTGCGAATTAGGTGGGTGCTGAGACCAGTCTTGAAAGAGGAGAGTTTTGGTTCGTGACGGAGATCAAAAGGGGCAGAGATTTCCAAACAGTAGGAGCACAGAGAGTGAAACTTTTTCTCCCAGCTACTCTCGTGTGCAAGGCCACATGGCACACACGCCTGTACACAGCAAACGCTCCTGGCTGGCTGGCTCGCAACGCGAACAGACACAGAAAAAGCAGACACACACACACACACACACACACACACACACACACGCGCGTGCGTTATTTATTACCTAGCATAGATATTCTCCTATTTATTCTTTGCTAATTCCAGGCAAACGCCAGAGCACCAGAACAACGGACGGAGTAAAATTAATGTCAGTGGTTCCATCAATTCCAGAGCATGTATATGTCTGTCCTTCTGTCCGTCTGCTTGTCTATGCATGTCTGTCTTTCTCTCTGCCTGCCTGTCTGTCTGTCTATCTGTCTGCCTGTCTATTTGTCTGTCTGTCTCTGTCTATCTCTGTTTCTCTCTGTGTCTCTCTCTGTGTCTCAGTTCCCAGTTCCCAGTTCTCTCTGTGTCTCTGTCTCTGTGTCTCTGTGTCTCTGTCTCTCTCTCTCTCTCTCTCTCTCTCTCTCTCTCTCTCTCTCTCTCTCTCTCTCTCTCTCTCTCTCTCTCTCTCGTGTGTGTGTGCGTGCGTGTGTGCGTGTGTGTGTGTGTGTGTGTGCGTGCATGCGTGCGTGCGTGCGTGCGCGCGTGCGTGTATGTGTGTGCGTGTGTGTTCGCGCGCGCGCACGCGTGTGTGTTTGGTAAGAGAGAGGGAAAGAGACAGAGGCTGAGATACAAAGACAAGAGCCGGAGATGGAGATGGTCAGAACAAAAAGAGAGAGATATAAAGAACCAGGAAAGACTGCTTTGATTTCAGAGGCGTTCCTCTATCAATCAATGTGTGAAAATATTCTGCTAATTCTACTACTAGGTTAACTTGATCATGTTGTTTCATGTGCCTTGTATCTATCTACAAAAGATCACTCACTGTAGCCATGAGAATTGAGAATCAAGACAGAAAAGATGGACAATATTCTACTAATTCTACTACTTTAACTTGATCTTGTTTTCATGTGCCTTGTATCTATCTACACAAGATCACTCACTGTAGCCATGAGAATTGAGAATCAAGACGGAAAAGATGCTGATGATGTGGAGGCCTCAGCTGCTTCACCTGACCCCTCCCTGACCATGACAAGGCACGTGCACACCTTGGCCACCATTGACGACAAGTACCCGGACCAATCAGAACCCCGCACAGCATGTGACGTCATTAAGAGCACGTGCAGAAGATTGTCTCCGGGCTGCGTTGGAGAGCACGCTTTGAACCTTTTCCCTTTTATTAGGTGAGACACGCGGAAGAGATTGTATTATGGGTATGCGTATGTGCCCCGTATGTCTATGTATGTTTATCAGTCATGCGCTTATGAATATACGGGCAATCATGTGCCCCCCCCCCCCCCCCTCGACTGCAACCTTAAAGACATACTGACCCACCACGATTAAGTCCCTTGTTTTTTTTCTAGGTAGCTGTGACCCACATGCAAATGTCCCCAACTTCAAATTGAGGCTGCTCTTTAAAATGATGTTTCGTTTTCAATTTGGGGACATTTGTATGGGAGCCAAACCTGGTCAAAACAAGATTTCTACCAGCTACACGCGAAACCCGTGATTTTGACACGTGATCTGGTGGGTCTTTAATAATAGATCAAACCTGGTATTGCAGTAGCTTACCTCCAAGATTTGCTCAGAGCATTGAATGATGGTTGGTTGATGGTTTGTCCCATATATGCTGATTTGCAGCCGAGTGGACGTTTTCTTCTTCTTCTTCTGCGTTCCCAGGCCAGATGGCCATAATGGGCAAGGTACGTATGTGGCCGGTTTTCAGTTTTCACTGGTCTCCCTGCTGCGTACAGCAGGACACATTCCGATTTCGGAGGAGCTCAAAGGATACAAATTATTTGGAAGATTGTTTTCCCAAAAAAAAGGCAGGAGAATGAGCCAATAAGTCAGAAAGATAGATGACAGAAAGCGAAGGAAAAGGGCAGAGTCAAAGAGAGTGGCAGATTAGAGGAAGTTACAAGCACATAGCTTCCAGAAGGTGGAGGAACTATTTATACAAAAGAGACCCCCCGGTATCCCCACGGGGGGGGGGGGGGGGGAGACGAATGGACGTAAAACCTAACTTTCATTTGTCTCCTCCTGCATACAGGGTGATCCAGACCTACCAGTGGCGGGAGTGGCTGACCTCTGACCTGCTCAGCGGCCTGTCCGTGGGCTTCCTCCACCTCCCCCAGGGCCTAGGAGCCGGGTACCTGGCCTCCCTCCTCCCCGTCCACGGTCTCTACACCTCCTTCTTCCCCACCGTCCTCTACCTCCTCTTCGGCACCTCCCCCCACGTCTCCATGGGAACCAACGCTCTGATCGCTCTGCTGACCGCTTCGCTGGTCAACCGGGAAGCTGCTGACCACTTCAGGTCATCGTCGTCATCGTCGTCGGTTGTCGGAGGGGCCAACAACGAGACGTGGACCTCCGAGGAAGAGCTACTGCAGTATAAGGTGAGTTTAGGTAAGGTCTCTGTACACACTCCAGTATCTGCATAATTTCAAATGCCCCAAATGGCCCTTTGGCCCAGAAGGCGTAAAATCTCTATTTCTTTCTCTCTTTCTGTACACACGTGAACATTGTTCACTCTTTCCCCATGGCTACACAGTGATCGCTAACCATAAAGGTCTCTGTTGTACACGTGAACATTTTCCCCTCTTTTCCCTCTAGCAAACGCAGTGATAGCCAGTCATAAAAGTCTCTGCTGTACACGTGAAAATGTTTCCCTCTTTTCCCTTTAGCAAACACAGTGATCGCCAGCCATCAAGGTCTCTGCTGTACACGATTCCCTCTTTTCCCTCTAGCAAACACAGTGATCGCCAGCCATCAAGGTCTCTGCTGTACACGATTCCCTCTTTTCCCTCTAGCAAACACAGTGATCGCCAGCCATAAAGGTCTCTGTTGTACACATTTCCCTCTTTTCCCTCTAGCAAACACAGTGAATGCCAGCCATAAAGGTCTCTGTCACACGTGAACATTTCCCCCTCTTTTCCCTCTTGCAAACACAGTGATAGCCAGTCATAAAGGTCTCTGTTACACGTGAACGTTCTTCACTCCATAGCAGGCAACACAGTGATAGCCAGTCGTAAGATCACTTGCACATCACTGTGTTGACGTGGGGAAAGAGTGAAAAGTGTTCACGTGTACAGATCGAGACCTTTAGCTGCCTGTTTAAGTGGAGCATGCGCGTGTGTGTGTATGTGTTTGTGTGTATGTGTCATGCGTGCTTGTATGTGTGTGTTTGTGTGGGGGCGTGTGCGAGCAGCGCACTTGCGCGCACGCATGTACTTGTATTTGTAAGCATGCATATGTGTGTGTGTGTGTGTGTGTGTGTGTGTGTGTGTGTGTGTGTGTGTGTGCGTGCGTGTGTGCGTGTGCGTGCGTGCGTGCGCACGCGCACGAGTGTGTGTATGTGTGCGCACTCATGTGTGTATATATATATATATATATATAGCATGAAAGAAAAATCTCAGTGAATAGCCAGCTCCGTACCCCTACTCTGAAGGACTGAAAAGTTAGTGCATTTGAAATGCAGAATAGTTTGCTTTGATAAAGCTTTTCTGTGTCCAATGCCTTTATTTGTGAACCTCAGAAACAAAACCAGTTAACGTGAACTTTGAGTAATGTTCCGTGTTCAAAAAACAATTAAAAAAATAAAAAATTATATAAATTGTGCTGATTTACTTTTTCTCCCAATGGGGGAGGGACTTCGCATAAGGCACTGTCCCTCCCCCATTGGGAGAAAAAGTAAATCAGCACAATTTATATAATTTTATTTTTTTTGAATTTTTTTTTGAACACGGAACATTACTCAAAGTTAACGTTAACTGGTTTTGTTTCTGAGGTTCACAAATAAAGACATTGGACACAGAAAAGCTTTATCAAAGCAAACTATATAAAAAATATATGTGTCAAAACGGAAATCAAACATGTGTGTTTGTGGATGTGCTAGTATTTGTATGCATGCGTGTGTGCGAGTATGTGTGTGCGCGCTCTTGTGCGTGCATGGAAGTGTGCACTCTGTGTGTATGCGTGTGTGTGCATGCGCGTGTGCACGCTCCTGTGTGTGCTATGTGTGTGTGTTTGTGCTGACAGGTGGGCATCGCTGCAGCGTCCAGCTTTGTGGGCGGGTTGATCCTGGTGGGCATGGGGTTGCTGCGCCTGGGCTTCATCACCAACTTCATGGCCTCTTCCTTCATCGGGGGGTTCACTTTCTCCGCTGCCGTCCACGTCACGGCCAGGATGGTCAGTCAATAGCCTGCCTGTCGTTTCCGACAATGACATCCAGATAGCAGAGGGGGGGAGGGGGGGGCAGCTGCTAGTCCGGTGGACTGTGGTAAAATTTGTTTATTATAGTTGAGAAGCCTTGCTCATGGTGCATCCCATTCTCTCGGACAGCTGTCGTTGGAGAAGGTCCCCAAAGGCCAATCAATCCCTTTGGCTACAGCATTAGAGCCAGTGCAACACCCCCACCCCCGTAGTTTGAGAGTTGTTGCAAAGACTCTAAAAGGGTAAGATGGACTACTTGAGAGTTACGGCGAGCCGGGCTGATAGAGTTATCGTTAGTGGGGTAGTTACACCATTCACAGTGGCGGCTATCCAAAAACTCAGACTGGAATTTGAACGGAGAATTCAACTAGCCTATAGACGTGTAAATGTGTCACGTTTAAAAGGGACATAACCAGTGTTTCTGTCCTCACTACACATATAGGGAAAAGGGACATGATGTTAGTCTTTTCTTTTCAGTTGTAGTCTTCCGCAAAAGGCTCAGGTGTACAGTGAAATTCCATTACTTTTGAAGATTATTAATTTTATTGTGCATACTACTACAGGCAAAAACCAACCAGTGATAAAAGCCATTTGAGTAAAGGGCTAAGTCAATAGTCTACACTGTTACAATGACTGTCTTTTCTTCTGTAGAAACAGATGTCTTTAGTGTTTTACTATTACCGATATCATTACCTTTTTTGTCAGTTTTTTAACGGATTCTTTCTGTCCTGTTTGTCAGAGCTATTGTTTTGTCTGACAGTTTGTTTTAAGCTTAACATTTTTTTTTATTATTATTTTTTTTTTTTTTTTTTTACCTTTATAATCAGTAATCTTTTTAAGCTTAATATTTGTTAGGAATTCCATATCGGCTGACCAATTCTTTCTTTTCTTTTCTTTGGCAATGTTTTCCCATTGTTGTTCTACATTCAGCTCTTTTCTTTCTTGTTGATTCTCGTCCAATTTCTTTACTACTTTACTAACTCTTTCCTTTCTTTTCTTTGTCTAAGCTCTAACGGCTTTACTAACAAGTTCCACTTTTGATTAAAGTCCTTTCTTCTTGTAGTAAGATACCCCAGCTAAGACCACGGAAAATAGGTTTGTGCTCGTAGCATGTCCGTTTTATACTCTTGTTAAGGTGACCAGATTCAACTTACATTTTGATTTCAAGCTGACAAGCAATGGTCATTTTGAAGACGTGTTCTAATGCATCCGTGCAGATTGCGTTCTCCGTGTTTCAGGTTCTTTCTGCAATCTTACCTTCTAGGTGCCTGAGATGCTGCACGTGAAGACACAAAGCTACACGGGCTTCGGGAAGCTGGTGAAGACCTTGGCTGACGTCCTCCGCAACATCGGCGACACCAACGTGGCGGACGTCCTCGTGGCAGCGCTCACGATGCTCACTCTCATCGTCACGAAGAAGACGCTTAGTCCCTGGGTGTACAGCAAGGTCGAGGTCCCGCTCCCAGTGGACCTCATCGTGGTGATCCTGTCCACCCTCATCTCCCATTTCGCCAAGCTTCACGACAGGTTCGGGGTCGCCGTTGTGGGCGAGGTCCCCACCGGTCTGCCTGCCCCAAGCCTGCCCGACATGGACAACCTGTCATCCGTGTTCACTGACGCTCTGGTGACCGCCATCCTCATCTTCACGCTGACCATCTCCCTGGCCAAGCTGACGGCCAAACTGCACAGCATCAGCATCGATGACAACCAGGAGATGCTGGCCTACGGACTGTGCCTGCTGGTGGGGGGCTTCTTCCAGAACTTCCCCTCCTGCACCGCCCCGCCCCGCACCATGATGCTGAGCTCCCTGGGGGCCCGGTCCACGCTGAACGGGCTGAGCACGGCGCTGTTCCTGCTGCTGGTGCTGCTGGTGGCCGGTCAGCTATTCGAGGCTCTGCCCATCGCCATGCTGGCCGCCATGATCATCGTGGCCATGAAGGACCTCCTGCTGCAGGTGCTGACATTAGTTCTTTTTTTAAATTCTTAATCCTTTTTGTTTTGTTTTTGTTGTTGTTGTTCCATAAACTATTTTGTTGCATTGTTGACTCCCCTGCAGTTGGGGCAGTAGGTGGATACCTCGTGCCTCCACACGGGGAGCTGGACAAACCCTGCCCCATCCACGAGTCTCTCCCCGTGGGGATACCGGGGGGATCTTTCGCAAAAATAGTTCCCCACCTTCTGGAAGTTCTGTGCTTGTAAGTTCCTCTAATCTTCCACTCTCTTTGACTCTGCCTTTTCCTTTTGCTTTCCATCATCTACTGTCTTTCTGACTTATTGGCCCATTCTCCTGCCTTTACAAAAAAAAATCCAAATAATTTTTCTCCTTTGAGCTTCTCCGAAATCGGAATGTGTCGACTGTGCGCAGCGGGAAGACCAGTGAAAACTGAAAACCGGATACATACGTATACGTACCTTACCCATTATGACCATATGGCCTGGGAACGCAGAAGAAGAAGAAGAAGACTCCCCGCATGCAAACAAATATTGGGTGGTGCGCCTCTGGCTGCGGACGCGCTGAATTTCACAGAGACGCCTCTGTGACTATAATGTACCAAATTCCAAATACCGTGCACATGATTTACGCCCTTGACGTTTTTGGATATGAATGTAGTTTTTTTCTTTAGAACCCGTGTCCACCTCCGGGACCAGAGCGATGACAAATTGTGTCCCCGTCTGTGTGTCCCCATCTCTGCGTTCCTGTCTCTCTGTGTCCCCGTCTCTATGTGTCCCTGTCTCCATGTGTCCCCGTCTCTATGTCTCCCCGTCTCTATATGTCCCCGTATATATGTGTCCCCGTCTCTGTGGCCCCGTCTCCATGCGTCCCTGTCTCTCTGTATCCCCGTTTCTATGTGGCCCCGTCTCTATGTGGCCCCGTCTCTGTGTTCCTGTCTCTATGTGCCCCCGTCTCTATATGTCCCCGTATAGGCCTATATGTGTCTCCGTCTCTGTGTTCCTGTTCTATGTTCCTGTCTCTATGTGTCCCCGTCTCTGTGTTCCTGTCTCAATGTGTCTCCGTCTCTATGTTCCTGTCTCTATGTTCCTCGTCTCTATGTATGTTCTCTGTTCCTGTCTCTATGTGGCCCCGTCTCTGTGTTCCTGTTCTATGTTCCCGTCTCTATGTGTCCCCGTCTCTGTGTTCCTGTCTCTATGTGGCCCCGTCTCTGTGTTCCTGTTCTCTGTTCCTGTCTCTATGTGTCCCCGTCTCTGTGTTCCTGGCTCTATGTGTCCCCGTCTCTATGTGCCCTGTCTCTATGTGTCCCCGTCTCTATGTGCCCCGATCTCTATGTGTCCCCTGACTCTGTGTCCCCTGACTCTGTGTTCCTGTCTCTATGTTCCCTGTCTATATGTGCCCACATCTCTATATGTTCCTGTCTACATGTGTCCCCGTCTCTATGTGTCCCTGTCTCTATGTCTCTCTATGTGTCCCCGTCTCTATGTGTCCCCGTCTCTATGTGTCCCCGTCTCTATGTGTCCCCGTCTCTATGTGTCCCCGTCTCTATGTCTCCCCGTCTCTATATGTCCCCGTCTCTATGTGCCCCCGTCTCTATGTGTCCCCGTCTCTATGTGTCCCCGTCTCTATGTGTCCCCGTCTCTATATGTCCCCGTCTCTATGTGTTCCCCGTCTCTATGTGTCCCCGTCTCTATGTGCCCCCGTCTCTATGTGCCCCCGTCTCTATATGTGTCCCCGTCTCTATGTGTCCCCGTCTCTATGTGTCCCCGTCTCTATGTGTCCCCGTCTCTATATGTGCCCTCTATATGTCTCTCTGTGTCTCCCCACTCTATGTCCTCCCCGTCTCTATGTGTCCCCGTCTCTATGTCTCCCCGTCTCTATGTGCCCCCGTCTCTATGTGTCCCCGTCTCTATGTGTCCCCGTCTCTATGTGTCCCCCGTCTCTATGTGTCCCCGTCTCTATATGTGTCCCCGTCTCTATGTGTCCCCGTCTCTATGTTCCCCGTCTCTATGTGTCCCCGTCTCTATGTGCCCCCGTCTCTCTATATGTCACCGTCTCTATGTCTCCCCGTCTCTATGTCTCCCCGTCTCTATGTCTCCCCGTCTCTATGTGCCCCCGTCTCTATGTGCCCCGTCTCTATATGTCGTCTCTATATGTCCCTGTCTCTATGTGTCCCTGTCTCTATGTGTCCCCGTCTCTATGTGCCCCCGTCTCTATGTGTCCCCGTCTCTATGTGTCCCCGTCTCTATGTGCCCCCGTCTCTATGTGTCCCCGTCTCTATGTGTCCCCGTCTCTATGTGTCCCCGTCTCTATGTGCCCCCGTCTCTATGTGCCCCCGTCTCTATGTGTCCCCGTCTCTATGTGCCCCCGTCTCTATGTGTCCCCGTCTCTATGTGTCCCCGTCTCTATGTGTCCCCGTCTCTATGTGTCCCCGTCTCTATGTGTCCCCGTCTCTATGTGCCCCCGTCTCTATGTGCCCCCGTCTCTATGTGCCCCCGTCTCTATGTGTCCCCGTCTCTATGTGTCTCCCCCCGTCTCTATGTGCCCCCGTCTCTATGTGCCCCCGTCTCTATATGTCCCTGTCTCTATGTGCCCCCGTCTCTATGTGTCCCCGTCTCTATGTGCCCCCGTCTCTATGTGCCCCCGTCTCTATATGTCCCCGTCTCTATGTGTCCCCGTCTCTATGTGTCCCCGTCTCTATGTGCCCCCGTCTCTATATGTCCCCGTCTCTATGTGCCCCCGTCTCTATATGTCCCCGTCTCTATGTGCCCCCGTCTCAACGTGTCCTTTTCGGATTAAGGTAAAGGATAGGGCAAGGGACAGGGTAATGGGTTAAGATTCATGTTTCGGTTATAGTGAGGATAAGCAAAGAGACGGAGAGATATAAGACAGGCACGCATGGAGACGGGGGACACATATAAACGGGGACACCGTCACGTAGAGACGACGACATTGGGGACACATGGAGACGGGGGCACAATCCTACATAACCTCCACTCTTTTTTCCCCACATGCTATAATTATTGTTAACCTTTGAAACTCACACTTTCTGACTGCATTATCATCCAATTCCCATAACTATCCCCCACATTTCTTGTTCCATAATGATAATTATCGTATGCTCGTTTCACTTTCTGTTGTTTTCAATAAAACGCGTGCCACAAGCCAACTAAGAAAAGAATTAGGCCCTATTGTAAGACGAGTCAACTAGGAAGTCAATAGGCCCGAATTGTAAGCACGATTTGCTCACGAGTTTGCTCCAAATTAACCCTTTCACGCCAGCCATATTTCAGCCAAAATGTGCCATTACATTTACTTGCCCAAGGACGGTATTCATGTCGAGATAGCATGAGACTTAGCATGATGCTAACTTAGAAGCTCTTCCAAAAGTCCTATTAAATCCTATAGGACATTGGAAGAGCTTCTAAGTTAGCATCATGCTAAGTCTCATGCTATCTCAACGTGAATACCGTCAAAATCCATCTGCAGAGTAGGGAATTCTTCTGTGACATAAAATAAGGTCTGTCCTTACTTCCCAAATCTAAGACAATCGGGTTTTTGGATAATAGACCCCAATTGGATGCCTTTTAGTGACATAGGTGTTAAATCACTGTGGTGCTAAAATGCGACTTTGGCGGTGAAAGGGTTAAATATCTATCACTCGTTTGGATTCTACTATTCTACTCAAAGATGCCTGTAGTCGGTCTGCTCCTATCTTCTTCGGACGACACGTATCTTCATTTTGTGATGCTAATATCTTTTCTGCAAGAATACTGCCGTTCGCACGTTAGCAACAAACACTTCGATTGCAAATAATAATAATAATAATAATTTAATTCATTTTAAAAAGTGACGCCTGTCCCTCGCGAGGCTCCAGGCGCCATTACAAAGATAAAAACCAACAGGTTTAAGAAAGAAGAAAAAGGAGACATATACTGTGGAACCTCCCTTATAAGACCTCCCATTTTAAGACTCCTTCCCACATAAGACCTACTTCTCTGAGACGTTGCCCTTCTTTGCAAGTATTAAAATTACCTCCCTTAAAAGACCTCATTTTGGATGATTTTTGAAGGTCCTATATAGGAGGGTTCACTGTATCACGTACGCACAGACACAGACAGATAGACACACTCACACATACATGCAAACATACAAATGACAGCGCACACGCACATACGCACACACACACACCACACATGATGTTCTTGTTAAGTATTTAACTTTCTTTTTTTGGAGTTTAATATTGTTCATTTATTGGTTGTTTTTTTTTTTTGTGTTGTTGTTTTTTTCGTTGTTTTTTTCTCTGTTTTTTTTTCTTTCTTCCACCTTTAAATATTTAGAAGTAAGTCTAAGTTTATGTATTTCACTGACGTTTCATTAACATAGGGTCTAAATCATACAGGTACTCAGATACACATACCCTCACCCCATTTATTCATGTAAATTATATGCATGCATAGATTAACAATCCTTCGTATCTTCCTACACGCACACCCACAACCCCCTTAAACGGACATTTGCACATAATCATACATATACTTTTGTTATTGTTGTTGTTGTTGTTGTTGTTGTTGCTGTTGTTGTTGTTGTCTAAGATCACTGTAAGGTGGATAGACGTTAAATTAAAGAACGAACACACCACACACACACACACACACACGCACGCGCGCGCACGCACACGCACACACACACACACACACACACACACATACATACACTCACGCACACACACACGCACGCAGGATGACATTTTTGTTTTTGTCAGCGTACTCTTTATCCCTCAATACAGATGATTTTGACTTGACGTACGCCCCCCCCCCCCCCCCCCTCCCCACACACACTCACTCTCTCTTTCTCTGTCTCTGTCTCTGTCTCTCTCTCTCTCTCTCTCTCTCTCTCTCTCTCTCTCTCTCTCTCTCTCTCTCTCTCTCTCTCTCTCTCTCTCTCTCTCTCTCTCTCTCTCTCTCTCTCTCTCTCTCTGGATTTTTCACGAATTAATTTACTGTAACATGCTTGTTATGAGCAGGCCTATCTAAACACTAATAGGACTGATGTCTTTCAAAGTCCTTTTGCTAAGAGAGGAATTCAAAAACTGATAAGCATTCCTTGATTTATATGTTACAAATAAGCAAACAAACACTTTGTTCTATTACTTTCTGATAAAAAAAAAACACCCACCATTCATCTCTCGCAAACTCCACCTTAATTAGGAAAAAACTTGAAATCTGATTAACGTCCTCCTCCGGCCTGGAACAGGCACATGTGAGACATTGAATAGATATAAAGATGGTGGTACGATCCTGGGGGTACTGGAATACCAGGAAAGTCCCGAGTTTTTAACCCTTTCACCGCCAACCATATTTCAACCCCCCAAAAATGTCCATTAAATGCACATGGATAGAGAACAAAATCCATCTGCAGTATTGCGGAATCTGTGATATATATAAAATAAGGTCTGTCCTTACTTCCCAAAAACTAAGACAATAGGGTCTTTGGATAATAGACCCCAATTTGATGCCTTTTAGTGACATAGGTGTTAAATCACTGGTGCTAAAATGCGACTTTGGCGGTGAAAGGGTTAAACGATAAAGATATTGTTTTTTGTGCGCACTATAGCCTACAATCGCTCAAAACCGCACAATGAAATTAGGTCCACAGAAAACGTTAATAATAAATATAGCCTGCGATAAAGCTGTCTTGAGTCATATTGCGATGTCATTTTTAGTGAGTCTCGTTGTAAGATAGTTTATGCGCTTTCATTACAATTTTAATAATGTACTGTCATGACGCGTTAAAACTCAAGGACAAGTTCGTAATTGTTTTAATTATTTGTTTAAAAACAACAACATAGGCCTACTCTGACATACGCACGCACGCGCGCGCGCACGCACACGCACGCACGCACGCACACGCACACGCACGCACACACACACACACACACACACACACACACACACACACACACACACACCTACACACTCTGTCTTTATTGTGTTGCTTTGTTGATTGTTTTATCGCTGCAAAAAAGAGTTTCCTGTATAATGGACAATAAAAATATTGATTGATTGATTGATTGATTGTAAATGTACCAACTTTTTAGGCGACACTATAGGCCTATTTTGTTAACTGCGCTTAGGCATTCTACATCAGGTGAGAAAACAAACGTATACTGAATGACAGTGTTGCAGATCCGTAACCTCAAGTCCTTATGGATCGTCAACAAAGCGGACTTCTTCATCTGGATCATGACCGCCATCTTCAGCGTCTTCGGTGACCTTGACATTGGACTGCTGGTGGGCGTGGTCTTCTCCATGGCAACGGTGATGGTGATTGGTCAGCTGGCCAAAGGGAGACTACTGGGCAAGGCCAGCACTGAGGATCTGGTGCTGAGGCTGGGCAGAAAAGGAATCTGCTCTGTTCCGGGGGTGAAGATATTCAGGTCGGTGCATTCACGGTATATCGTAAAAAGAAAAAGAGGCAAAAATATATTCAATGTGTGCTTGGGCGTGTGTATCTGTCATTCACACATACATGTAGGCGCATGCCTATGTGCGTATGTACTTGCTTGTATAAAATAAAGGTGTGCTTGTTATGTATGCGAACGTGTGTGTGTATGTGTGTGTCAAGTCAAGTCAAAATTATCTCTGTGTGTGTGTGTGTGTGCACGTGCATGTGTGTGTGTGCTGGTGCGCTCACGCCGCTTGCAATTCATTATTTTGTTTTTCTATTGTTCTCTCTTTCCGGGTCGTTCAGATTTGACTCGACGCTGTATTTCGCCACCCAGGAACGGTTCCTGAGTCAGCTCAACACCTTGGTACCCTCCCTCTCCACTACCCCCTCCTCCTCCTCCTCCATGTCTGGTGATGATAAACCTTCTCCACATACGAAGACCTCACCCACCAAAGACCCTCCTCCTCCTCCAGAATCTTCCCCCATGCTCTCCCCCACCGCAGTACACCACAACAATGACACAGAATCCTCTCCTATACTTTCCGCTACACCAGTCGACAGTCTCCCACCAGAATCTTCCCCCTTTATTTCCCCTACCACACCACACCTAACCCCGCGCAGCGACGACCACCATCATCATCATCATCCCGCTCGCAGCCTCTCCTCCCTGGAAAGAAAAGACACCCAGCGAGAGAAAGACGACGATCACGTGACCCGTCACGTGGTTCTGGACTGCTCGGCCATGACCTACATCGACGTGTCCGGGGTGGACATGCTGACGTCGGTGATGACGCAGCTGTCACGTGCCGGTGTGCGCGTGTGGCTGGCGGACGTGCCGGCGGGCACTTTGGGCACCCTTCAGCGGGCAGGCTTTGTGGAGAAGATGGGCGCCAGTGCCCACGTGGTCTACTCCGTCATGGACGCTCTCAAAATCATCCAGGTGTCATCAGATAACTGAAATATTTTCAATTTTTACCCCCTCATCGTTTTTCTGTCATGATATTTATCACAATGTGTGACTTTTTAAAGCAAATTGTTTGATCTAGTCAATTGTTTTAAACCCGCCAATAATACTATTGTTGTCTGCTGTATAATTATTATTATTATTAACTGAGCGCGCCATCGACATTAGCTTTGCTTGTTGTTGCTTCAGTTACGTTGTGCTTGCTTGTGTAATAATAGTAATCATGTTTGAACAAAATAGTACATGCACAGTCAACTAAAAAAACAAGCGCGAAATCGCAATAGTTTGTGGCACGCGGTCTATTTTTACCACTCCAATCATGAGTCACCTCCCCTGGCTTTTCAATAATTTTAATCTGTAAACCAGAATGTTATCTCTGCACCCTTTCGTAACTTTTTATATCTTTTGGAAAACATTTAAAACTATGTATCCTACTTATGCTCATCGAAAGAAGCACCGCATACTCGTCGTGTCTGTTGTAGTGTCTGTATTACGTATGTTTATTATTTTGTACGCTTTTAAAATACATCATTTTAAAGAGCGGCCAGAAGTGTAGCCTCGATTTGAAGTGCGACAATTTTGTCAAAATGTGCGACCATTTTGGACCGACAGACCGACAGACCGACAAAGTGAGTTATAGGTTTGTGGCTTGAGCCACAAACAAAAAAAGACGCTTATGGTGACAGCAGTGTGAATCGCCAACCCCTCTTTGAGTGTAAGGGGTATACGATGCCGATCCGATTTTGACGATGTCTGTGAGTCATGATTCATGTGAAATACTTTCGCCTATAAAAATAATTCTACTGTTTTCGTTCACTTTACTCATGCATACCCATGCACGAATCGCATCAAATGCCTGATACCAAAAATACAAGTATTTCATCAGATTCGTTTGACGGGGGGGACTTACAAATATAGTGAACTACACAAAACTAGTAGGATTTCATCAGATTCATTTCGACAGTAGCATTTCACGAGAATCATGCCTCACAACTGTCACAATCGGATCGCATCGTATATAGTGTATCTGTCCCTTAAATGTGGACTCGGACGGATGAGGTTTTTGCAAGAAACACGTCGAGATCACCAGAAAGACAGCCTCTTCAAGGATCGGAACACTCACGTTGCTCTGGGACGGTATTCACGTTGAGATAGCATGAGACTTAGCATGATGCTAACTTAGAAGCTCTTCCAATGTCCTATAGGATTTAATAGGACTTTTGGAAGAGCTTCTAAGTTAGCATCATGCTAAGTCTCATGCTATCTCGACATGAATACCGTCCCTGGTTTCTTAGAAATTAAACCGTCAAAACGGCGATTCCTCCTTGGCGGAGATGCCGGAGTAGCCATTTTGGATGGGGTGGGTGGAGGTCACTCATTGTGATTGAAGCGTTTTCTTTTTTTGTAGTGCAGTAATAAAAAAAAGGAGCTATTTCCTTTGTTGTGAGCGAAACTCCTTTAGATAAACTGTATAAAAAAGAAGAAAAAAAGGCTTGTATTCCGAAAAGTTCGTGCAAACGATTTGGTCTAAACACAGGCGGCCATTCAAAAAGAGACGGCACACGCCTTCTCTTTGGGTGAAATAATTTGACTTCCAGCATCTCCGCCAAGGAGGAATCGCCTTTTTGACGGCTTCATTTCTGGGAAACCAGAGCAAAGTGAGTGTTGCGATCTCTGTAAAGGGTGTTTTCCTGCTGATCTGGACGTGTTTCTTGCAAAAAACTCATCCATCAGGGTGCCCCTTTAAGGGTTTCAGGGCCGAAGACACCCGATTGAGGGAAGCATGTCATCTCTGAAGACCCTTTGTGGTCCAATTCTATCAAGCCTTCCTTTATTATTTTTGTGTGTGTGGATCTTGGGTTTTTGCTCCTTTTGCTGTTTGTGTTGATAAAGGCGCATTCACCGACATATCCAGTAGTCTTGTTTTGTCTCTTGTGAATAAAATAACGTCACTTTACACTTGTCGTGTAGTTGTTTGTTTGTTGTATATTATTATTATTATTATTATTATTATTAATGGGGGTAGGGGTGAGGGTAGGGGTGAGGTTTTCTGTGAAAACTAACCCTGTTGTCTTATTCTCCCAAGAGTTTTCAAGTCAGGTCAAGTCAAGTCAAGTACACTCGATCATTGGGGGTAGGGGTGAGGGTAGGGGTGAGGTTTTCTGTGATGACTAACCCTGTTGTCTTATTCTCCCAAGAGTTTTCAAGTCAGGTCAAGTCAAGTCAAGTACACTCGATCATTGGGGGTAGGGGTGAGGGTAGGGGTGAGGTTTTCTGTGATGACTAACCCTGTTGTCTTATTCTCCCAAGAGTTTTCAAGTCAGGTCAAGTCAAGTCAAGTACACTCGATCATTGGGGGTAGGGGTGAGGGTAGGGGTGAGGTTTTCTGTGATGACTAACCCTGTTGTCTTATTCTCCCAAGAGTTTTCAAGTCAGGTCAAGTCAAGTCAAGTACACTCGATCATTGGGGGTAGGGGTGAGGGTAGGGGTGAGGTTTTCTGTGATGACTAACCCTGTTGTCTTATTCTCCCAAGAGTTTTCAAGTCAGGTCAAGTCAAGTCAAGTACACTCGATCATTGGGGGTAGGGGTGAGGTTTTCTGTGATGACTAACCCTGTTGTCTTATTCTCCCAAGAGTTTTCAAGTCAGGTCAAGTCAAGTCAAGTACACTCGATCATTGGGGGTAGGGGTGAGGGTAGGGGTGAGGTTTTCTGTGATGACTAACCCTGTTGTCTTATTCTCCCAAGAGTTTTCAAGTCAGGTCAAGTCAAGTCAAGTACACTCGATCATTTGTTGTCTTTTATTTTTTTTTATTGTTGTGTGGGTGAGAGGGGTAGATACTCTCTGAGGACCGTTTCGTTACCCAGCTCTCCTTAGAGTTTCTTTTTGTGAGGGAGGGGGGGTTTCTTTAAATTCTTCTTCTTCTTTCTTCTTCGATCGCTCAGACAGCTTCCTGTCAACTATGAGCGCAGATGTGTCATGCTGCCGTTATGCGCCTAACTAAGAGACGAAGAGACAAGTCCGAACTTCGGCAGGAGGAAATCTTTTTGGGAAAGTGTGTCTTGAAAAAAACTAAAGCAGAAAAAATGGACCGGTAAGGCAGAAAGATGGTAGATGACAGTAAGCAAAGGAGAAAAGGTGGAGTGACAAAGAGAGTGGCAGATTAGAGGAAGTTACAAGCACAGCACTTCCAGAAGGTGGTGGAACTATTTATACAAAAGACCCCCGGTATCCCCACGGGGGGTGCTTCTTTTAATTAATGACCTTCTGCTGTCTACTTTCTCTACCAATAATTTCTCCACGCTGTATACTCTACTATATATTTTGTAATAGGTATCTGTGTAGGATATTGAACAAAAACCTGCCTAGAAGTACCATAAGCTTTTCACGTGGTGTAACAGTTTGACTTTGAAAAGAAAGAACTGACATGTTGGCAAGCCACTGGTGCCAGCAATGTGTGTGTGTGTGTGTGTGTGTGTGTGTGTGTGTGTGTGTGTGTGTGTGTGTGTGTGTGTGTGTGTGTGTGTGTGTGTGTGTGTGTGTGTGTGTGTGTGTGTGTGTGTTCGTGTGTGTGTATGTATGGGTTCGTGTGTGCGTATGTGTGTTCGTCCGTGCGTGCGTGTGTGTGTTCGTCCGTATGTGTGTGTGTGTGTGTGTGTGTGTGTGTGTGTGTGAACTAGACCTACTGGATATCTTCATACCAAAGTTACAGTGGCGGATCTGAGGGAGTGTCCAGACCACCACCCCCTTTTTGCCCTAAGCATGTACCTTATACAAGGGTTAGTTGGCATAATGAAAAAAGCGTCACAGTATAATCCACCTATCCGGTATTATTTTACACACTTTCCCCCTATGTTTTACAAATGCATTTAACCTATGTTTTACAAATGCATTTAAACATTTTTAAACCATTTTTTTACAAACACGAGCTCACACCCATATAGAAAGAACAAAAATGTGCTTGCGTATTATTTTTTAATCAACAACAAAAAAATAATTACAATGATGTGCCCACTGTGTGCTCACAACAACACATCACAATAAACACCATGTACACAGTCTGATGACGTCAACAAATCACAATAATGTGCACACAGTCTGATGACGTCAACAAATCACAATAATGTGCACACAGTCTGATGACGTCAACAAATCACAATAATGTGCACACAGTCTGATGACGTCAACAAATCACAATAATGTGCACACAGTCTGAGGACGTCAACAAACCACGCTGATGTGCACACGTTTTGATGACGTTAACAAACCACAATACTGTGCATACAGTCTGAGGACGTCAACAAACCATATAACGTTAACAAACCACAATACTGTGCACACAGTCTGAGGACGTCAACAAACCACGCTGATGTGCACACGTTTTGATGACGTTAACAAACCACAATACTGTGCATACAGTCTGAGGACGTCAACAAACCATATAACATTAACAAACCACAATACTGTGCACACAGTCTGAGGACGTCAACAAATCACGCTGATGTGCACACGTTTTGATGACGTTACAAACCACAATACTGTGCATACAGTCTGAGGACGTCAACAAACCATATAACGTTAACAAACCACAATACTGTGCACACAGTCTGAGGACGTCAACAAACCACGCTGATGTGCACACGTTTTGATGACGTTAACAAACCACAATACTGTGCACACAGTCTGAGGACGTTAACAAATCACGCTGATGTGCACACATTTTGATGACGTTAACAAACCACAATACTGTGCACAGTCTGAGGACGTCAATAAACCACGCTGATGTGCACATGTTTTGATGACGTTAACAAATCACAATACTGTGCACACAGTCTGAGGACATCAACAAATAACACTAATGTGCACACACTCTGATGACGTCAACAAATCACAAGAATGTGTACACATTCTTTTTATGTTAGTGAATGATAATCATTTGGTCACAGTGTGATGGCTTTGGAAAATCGGTCTGTTCAATTAAAAAAATAAATTCAGTCGGGCAAAGATTTGAATTCCAGTCAGACAAAGCTCTGGGTTCAACAACCAGGCAAAATCAGTCAGGAAAAGCTGAGGACTCAGTAGTCAGATATAATCTTTTAATCTACAGTCACAGGTAAAGCTGTGGTCTCAACTGTCAATCAGGCAGAGCACTTGAAACTCAAAGGTCAATCAAAGTTCTGGATTCTGGAGTCAGTTCGACACAGCTCTTAAGACTTAATAGTCAAGGAGATGAAGCTCTTGAGTTCTTGACTCAATAAATAGTCAAGCAAAGCTCTCGATACTTGACAGTCAATCTGGAAAAGCTCTTATCTCAACTGTCAATCAGGCAAATCACTTGAACCTCAACGACTAGTCTGGCAAAGCTATGGACTCCACAAAATAGACAGGCAAAGCTCTTGGCACGCAACAGTCAAAGCTCCGGACTCAACAGCCAGGCAAAGTTCTGGACTCAACAGTCAGTCAACAGTTAGTCAACAGTCAGTCAACAGTTAGTCCAGCAATGGAAGCTCTTAAAGATCCACCACGCCAATGTGTATTTTCCCTCTCTTGCTCGGAATATTTCTTAAACGTGGATCCTGACGGATGAGTTTTTGCAAGAAACACGTCGAGGTCACCAGAAAGACAGTCTTTTCAAGGATCGGAACACTCACTTTGCTTTGGTTTCCTATAAATTAAACCATCAAAACGGCGATTCTTCCTTGGCGGAGATGGTAGCCATTTTGGATGGGGTGGTTGGAGGCCACTCATTGTGGTTGAAGCGTTTTCTTTTTTTTGTAGTGCAGTAAAAAAAAGAATTAAAAAAAAGGAGCTATGTCCTTTGTTGTGAGCGAAACTCCATTAGATAAACTGCATAAAATAAAAAAAATTTAAATAATAAAAAGGCTTGTATTGCAAAAATTTCGTGCAAACGATTTGGCGGCCATAAGAAAAGAGAGGGCACACGCCTTCTCTTTGGGTGAAATAATTTGACTTCCAGCACCTCCGCCAAGGAGGAATCGCCGATTTGACAGTTTGATTTGTAGAAAACCAGAGCAAAGTGAGTGTTGCAATCTCTGTAAAGGGTGTTTTCTTGGTGATCTCGACGTGCTTCTTACAAAAACTCATCCGTCAGGATGCCCCTTTAAGATTTCTTACCAGCGAGAGAGGAAACACACGTGACAAAGGTGATTTTCACACATCGGCGTGGTGGGTTTTTAAGACCCAACAATCAATAAGGCAAAGCCCCCGAGAACCAACTGTTGGTCAGGCAACGCTCTGGAATCAACAGTCAGGGAAAGCTCTGGTCTCAAAGCACTTGAAACTCAACGGCCAATCTGGCCAAGTGCTGGACTCAACAGTCAGGCAGGCAAATCTCTTGACTCAAGTCTGGCATTGAAAAACCTCCTGGGACCCAACGGTCAGGTCAAACGTATGACCTAAAAGAACACAACAACAAAACCAACAACAACCAAAGTCAAGCAAAGCTCTTGACGAAGCTGTCGTCATCGCGGTGCTCGGTACGGATGTCATGGATGGCGTCCATCACGTTGAAGTAGACCCTGCTGTAGTTCTCGTGCTGGAAGAAGTTGGCCCGCTGCAGGATGCGCAGGGTGGTCGGGGGCAGGTCCGTGAGCAGGAAGGCCACCCCGGCCCTGGTGAACTGCGTGATGATCAGGTGCAGCATCTCCACGCCCGTCAGGTCGATGTAGGTCATCGTGCTGCAGTCCAGAATCACGTAGCGGATGATCTCAGCCTGTTCCGTTGTAGCTGCTGCCTCCCCTCCTCTTTCTTCACCTCTCTCTTGCCTTTCTTCTTCTTCTTCTTCTGGTTCTTCTTCATTCTCTCGTCTTATTTCCTCTTCATTCTCTCGCCACCCTCCTCCTCCTTCTTCTTCTTCTTCTTCCTTGTCTCCCTTGCTACTCCGCTGATTGTTCCTGGACTGGCTCAGCACCTCTAGTTCTATCGCTGGAAGGTCCAATGCCGAAGCGTTGGTGTTAGTCATGGTGTTGTCAGTGATGGTAGGCGTTTTCGGCCCAGCGTCAGGGCAGCTCTGTAGAAGAGCAGAGTTTGAAACAAAGTAAGATTTACACATGGGGGGAACATGGGAACCCAGGGGGAACGGGGGAACATGGGAACCCCCCCCCCCCACCCCACCCGTAGAAATTAACATACGCACACCCACACAAACCCCAAAAAACCAACCGACAACAAAAACAATCCACACAATCAAAACGTTTTTCTTTAAAGTATGATTTATTTTATATACTTGGAATTTTAAAAAAAGAAACAGGAAATGGATACAATACGATAACATTCAAGCTATTTTTAATAAATGATAAGCTGAAAGAAATGTGAAAAGCTGAAAATAAGAACAATATTTTTTTTTTATCATGAAGTTGTGTATTCATTGTTGAGCAGAAGACCAAGAACACGTTTGGCCACAGTCGTTTTCTATGCTTCCTTACTGAAGAGAAGGATAACAGAGAAGCTTTGTAAAGATCGCATTCGAACAGCAGATGCACCCCTACATTCTGAATGCGGTAACGAAGCAACACAGTATCAATCAACACAGCAACTAAAACTATGGAATAAATTCCAACCAAAGAAAAAGCGTATAAACCGCAGTAGCACTAACACTTATTTTATGACAACACACACACACACACTAACTAGTGTATTTTCAGTAAATATTTCTGTCAAACTAATATAACCACAACGAAAACGAGAAATCTGTGAAAATCCGTTTAACGTCCTCTACTCCGACCTGGAGCAGGTACACGTGGGACATTTTTAAATGCATAGATGGTGGGACTATCCTGGAGGCGGGGGGGGGGAAATACACATCGGCGTGGTGGATCTTTAAGAGAGAGAGAGAGAGAGAGAGAGAGAGAGAGAGAGAGAGAGAGAGAGAGAGAGAGAGAGAGAGAGAGAGAGAGACACACAAAACTGGCGCGCGCTCTTCCACTGAACATCTTCTTCAGACCACCACCGCCACCACCATCCTTGCCACCACCAGGACTACTACCACCACGATCACCCAAACCACTACCACAGGACGGCAGTGTTCTCTGAGACGCCCCCAGCTGACTCTGACTGTTGAGGGCCATGGAGGAGGCTGACGAGGTGACGAAGCCTCGCATGGTGCCCAAGGTCTTCCCAGGCTCACCACCACCGACCGTCACGTCGATCTCGTAGTGGTCCTTGCGAGCCACGCTGGTGGGGTCGAACACCCTGCGGTAGATCTCCGACTTGAACCTCTCGGCGCTGGCGAAGTGCAGCTGGGATTCAAACCTAGAGAACAGAATGGGGTTATTGCTTAGGGTCGAACACCCTGCGTTAGATCTCTGACTTGAACCTCTCGATGCTGTTGAAGTGGAGCTGGGATTGAAGCCTAGAGGACAGAATGGGGTTATTGCTTAGGGTCGAACACATAACTGCGTTAGATCTCCGACTTCAACCTTTCGGCGCTGGCGAAGTGTAGATGGGATTCAAACCTAGAGGACAGAATGGGGTCATTACGTAGCGTTGAACACCCTGCGGTAGATCTCCGACTTGAACCTCTCGGCGCTGACGAACTGCAGCTGGGATTCAAACCTAGAGGACAGAATGGGGGTATTGCTTAGAGTCGGTCGAACACCCTGAGTTAGATCTCCGACTTCAACCTTTCGGCGCTGGCGAAGTGTAGATGGGATTCAAACCTAGAGGACAGAATGGGGTTATTACGTAGCGTTGAACACCCTGCGGTAGATCTCCGACTTGAACCTCTCGGCGCTGACGAACTGCAGCTGGGATTCAAACCTAGAGGACAGAATGGGGGTATTGCTTAGAGTCGGTCGAACACCCTGAGTTAGATCTCCGACTTCAACCTTTCGGCACTGGCGAAGTGTAGCTGGGATTCAAACCTAGAGAACAGAACGATGGCTTGGAGTCAAAACGGACTATCTTTAAATAGTCCATTGATCTATTATTGAACATATTGTGAAAACTAATAACTTGTTTTGAAAACTAGACTGGAGAAATATAAAAAGCATAATGCCCAGGGTCGATTATTTGTAGTCTTTTTTAATACAAGTTCTTATTATTTTGCAATATCATCAACAATAAGTCGATGGACTATCTAAAGATAGTCCGTTTTGACTCTAAGCCATCAAGAATGGGGTTATTGCTTAGGGTCGAACACCCTGCGTTAGATCTCTGACTTGAACCTCTCGATGCTGTTGAAGTGGAGCTGGGATTGAAGCCTAGAGGACAGAATGGGGTTATTGCTTAGGGTCGAACACCTATATAACTGCGTTAGATCTCCGACTTGAACCTCTCGGCGCTGACGAAGTGCAGCTGGGATTCAAACCTAGAGGACAGAATGGGGTCATTACGTAGCGTTGAACACCCTGCGGTAGATCTCCGACTTGAACCTCTCGGAGCTGGTGAAGTGCAGCTGGGATTCAAACCTAGAGGTAAGCGTGAATTTTATTTCCAAGGACAAAATATCAAGCACCTAGAAAGTACTAACAATGTGAAGTACTAACAATGTGCGAATCTCTGTCAAGAGAAAACTAACGGTGATTTAAATCTTATAGTTGTGATTACTAGTCGCGAACAAAGAGAGTGAACCTGGTAATATGTTCAGAGCTTTCTCTTTTGTTCCTGGCTATCTATCTGAACACAATAACGAGGTACTTAGTGTTTACTTGTCACTCTAGCAGGTTCCAACAAGCAGCAGTTAGCAGATCTCTGAATTGAAGGAAACGTTTTGGACTAGGAAAAAAGGGGTTTGAATTTAAACCTAGATAGGAGAGAGATTGGAATAGCCTACAAGTATGGGGATGTGAAATAACATCAGAAAAAATAAGAAAACTGACACGGCACTTGCGTGCGTGCACTTGCGAGGGTGTGTGGATGTTTTGTGCAATCGTACGTACATACACGCATGCATGAATGTAGGTCTAGGTGTTATTTGTATATGTGTACGTGCCTGTGTTTTTGAATGCGTACATGCTTCCATCATCGTCATGAAGATTATGGTAAAAAGCCCATGGGCGGGTAAGAAGCCCATGCCAATTACTCATGAAATGAAGCAAATTTCAGTCAAATTGTGCCCATGGGACGAATGTTAATGTTTGGCGTTCGTCTCATGGGCAACATTTGACTAACATTTGCTTCATTTCATGAGATAATTGGCATGGGCTTCTTACCCGCCCATGGGCTTTCTACCCCGTCTCTTGAATGTTCTGGCATTGGTATTTGGGACTTTATAACTAGTCACAGAGGCGTCTCTGTGAAATTCGGGTTGCCCTCCTCGCTGGAGAGCGCGTCGCAGCCAGAGGCGCGCCAACCTCCTTTTTCATTTTTATTTTTTATTATTTTGCAGGCGATTTTTTAGTTAAACTTTAAAGAATCAATCATTTCTTCCCCCCATTTATTGCTGGACCTACCTGCCGTCAGTCACAAATGACAGCGACAACCAGAAACCATTACCACTATCTACAACAAAACCACCACCACCACACGACAATTTTGAATGCCGGTCAGTCGTTTCCGACCATGACTGTCAGATGGCAGAGGGGGCACATGCTATTTTCTAGCGGGGCTGAGCTGGGCTAGAATTTGTTTATATTGTAGAGAAGCCTTTGGGCAGGGTGCATCCCCACTCTCCAGGCCAAAGGGAATTGAGGACGAGAGTTGGCGTCGGGGAAGGGAAAGGCCCCTAAAGGCCAACCAGATCCGGCAATACCACTCACCTTCTTCTTCTTCTTCGATCGCTCAGACAATTTACTGTCAATCATGATCACAGATGCAGTCATGCTGCCGTTATGCACCTAATTAGGCCCAGCAAGTCCGACTTCGGCTGGAGGAGGAGGACATCTTTCTGAAAGTGTTTCTTGAAGAGAAGAAAAAAAAGGCGGCAGGAGAACGTACCAGTACAGGCAGAAAGATAGTAGACGACAGTAAGCAAAATATTTGCTCCCTTTGGACTTCTGCATGGTCTCGGATTCTGCGACTTTAACAAACCGGGGTGTAGCTGCGAATTGGGATTCGGAACGAGCCGGCATGGGAGCAACACCACTGTACGGCCCAGAAGAAGAAGAAAAAAAGAAAAAAAAGGAAAAGGCAGAGTCGAAGAAAGGGATAGATTAGAGGAAGTTACAAGCACAGAACTTCCAGAAGGTGGAGGAACTATTTATGCAAAAGACCCCGCCCCCTGGTATTCCCATGGGGGTGTGGGTGGTAGGGGGGGGGAGAACACTCGCCTGAAAATCCTAACACCCGGGATGGGCCGGATCCCCCTTCTGCGAGTGTCGAGGTAGAGGTCCTCATTGGGGGCCTTGCCCAGCAGGGTTCCGTGGGCCAGCTGGCTGTAGGCCAGCACCATCACCACGGAGCACAGTGTGCCCGCCACCAGGCCCAGGTCCAGGTCACCCAGCACGCTGAACAGCACCGTCACCACCCAGATGATGAAGTCCCCTTTGTTCACGTACCACAGGCCCCGCACTTTGCCCACCTGGGATATAAAGGAGGAGGATGAGGATGAGGAGGAGGAGGAGGTGAATTTGTAAAGCGCATTCAGCAGTCAGATGATGAAGTCCCCTTTGTTGACGTACCACAGGTCCCTTACTTTGCCCACCTGGGGTATAAAGGATGATGATGATGATGATGATGATGATGAGGACGAAGACGAGGAGGAGGACTTGTAAAGCGCATTTAGCAGCCAGATGATGATAGCAGCTGAGCTCCAGCCCCCCCCCCCCCCCCCCCTTCCCCCTTTCTGTACTAACATTTTCTCCTTTCATGTTCATTCCTTATTTATGTATTTATCTGTTTTTCTGTTTTTCTTTTTTACTTGTTTATTTACATAACTTTTTTATTTTTATATAATTATACAATCTTCATAAATTAAACATGTTTATTTTTATATTATTTGATTTATTTGTGTTTTTATTTTTACTTTTTTTGTTATTTTTTTAATGATTAGGCCTATTATTTTTTATTATTTTTTTTCTTTCCATTTTATAATGAAAAAAAAAAAAATCCTTAACACTATTGTGACTGGCACCGCATCAGTGAAACCACTCTGCTGGCCTGAGGCTGCATTGGAAAAAATATTGTTGAATGACTGCTTGTGATCAAACAAACTTTCTGTATTTTATGAAACATGGATGCTTAATTCAATGTTATGCTTTGTGAAAATATTGCATGAACGATTTACAGCCGACATGCTGCTTGACTTCGAGATCGAACTCCGCGACAAGATCTAACGATTCGCCGATAACAACACTTTTTGTTGTCACATTCTCACTCTAGAGTACTCGCACTGGGCACTCACTGTTCAATTTAATCAGTACTTACATTATTTTCACTACTTTCATCCTTAAAACCTGACTGATTGCCAGCATTACTTTCATCTTCATCAAGTTCGAGCAACCAAACAATCTCCTCGCCACTCCGATCTCTACATTTTGACAATTTTCGTGCAAAAATCTCCTCAAATTTCGACTGCACACGGACAAGCAATTCCATTTCCGTTTCAGTATTCCGGGGAAGTAACTGTAAAATCAAACAAGAAAAGTCCGCTGGTATAGTAGAGAGTTTTGTACCTTAGACCGTTGTACCTACGATTGGAGGTTCCCGGCAGATAGAGATGTTCTGCGGAACCTACGATTGGAAGTTCCCGTCACGGACCCCCTCCCTCCTCCCACTCACACCCCTCTTTTTTCTCTCCGATGTGAGTAGTGTGCTTGTGTGTGTGTGTGTGTGTGGCTGTGTGCATATGTGTGTGTACTGTGTGTGTGTGTGTGTGTGTGTGTGTGTGTTCACACCCTGCTTCCTCAAACCACTACCATCATATCCTCCCTTTCCCCTTAATTCTGTCTTTTTACTTTCAGTCTCATTTATTCATGATTTCTACTCACACTACCTAACCTCAATTAACCCTCACTTTTCATTCTGAGCTCTATTCAGTTTTTTGTTGTTGTCTGGCTTTTAAACTCTGTCTCTCTCCCCACTAACCAGTTGATGAAAGCTCTACGAGCGGAAAGCTTGCTTTTTACTCTTTCCTCTTCGAGCACCCAAACCAAACCCTGGTGAGTTTCCCAATTCTACCATTTTCGTCCCTCTTACCCTGATAAGTAAGATGTCCAAGTTCTTCATCAATCACTCCCCGGACCCAACTTGATCCCATGCTGTTTATGGTTATTCTTGTTATTAAAAGATAAGTTAGAGAAGACAAAACCCGAGAATATTCTCCCATCCAAGGCCTGCAAAATGCATCGATTTCACAGATCAACGCCTTCTTTCTGTCGGAGTTCTAAAAAGTATTTTAACCAAACCCAAAACGCTTGAAAATGTGTGTGGTTATCGGAGAAGGGTGGCTTACAGTCATGCAAAAGCTTCATGTAAACCAACCGCTCAGTTGCTGTTTTGCAACAGTAAGAACATTATTTATTGACGGGCCCACGTATAATGTAGAAAAACAACAACCATGCAACTGTTGAATCAACCTGCGTGAATCAGAAATGACAAATGTGATATGCATTGTCCATTTCATGAAAATGAATGGACAATTTCGCGGATTAAGGCGTAACAACATAATGCATAGTGAATAGCTTCCAGGGCTCCCAGAGACCCCCTTTTGAGGGTCCATGAAGCAACACAATTCTAAAGGACCACGTAAAAGAATGTACAGTGGGTCCCAGGGATGCACTATAAACATTGTTTTAAGCATTCGCAAATGCCCCTGGGACTCTCTATCCCGCCTCTGGGACCCTGTATACTGTAAGTGAAGGAGTCCTTGGGACCCCTTGTTTTGCGGGACGATTGGGAGCCCCGAGCTTGAGTCACCTGCAGCAGGAGGTCCTTCATTGCCACGATGATCATCACGGAGAGCATGGCGATGGGCAGGGAGACGAAGAGCGGGCCCGCCACCAGCAGCACCAGCAGCAGGAACAGCGCCGTGCTCAGCCCGTTCAGCGTGGACCGGGCCCCCATGGAGCTCAGCATCATGGTGCGGGGCGGGGAGATGCTGGAGGAGAAGTTCTTGAAGAACGAGCCCACCACCTGAATAAAATGATGAAAGCCGGCGACATACAGAGTTGCTGGGTGGTCTTCGCGTTTCCCTAGAGGTTCTCCAGACATTATTGTTCTTTGCATTTTCTCTAGTTTCTCGAGAGTTATAAAAATAACTTGTATTAATTAAATAGGCCCCTCTATTTGTACATAAACAGGAGTGAGAGTGAATTTGCTGCAAAATAATGGAATGATTGTGAGCCTTTTTTTCTGCCTATAAATTGCTGGTATTTGATGTGCAAGTGCAGTCTGATTGATCACGAAGCCTGATGAAGTATTGTAATAAATACGAAAGCTTGCAATGAACAGTGTTGTGCTTTGGGTGATCATCTTAAGTATTCATTAAATAAGACTGAAAAGTATTTAAAACGAAAATTATGCTTTTTATATATTTTTTTCCAGTCTTTTTTTCCTTCTTCATCGATCACTAGATGGTGACACCAATGGCCGTCACGAAGGAAGCAGTTGCCCGAAGGTCCGCCAGGCTGCCGTAGAGTTTGTCCCTAAGTGATGTTGGGTTTGGCCATGCTGCTTGTCTGGGGGCTTCGTGGAGCTGGCATTGTTGCAATATTCTGCTTTGCCTGCGCACATCTCAGACTTGCCAATCTTGAATGCTTGGGACATATGAGCGCGCAATCTGTTGTGTCCGGTCCTCAGCCTGATAAGAATGACCTGGTCAGATCTGGCCAGTTTGTGACAGCAGTCAGACTGGTTGAAGCTTGGGTGATGTGTTTTTTTTGGGGGAACAGGGCTTTGATTACAGTCTTTTCTTCTCCGTAAGAGACCTATCTGTCCTCTTGTTCCAGCTGCCCTCCCTCTTTTGAGAGCCTATCCGCTTCTTCGTTGCCATGGATCCCACAGTGTGCCGGGACCCATGCACTGCAGGACCAGATCTCTTTGCGCTGTTGTCAGCTCATTGAGGTCTTTTGTTCGGGGCTTGTGGAGTGCACTCAGGACAGAGAGAGCATCTGTGAAGATGACCACTTTAGACTTAGTCCGTGGCAAGGTTGGCTCTGATTTTTGTGGCTGCTGTTTTGAGGGCTTCAGTTTCAGCTTTGAAGTTCGTGGAGTATTTGTCAGTGTACTTCTCCATCCTTGTACCTGATATACACTCCACCCTCTCCGTCTCGGACAGCTTCAGACGCAGATCCTGGTCATCGTCGATGTTGATGACGTGAAGCTCGGCGGTCAGCTTGGCCAAGGAAATGGTCAGCGCCAAGATCCTTGTCTCTCCCTACCGCCACCCCTCCTACCCCTACCACCTCCACACTCCACTCCCTTCTCCCCCACATAATAAAATCTACTATAATGTATTAGTTTACCCCCCATCCCCCACCCACACCCCGTCCCCTCACCCCATCTATTTTCTCGGCTCTTTTTTAAGTCTCGCCTTTCTTAGTGAACATTAAGCAGAACGTTAGCAACTTTTTGAGCTAAATATGTTTTCTTAATAACCGTTGTCACTTTGCCATCAAGTCGAACAGACGGAACAGCCATAGCGTGGCCTAAATCGGGATTTCCCCAGGACTGTCACGCGTCTTTTTGTCACTAGTGTCATACACTGACTACGGGAAACTCCGTTCGTAGCAAAAAACGGCTGTTCTATCAACACATCCCCTCCTCCCCCCCCCCCCACCACACACACACTATTGTCATACCTTCGCATGCATATTTCTAATTGTCTAAATGGATGAAAGTTAACGTTAAATATTTTTAAAAAACAATAAAGGTTTAAGTGCCCAAACTACAGTAAGAAAGGCGAGAGTGAAAAAAAGCCGAAAGAGCCGATAAATTAGAGGGGAGGGGAGGGGGGGGGGGGGGGAGAAGGAGGAGGAGGATGGTAGGGAGGTTAGCTAAAATTCACGACTGCCCAAACCTGACAGAGGCCGTAAGCGATGAGCTCCTGGTTATCGTCGATGTTGATGACGTGAAGCTTGGCGGTCAGCTTAGCCAGGGAGATGGTCAGCACGAAGATGAGCACGGCGTCCACTACGGCGTGAGGAAACACGATTCTGGACATGACGTCCAATGAAGGGGTAGAAGGGGTCGGCATACCTAGCACAATCGGGCATCAGAATTGTCAGAGGATCTGCGAATTTCAGAGGATACCTAGGACAACCAGGCATCAGAATTGTCAGAGGATCTGCGAATTTCAGAGGATACCTAGGACAACCAGGCATCAGAATTGTCAGAGAATCTGCGAATTTCAGAGGATACCTAGGACAACATAGGCATTAGAGTTGTCAGAGGATCTGCGAATGTCAGAGAATTCAGAATTTCTGACAAGAGGCAGGGCTCCCAGGGAAGGACTAAAATTCTCAAGGACCCTCTAAACAAAACTGTGCAGGGGGTCCCAGGGGTGCGCTAGAACATTTCTTTTTTGGGAGCTTCTATCCTGCCTCTAGGACCCTCTATACTGTAAGTGAAGGAGTCCCTGGGAGCCCTTGTTTTGCGGGACGTCTGGACGATTGGGAGCCCTGAAAGGATTGGCTTCTCTTGTCAGAAGTTTTGCCTTTTTATGCAGTTATTTTTCTCTCTCTGTTACATAGCATTTCTCACGATACGAAATCTGTTTTTGTGTGATGGTGTTGGGAACTCATTTCAATGTTGTCCCTCCTCAGTCTAGGGCCTTGATGGCCCTTTTACCCCGGTTTTCAGAGGATTGGACTTCAAACTACTCTGATGCCTGGACAATGGATACAGATGCAGATCAACACCTCCTCCTCCATTTCTCGGTTCTTTCCGTTGTTTGTCCAGTCCTGTCTTTTTTTAGAGCATGATTGAGCACTTAAACCTCTGTGTTTTTAATTTTCATCCATTTACGCAATTAAAAAAAAAATGCATTCAATAATAGTAGAAGATGATAAAGGCAAGACGAAAAGAACGCAATGAACCAAGACTGTGTCAGGGGGTGGGAGTGGGTGTGTGGAGTGTTGATCTGCATCTTTACCGGACAATGAGAACGGATCGCAACATTCATGTCAAGTTTTGCCCGTCGCATCGCACACCGCATTGAATTAATAAGAAAAAAAGGTTAATAATCATATATATATATATTGCTGAAGACGGGGTAAAAAGCCCATGGACGGGTAAGAAGCCCATGCCAATTATAATAATAATAATGAATATTTAGGGCGCTTAATCTTAACAAAAGCCCTAAGCGCTTACAATCATGATAAAAACAATACTAACAAAATGAAAAGCTAGACAACACACAAAACACTCACACGAACTTGAGGTCAAACACACACACACACACACACACACACACAAACAAAACACACACACACACGCGCGCGCGCGCGCGCACACGCACACACATTACTCAATGGATAACCATTGCAGGAGGAGGAGGAGAAAGATTGTTTTGATTATGTTATCTCATGAAATGCTAAACATTAAGACTCGTCTCATGGGGAAAATGTGACTGAAATTTGCTTTATTTCATGATAATTGGCATGGGCGTCTTACCCGCCAATGGGCTTTTTACCTCGTCTTACCCTACCAGTACTGTTAAAAAAAAGAAACGCGACAGTGTTCAGAAAGGCAACTGGACGTGGCACGCTGAACAGGTTCTGCACAGATAAAGGGAAAACAACCGATCCCAGGGATCGGGTCGTTCTCGACAGAAAAGCTCTGCCTCGCGCGGTGGCTCGCACAAGAGAGAACAAAGAAGGGCGAACCGTCTCTCTCGCCAGCTGTGATTCAAATGCGGCGCGTGCTCAGCGCCTCGGACCCTCCCCTCTTTTATAGTCCGGCCGTGCCTTTAACGGACATTTGATAGTGAATGAAATGTCGGAGCAACCGTTAAGGCCAGACCTGTTTACCCGTATAATGAAAAACCCGGAATTTGCCACACAAAAACCCGGAATTTGAGAACAAAAACCGGAATTCACATGATCTGTACACGACTCGCGATAAAGCGGTTTCTTCTTCTTCTCCTTTCCGCGAACATCGGCGTCGATTTTCAATATTGTGATGATTTCTTGGCTCAATTTCGCCAGAAAAGTTTTATTAGTAAATTCAGTCACTAATTCTTAGTAAATTTTAGTATAAAACAAGCTGGAAAAAGCAAAATACCTGGAAATGTCCACGATCGGACAGAGAAAAATCACTCAGCCGCGGATCGGCGGATGCGAAGTTGCAACTCGGCGCCATCGCGATCAATTTTCACTTCATTTTCCGTTGAAAACTTCAAAATTCTCACATCATCGTATTTTCCAGTGATAATATAATCTAAATTGACTCATTTCAAGCCCTAATTACAATCTCTACCATTAAAAAACTGCCTGGAAAGCTCTTCGAATCGACAGTAAAAGTCTGACCGCCATATGCTCAGTCCCGAAATAGATCGACCAAAATAAAAACATTATTTCACCCCTTTAACCAATGAAAATGCAGCATTTAATGCATGTGACATAGAGTGATTTTTCTCTGTCCGATCGTGGACATTTCCAGGTATTTTGCTTTTTCCAGCTTGTTTTATACTAAAATTTACTAAGAATTAGTGACTGAATTTACTAATAAAACTTTTCTGGCGAAATTGAGCCAAGAAATCATCACAATATTGAAAAAAACGTGTACCTAACACACTATGTCATCAAGCACAACCCCTTTTCTGATGACATAGTGTGTTAGGTACATGTTTCGGTCAACCCTTGCGTCTTTTACTACGAACGGAAACAAATAATAGACGGTTTTTCGAAATCCGGAATTTTCAGCGTTCACCCGGAATTTACTATTTTACCCGGAATTTTAGCAAATTTCCGGAATAATTCCGGCTAAACCGGAATGGTAAACAGGTCTGTAAGGCGTATCTAGTCTGGACATTCTCGCTTTTTCCTTTATTCAATTTGTTTCTACAATGTGTTTTGTATGCAAATAAATAACGATAAGTTCAAAGAAATTGGACTGTTGCGTTTCTCCCTTCTTTTTTTCAGCAGTTATAATTATGATGAAGGAAAGAAAGAAAGGGGGGGGGGGGGGGAGAAGGCATGTAGGTGGTTTGGGAACACAGTCCTTTAACCCTTTCGCCGCCAGCCATTTTTCATCCCTAAAAGTAAAACACCATTAAACTTACCTGGATAGAAAAAAAAAAGATCTGCAATATTGCAAATTCCTCTGTGACATGCATAGCATTAGGCCTATATCCTTACCTCCCAACATTACCAAAATATGGTCTTCAGATAACAGGCCCTGGTTTGATGCTTTTTAGTGACATGGGTGTTAAACCATGGTGGTGCATAAATGCGACATTGGCGGTGAAAGGGTTAAAACAAAAAGCGTTCTGCATATAATAATAGCATTTAAAACAACAACAACGACAACAACAGCGAACAAACAGCAACAACAAAATCTGTTCTGTTTCTATTGCGTTTCCCCCCTGTGCATATCGACTTATTTTGACTTGATGTATGCTATTTCCTGTTATACTGTGTGGGGTTGGTTGTTTTGTCTACATTTAATATCAAAACCATTTGGTTGCCTCCGTATGTTCTGGATGACGATGATGATGATGACAATGGCGATGATGATGACAATGATGATGATGATCATGATCATCATGATGATGATGATGATCATGATGATGGCCACGATGACCACGACGATGATGGTGATAATGACGATGACTTCAACGAAGAGACAATGGCGATGATGACGATGATGACAACGACGACGACGCTCATAACGACGACGTACGATGTCGACGTCGACCTCGACGACGACGACGTTGATAATCATCCACAATGACAATGACGCTGATAATAACAACAACAACAAATCGATGGCTTAGAGTCAAAACTATCTTTAGATAGTCCATTGACTTATTATTGATGTTATTGAGAAAAAACCCTAAGAACTTGTATTAATAAAAAGTGTGCAAATAATGTAAAATGGGGATGATTCTTTTTATATTTATGCAGTCGTTTTTTTTTTTGTTAACAACTTATTAGTTTTCGCAATATGTTCAATAATACGTCAAGTCCAAGCCATCGAAATACCCTGAGGCACTTCCCCGACCACGGCGACGCCGAACCGCCCGTTGAGGTCCGCCATGTGAGACACCAGGGTGGCGACAACCACCACGACCAGCTCCCCAGGAACAAGGACCTTCAGCCTGTGCTTGTAGCGCTTGTTCCCGTAGCCGATGGCCAGGAGGAGGGCCCCGCAGAAGAGGCCCACGACGACGTCCCCGACGTTGGTCTCCTCGAAGTGCCTGAAGACATCCACGGTGGTGAGCACCAGTTTGCCCCAGCCCGACTGGAAGTGTAGCTCCAGGTGGAACAGCTTGACTACCTGGGTTGTTGTGGTTTTTTGGGGGTTGTTTTTTTTAAAGAGGGAGAGATTTGAAAGACGTTTGAAATCAACAGAAATGAGAAGAAAAGTGTACAGACTTTAATGAAGAAAATTTAAACTTATTCTCTCAACCCATAGTGTCTACTCACTCGTAGCTTTCCCCAAGCATCTGCCTGGCTTCCTCAGCGCTTGCACACTGAAGGTGGAGACTTGGAGTTCAGTCAACACGCCGGTGAGATGAACTCACGACGTGCGACTGAATAAGGGAGTTATAGACTGCTGGCAAGACGAGTCTGCCCCTGTCTCTGTTCAGAAGTGGATTCAGTGGCCGCGATATGAATGGCCTCCTTCACTCCTCGGCGGAACCAGTTCCGTGTACAGACTGTGTTATGTAACAGACTGGTTGACATCAACCAGCTGCCGTGGCGTAGTGGTAAAGCCGCGGACTACTGGTTGGTAGCTATCGGGTTCGAATCCCATCAGAGGTGAGGGTATTTTTCTCCTACCCAGAGTGAGTGGCTTTGGTGCTCAATGGCAAGACTGAAACCATGCAGTGGAAACGGATGCGATTCTGAGTGTTGCTCTAATTTCATGATCAACACGGCAGGTGTCTGTAATTCTCGGGCCTGGTTAACGCCGGAATATCATTATGAAAAAAGCGTAGAATACAGCCCTGTCACGTAGTTTCAGACCGATAAGGAACTCGATCATCATTATCATCATTCTCATCTGTCTCAGTTCCATCAATCATGAAAGGGAAAAACAATATATCAGATTCTGTGGCCTTGCATGCCCTGCTCTCATGGTGACCTCAGTTTCGATTATTAATCCAGTTTATGCCCTTGTTGTGATCGTTTCAAAGTCATGCCATGACCTTGACATGGGGATCAGTGTGTTCTGGGGAGATGTTGATGTTCGGTCGTGGTGGCGCCCTCTGAGGAGGACCTGACTCACGCTAGCTCCGTGACTAAGACATTATTGCCGTCAGTAGGGGGCTTAGTAGGTGGTGTCCTGCGTACAGGCTCCACTTAACTCCACCAAATGCATTTGCCACGAGTGTTCGTTCTCTATTCTAGACTAATGAATTGCCTGAGCTCGTTCTGTCCGAGTTGCGTTGACCTCTCTAATTCAACTATCTAAATTCAACTCGGTGAAATTCAAGGTCTCCAGCACACAGCAAATGCCCTATTGTCAGAAAACTGTTTGAGCGATCAAAGAAGACGAAGAAGAAGAAGAAGAAGAAGAAGAAGAAAAAGAAGAAGAAGAAGAAGAAGAAGAAGAAGAAGAAGAAGAAGAAGAAGAAGAAGAAGAAGAAGAAGAAGAAGAAGAAGAAGAAGAAGAAGAACACGAAGAACACGAAGAAGAAGAAGAAGAAGAAGAAGAAGAAAAAAAAAAAACAAGAACAACAACAACAAGAAGAAGAGGAAGAAGAAGAAGAAGAAGAAGAAGAAGAAGAAGAAGAAGAAGAAGAAGAAGAAGAAGATAACGAATCTACTACACCTTAGCCAATGATCTTACCTGGCTCGAAGAAGAAGAAGAAGAAGAAGAAAAACAAGACGAAACGACGACGACGAAGATAACGAAGCTACTACACCTTCGCCAACCACCTTACCTGGCTGATGGTGATGTGCACGGCGGCGGCGAAAGAGAACCCCCCGATGAAGGAGTTGGACATGTAGTTGGTGAGGAAGCCCATGCGCAGCAGACCCATGCTGATCAGGATGATGCCCTCACACATGGCGGCTGATGTGCCCACCATTACCTGCCACGAGTGAGCCCAGAACGGCCTTTTAGTGATTTGTGCATGCCACGAATGAGCCCAGAACGGCCTTTTAGTGATTTGTGCCACGAGTGAGCCTAGAACGGCCTTTTAGTGATTTGTGTCACGAATGAGCCAAAGGACCTTTAGTGATTTGTGTCACGAATGAGCCAAACAGCCTTTTAGTGATTTGTGCGACGAGTGAGCCAAACGGCCTTTGAGTGATTTGCGTCACTAATGAGCCAAACAGCCATTTAGTGATTTGTGTCACGAATGAGTCCAAACTGCCTTTTGTGCTTAGTGATTTGTGTCACGAATGAGCCAAAGGACCTTTAGTGATTCGTGTCATGAGTGAGCCCAACGGCCTTTTACTCCAACAACTCTGCAGCACTGATGCTCTGGTTACCACCACCACCATTCTGACGACTCCCCTCCTAAAGGAACGTCTTGGCTTCTCCCACTCCCACTTCCTTGTCATTCTTTTTTTAAATACTATTTGACCCACTCATACCTTATACTCAAACAACTCCGCAGCACTGAAGCTCTGTCTACCACCACTATATAGTACTGTCTCATAATTCGGTCTTTTGGGGTTATCTTTCTCTACTGCCTCGTTTTGAAGTCGGTTTGGGGTAGTTCCGGTTCAAAAACAGAATTAAAAAACGGAAGTTACCTACCTTAAACAACAACTATATTTTGTTCTTGTCTTCAAGTCTTAGGGTATCAATGTGGTCGTATCAAGTAAACAAATAAGAACATAACTGTTTATAGTCAACAATATTATTAAATCTCCAAACTGATAACTGAGCAATTAAACACCCCTCCATTACAATTACGGAGCAGCCATGCCGTGCTTACAGCATTTTCTAACCGGAACTAAGCGTCCTAACGGGCACAGAACTCGTCTGTTACTTCCGTTTTCATTTCTCAATAGTGCTATACCGAAAGTTCTCGTCGACGCGTCAAGATACCTCTCGGTTCACGCTCGTTCCTTATACTCCCAACAACTCTGCAGCACTCACGCTCTGGCTACCACCATCACCATTCCGACTCAGGCTCCCCTCCTCAAGGGACGTCTTGGCCTCTCACGCTCACTCCTTTGTTCTTTCTGTTTTTTCCCCTTTCTTGCTTTTCACACTCAATCTCCTACCGTATACTCCAATGCACTGATGCTCCAGTTAATAACCACTATTCTGAAGGCACTTCTCAAGAAACCGCTTTGATTCTCACTTCATGCACTCCTTTTTCTTTGCTTCTTTTTTTAAAAATACTCCTTGACCCGCTCATACCTTATACTCCAACAATACTCCGCAGCACTGATGCTCTGGTTACCACCACTATTCTGAAGGCTCTCGTCAAGAAACCTCTCGGCTTCTCGCATTCACACTCGTTCCATTAAATAAAACAATCTTTACTCCTACCTTATTCTCCAACAACTCTGCAGGGCTGAAGCTCCGGTTACTACCACAACTATTCTGATGGCTCCCCTCCCCCTCCTAAAGGAACGTCTTGGTTTCTCACACTAACTATTTTGATCTTCCCCCCCCCCCCCCCCCCCCCCCGCCCCTTTTCTCTTCACACTCACTCTCCTACCTTAAACTCCAACAACTCCGCAGCATTGACGCTCTGGTTACCACCACTACTCTGAAGGCTCTTCTCAATAAACCTCTTGGATTCTCACTACTCACACTCCTTTTTCTTTCTTTCTTTTCTTAAAATACTCTTTGACCCGCTCCTACCTTAAACTCCAACAACTCCGCAGCACTGACGCTCTGGTTACCACCACTACTCTGAAGGCTCTTCTCAAGAAACCTCTTGGATTCTCACTACTCACACTCCTTTTTCTTTCTTTCTTTTCTTAAAATACTCTTTGACCCGCTCCTACCTTAAACTCCGACAACTCCGCAGCATTGACGCTCTGGTTAACACAACTACTCTGAAGGCTCTTCTCAATAAACCTCTTGGATTCTCACTACTCACACTCCTTTTTCTTTCTTTCTTTTCTTAAAATACTCTTTGACCCGCTCCTACCTTAAACTCCAACAACGCCGCAGCATTGACGCTCTGGTTACCACCACTACTCTGAAGGCTCTTCTCAAGAAACCTCTTGGATTCTCACTACTCACACTCCTTTTTATTTCTTTTTAAAATACTCTTTGACCCCCCGCTCCTACCCTAAACTCCAACAACTCCGCAGCATTGACGCTCTGGTTACCACCCCTATTCCGAAGGCTCTTCTCAAGAAACCTCTTGGATTCTCACTACTTACACTCCTTTTTCTTTAAAAAAAACAACAAAACTCTTTGACCCGCTCCTACCTTAAACTCCAACAACTCCGCAACGCTGACGCTCTGGTTACCACCACTACTCTGAAGGCTCTTCTCAAGAAACCTCTTGGATTATCACTACTTACACTCCTTTTTCTTTTTTCTTTAAAAAACACAAAACTCTTTGACCCGCTCCTACCTTAAACTCCAACAACTCCGCAACGCTGACGCTCTGGTTACAACCACTACTCTGAAGGCTCTTCTCAAGAGACCTCTTGGATTCTCACTACTTACACTCCTTTTTCTTTAAAAAAAATCCAAACTCTTTGACCCGCTCCTACCTTAAACTCCAACAACTCCGCAACGCTGACGCTCTGGTTACAACCACTACTCTGAAGGCTCTTCTCAAGAGACCTCTTGGATTCTCACTACTTACACTCCTTTTTCTTAAAAAACAAAACACCTCTTTGACCCGCTCCTACCTTAAACTCCAACAACTCCGCAACGCTGACGCTCTGGTTACCACCACCATCACCACCACCACCACCACCACCGCCACCATTCCTCAGGTTCCCCGCCCCCTCCTCCTCCTGCTGCTGCCGCTCCGCCACGAACCTGTCGGCTTCCACGTTGATGATGCTGGCCGACAGCAGCGCCACCACGGCGTTGGTGCCCATGGACACGTGCGGGGAGGTGCCGAACACCATGTAGACCAGCACAGGGAACAGGGAGGTGTACAGCCCGTGGACCGGGGAGAGCCCCGCCAGGAGCCCGAAGCCCAGGCCCTGAGGCAGGTGCAGGAACCCGACGGAGATGCCGCACAGCAGGTCCATGAAGAGGCTGCTGCCCCAGCTGTAGTGCCTGAGCACGTTGAGGATCGGGAGGAAGCCCAGGAGGCCGTTCAGGACGCAGCTGCCGGAGCTTCTGATTTTGTTTGTTTGTTGTTGTTGAAGGGGGAATAGGAAAAGTCAAGGCCAAGGTCAAAGTGAGAATGTTATTAAAATAGATGAACAGTGAACAAAAAAATAAAAAGGAAAGTCGAGTTCAAGGTGAAAATGTTATCTAAAGATGAACATTAAACGAAAAAAGGAAAAGTCAAGGTCAATGTGAAAATATTATTTAAAGATAAACATTCAGAAAAAAAAGAGGGAAAAATCAAGGTCAAGGTCAAAATCAAAATGTTATTTAAAGATGCACATTAAGCAAGTGTTGTTTTTATGGTGGTTTTTTAAAATGTGGCATCTGAAACACAAAACTAAGAAAAAAGTAAAATCGACAAGAAAGGTGTATAGTATAATTAAACTGAGAACGCAACTGCAAACACTGGTAAGAATGAGATCGGTGCGTATTGCTACTGGTTTTGCATTTAAAAGACTCGAAGACATCAATACCATCTGTAATATGTAATTATATATTACGAAATGAGTATCTACAGACCTATATGCACATACAAGATAATCACAATTCCATAACAAAAACACAATACGCTTGCGAGCGCGCACATATATAACACACACACACACGCGCGCGCGCGCGCAAAACACACACACACACGTACACACACACACACACACACACACACACACACACACACACACACACACACACACACACACACACGTACGCACACACACACAAGTACACACACACACACACACACACACACACACACACACACACACACACACACACACACACACACACACACGTACGTACACACACACACACACACACACACACACACACACACACACACACACACACACACACACACACACACACACACACACACACACACACACGTACACACACACGTACACATTTCGATGGATTTTATGAACATAATGTCTCATTACACAGTTTGTGTTTTATTTGTTCTCATTTCTTGACCGGTAAACCAAACGATTTAATGAACGCATTTCACAAGCCACGTACCTAACCCACTTCCACCCAAACCTAACCCCACCCTAACCCACCTACCTGCACTTGTCTTTCATGAGAGCCAGCAGCGTGGCAGCGCCTGCCTTCAGATTTAGGGGATGGACGTCGTCCATCTCATCCTGGGTGTAGAACCTCCGCCGGGTCACCATTCTCTCCACGTGCTGGTTCACCTTCCTCAGGGACCAAGGCAGCAGAAACGGCTGCTCCTGCTGCTCTTGCTCCTGCTGCTGCTGCTGCTCTCCTTGGACGGTGCCGAGGCCGGGCTGCATGAGGAGCCCATCGGAGACGATGTCACGAGGTTCGTGGCTGAAGGGACTACTGCTGCCTCCTGCTGGGGTGTGGTCCATGGCAGGGCTGGTGGAAGGGTCCTATTGTACAGGATGAAACGCGAGTTATTGTGTATTAGGTACTTGAAAATATACTGGTCTCCAAAAGTTAAGGGCCGGCTTCTGTTTTCAGTAGCTTGATATCTATTTATTGTACACTAAGACAACAATGAAGAAAATGGCAAAACTTAGGCTACTCAATAACTTCCCTTCCTGTTGCACGTGCCTGAACCAGTTTTGCAGACATTGCAGTACAGCAACAGCGTTTTCAGGTACGCTTAAAATGTGGCAAATTCACGAGAATTTCACGAAAGTTTGGTCTCTTTTCGCTGAAGAATCAGGGCTGATGCAGGTTTCTTGCCTATTGCACGTGCAAGGCATGACTGTAGTGAACACTGCTGAGCAAAAGTTAGACACGAATGTGTATTTAAGGGCGGCAACCAGAGGTCTCAATAAGCATGCCTCCAAGACAGAAGAGAGAAGATCGTTCTTCCGGCCCTTAAATTTTGGAGACCAGTATAGTTAGATGACCATTAGGACCAATCGTAGACACATGAAACACAAGACATTCAGGTGTATTTGGTCCTTTGATTGAGGCTATTTGCTTGCTGTCTGTCTGTCTTTCATTGATAACGTATGCATCATACGAAAAGAGCCTCAATAAAAGGACCAAATACGACCCGAATGTCTTGTGTTTAGTGTGTATTAGGTACTTGATAGTCACAGAGGCGTCTCTGTGAAATTTGGGTTGCTCCCACACTCTGAACAATGTCCAACCCAGCTCTCCGCAATAGCATTCGGCTCGGTATAACGGGGGTTGGGGGTGATATGTGTTTAGGTAACGTTCGTTCTAGTATGAGATTTAGGTCTCCTTCACTCCCTTAACATTACAAGAAGTTGTGCTTTCTTTCTAGCTTAGTCTGCATGTGTATATGTATGTATGTCCACATCAGATGTCGTGAACTGCTGCACTGGAACCGCTTCAAATTTTGTATGGTCGATATTGAAGATAATAAAGTGACGGAGGATTCGTTGTCGCACTCAGCCACATGTAACCTGTGTTTCGTAACTTCCGCCCTTTTCTTTCCAGCCTTTAAATGTTTGTATACATGTTTGTTTGTGTGTGTCTGTTCTTGCAATGGCTCGTGCCTTTCTACTGTATCGTAATGTATTGCATTGTATTGCATCATGTTCTAGACTAGTTACAGAGACTCTTGCGAAGTTCAAACTTGAATGTTAACTTTGTCTGTTTGCCTGCCTTATACCTAACTGTGTTGACATGCGTCTGTGAAGGCTACTTTCATACATGCCTGTCCCTCTTATGTATCTGTCTCTAAAAGGGAAATACGAAGGTTTACCACAAGACACGCAGAGGGCAGAAACAGAGGGGGAATCAAAGACAGGCACATTCGAAACTAAATTTTATTTCACCAGGGAACATGAGATAATCAATTTGAAAGTTTTTTTGTTTTGCTTTGTTTTTTCACCCAGCTCTGACAGAAGACACAAGTAGACAGACAGATTACAAAATTAATAGGATCACAAAACAAAGCCGGCAGAGACAGACTGCCACAGTCTAGTAACATAGCACACAAAGACAAAAACACATACATATAAACAAGAACAGAGACATACAGATAGTATAACCTGCTGGAACGCTGCTGCAGCGTTTCTCCCGGGCTCATTGTTCACGTTCGTTTCTTTTCCACAGACAACTTCTTTCATGATAGCTGGTCCGTGACGTCAGCTGCTAGTGATATGCCTTCCTTCGTTATGACGCAATCATAATTGCACAATCATCATCATCATCAGCGGCAGCATTGCCTACAAGAGTATTTACGTGTTGGTCTATAACGGGCGAGTCAAAAGTCAATGTTTGATGACTGTCAGTTGATGCAGAAAAACAAACAAACTGCTGTTATGATCACGTTTGCGTTGAAACAAACAGGCTTAGGGGTGGAGTGGGGTGCAGGGGTGCTTCCTTTATAAGAAATATACACAGTTCTGCTGAAATGACAATACTTTACGTAAGATCCGTAATTTGTAGACCCCAAAAAAGAAATATTTTTATTTCATTAACGGAGGCAAACGTCAGAGTGAACAAGTAGGTTTTAATCCATTACTAGTCACGATAAGATGGTCCTATAAGTAGGCTTTAATCCATTAATAGTCACGATAAGATGGTCCTAAACTAAGCCTATAAGTAGGCTTTAATCCATTAATAGTCACGATAAGATGGTCCTATAAGTAGGCTTTAATCCATTAATAGTCACGATAAGATGGTCCTAGACTAAGCCTATAAGTAGGCTTTAATCCATTAATAGTCACGATAAGATGGTCCTATAAGTAGGTTTTAATCCATTAATAGTCACGATAAGATGGTCCTATAAGTAGGCTTTAATCCATTACTAGTCATGATATAATAAGATGGTCCTCTGTGTGAGATGCGGTACCAATTCTGAAAAATAAGACATGATGAATCTCTAGACATTTGAACCAAATGCTTAGACTAGTAATTACAAGAATAGGTTCATAGATCACATTAGATGTGGTTGTGATGATGACAAAATGTTCAACAAGTAGCCTCACGGTTTGCATTACTTTGTAACTAATTTGAGCCACATTGAGTTTGGATTGGAATATTGTAGGTCATAATTGGACAGAATTTTAGTCACATTGTAATGTGCACCTTTTTGTCCTCTGCCAACAGGAGTGGAACTGTAAGTCTATTCCCACCCCTACCCCCTCTTTGCTGGACTATCTTGCTAACACTATTGTGACTGTCAGTGAAACCACTGTGCTGACCTGAGGCTGCACTGGAAAGATTATTGTTGAATGACTGCTTGTGATCAAACATTGTTTAAGTATAAGAGCCTAAATGAACTCTGATATGCACCAAACTTTCTGTACTTTATGAAAAATGGATGCTTAATTCAATTTTATGCTTTGTGAAAATATTGCATGAACGATTTAAAGCCGACTTTCTGCTTGACTTCCAGATCGAACTCCGCGACGAGATCGAACGATTCTGCCGATAACAACACTTTTTCAGTTTTTGTTGTCACATTCTCTGATTCTCACTCTAGTCTTAGTCTAGAGTCCTCGTACTCGCTGTAAAAGTTAATCAGTACTTACATTATTTTCACTACTTTCATCCTTAAAACCTGACTGATTGCCAGCATTACTTCCATCTTCATCAAGTTCAAGCAACCAAACAATCTCCTCGCCACCCAGACCTAAAATGTTTGACACTTTTCGTGCAAAAATCTCCTCCAATTTCGACGAGCAACTGCTCCACAAAGCCATTTTTGCTTCACTAGGCATAGTCAAGACTATTCAAGGGAAGTAACTGTGAAATCAAACAAGAAAAGTCCGCAGCTGGCATATGGTATGGTAATCTCGGGATTTGTTTACACTACATTATTGTGTAAACGGTTGAACATACTTGTTGAACATTTTGTCATCATCACAACCACATCTATTAACCTATTCTTGTTATTGTGGCGGTACCATAGCCGATGAGGTTGAACCGAGGCGTGGTTACTTACTGCTACCTCTTCTTCTTCTTCTGTGGTGGTGGGTGTCGCATGAAAATAGGTAGCTCGTAAAAATAAGTAGCTCGCTTCTATGAGAGTCTGTATTTGCGACAACCACAAATTTCACTTTTTCTGTACTTTAACCATTATTTTATCTAACCCTAACCCTAACCCTATCCCTAGAAAAAAGTGAAATTTGTGGTTTATGCTCAATGTCGCAAATACACACTGTCATAGGTAGCGAGCTACTTATTTTTACGAGCTACCTATTTTCATGCGACAGTGGCCAGCTTCTTATAGAAGTAAATGCACACACCTATCTGTATTCAGTATTGTGAACAAAAATCGGGACTTTACTGGTGTTGCACTGCCTCCGGGCATTGCCACCAGTATTGTTCCCACCATCTTTGTATCTACAAATGTCCCATATGTGTCTGTTCCAGACCGAGAGGACGTAAAACACCATTTATCATTCCTTCGGAGTTTTGTACCTTAGACCGTTCTACCTACGATTGTAGGTTCCCGGTGTCATGAGAAATAAGTAGCTCCCATAAAATAAGTACCCTTCGCATGCGAACTACAACCATCCTAACCCTAACCACGGAAAGAACCAAGAAATAGAGCAGGAGGGTGTAAATCTACATCTTTGCCGAGAAATCGAAGCCATGCCACTTAGTTTCGTAAAATTCACAATTAGGTATTAGGTACTTTATAGTCACAGAGGCGTCTGTGAAATTCGGGTTGCTCCCACCTGGAGAGCTCGTCGCAGCCAGAGGCGGACAAGCAAACAATGCGAATGAGGAATGGGTACTTATTTCATGAGGTAGAATATTCTCTTCACACCGGCAGATACAGATGTTCTGCTGAACGGAACCTACGATCGGAGGTTCCCGTCACGGAAGTGTTAATTGCCGCACAGAGTGACTTAACATTTGTTGTGGTGGTATAATCCCCCCCCCCCCCCCCCCCAAATATGTTGTCATGCAGTCGAACCTCAATAAACCGACCACCTAACAGACTGGTCAAAACTGTCCGTAATAGCGAGGTGCCCGCTATACTGAATCACTCCACCCTAAGGCAACACGTATTAAATTACGTGGATAATGCACGCCCGATCTTGATGGGCTATGGCCTTTACGTGATTAATTATTTACCATCTTGCGTCTCTCTCTCTCTCTCTCTCTCTCTCTCTCTCTCTCTCTCTCTCTCTCTCTCTCTCTCTTTTTTTTTTTTCTTTTTTTTTTCGACCTCTTCGCCCGTATCGAGAATGGTCAAAGATGACTTCGGCAACTGAATGGAGAGAAGAAGAAGAAGAAGAAGAAGAAGATCTAGACTTTCACAGTTTCACTTTCAGTATCACACGTGACTCAGACATGGTGACACAAGAAAAGTTAATGTCCAGCTCTCTCAATCACTGATTCAATCAGGTGGCTAATTGCTTACAAGACAAACTGTGATGTACCAACACATTGTCCTTTGAAACATTATCTTTACTAGTTAGTCGCCGATTGTCATGAACTGAACTACATTAGGTCATTTGAAATATAAATTACACAGATATCCATGACCACTCTCCAAAAATGTTTTCTTTCCAGAGCACACTGTGACGTCATATCAGTGACGACTTTGACGCCTAGCGTCATATCAGTCTTTTTCTTGAGTTGTAAATAACTAAAACTAGTACAAAAGTGTTTTACTTTCTTGACCTAGAAACTCAGTACATATAGGGGAAGGTGGGGTAGATAGGGCCAAAGGGCATATTAGGGTTAGCTTGAAAAGAAAACTTACTGTTAGGTTCACATTAGACGCGTAAGTTCCGAACGGAAAACCCTAAATAACTGGAAGAAAGAAGGATGAAAATTTACGCATATAGGGGAAATTCAGACACGTGCGCAAATCTTTTCCCTTCTTTGTTTCGCTTATTTATAGATTGCGCACAGGTTTCCGCTTATATGTGTGTACACGGCGTAAGTGTTACTGCTTCACCCCCCGTTTCTTCTCTAGTTTTAAGATGTGAATTACAGCATAAAGCCTTGTCACCATTTTATTTTGGAGCGTGTGGCTTAGTGGACAATCTACAATGAATGGCCCTGAAACCTGGCTGTAAGTAAAATTTTGTTTTCATTGATATTTTTTTCTTTTCTAAGCTTGGAACGTTACTTTTGTTATAGTATAATTTTATGGTCAAAACAAATATACCGC
>CM065701.1:15070464-15090464 GCA_017654935.2 Phymorhynchus buccinoides | reverse complement strand
GTCGCAGTAGTCCTGGAAGTGACGCGCACCACCACCGGAACTGATGTCACGGATCTGAGAAGTCAAGAAACCTAGCGGTCACACCCATTGTGTTCTGCAGAGCAAGCAAGGTCTTGTCTGCATCAAAATGTCGGCATAACAAAATACATTATGGGACCACAAAAGTCAAGAAATGGGAAAATTAAACGCATAGGCAAAACTAAAAAGAAAAGATCACGAGAAAGTTTTCAACAAGATTTTTTTTTTTACAGAGCATTAAAAAACAAAACAAAACAAAAACGAGCGCGTTGAACTGAAAATTTAAAAGTTTTGTTATCCCGACTAATGGATGCTTCCCGCAGGATGATTGATCCTTCTCAGTAAAATTCAAAGATGTTGTGTTGCTTGTAACTTTGATTATGCTGCTTTTTGCTTTTTAATGAGATACCCCTCTCGTGTTTAATTAAGTTTTGCCATTTTTGTTTTGGACTTATAATAGTCTCAATTTCTATTGCCCCCAAAGTAGGATATTATAATGATTCAGTACGGTTTACTCTTACAGATTTCAATTGCGAAAACGTTGCTTTTTGTAAAAGAGATGGCGGAAGAATGAATGGAGCAGGCACTCAAAGGTAAAAACAATTAATATTTTTGCTTGTCTGGTATGATTTAGTTTTAGGTTCTTCGATATTCAATTTTCTTGTTTTCTTAGTTTTAGGAAGGGGGTCACAAACAGAAATAAAAGTGAGAAAGAGACACAGAGAGAGAGAGACAGAGAGACACAGAGACAGACAGAGAGAAAGAGACAGACAGAGAGAGAGACAGAGAGAGAAGACAGAGAGACAGAGAGAGAGAGAGAGAGGACAGAGAGAGAGAGAGAGAGAGAGAGAGAGACAGACACAGAGAGAGTGAGAGAGAGAGAGAGAGAGAGAGCAGGAGAGAGAGAGAGAGAGAGAGAGAGAGAAGAGAGTGAGAGAGAGAGAGAGAGAGAGAGAGAGAGAGCATAAGTAATGATTAATTCTTCAAATAAGCGAGATTTGTTATTGAACTCTTCCTAAACAAGATGGAGTACATATATTGATCTAAAGGCTGTTAAAAGTGCTGGAAAGTTCTTCTGTTTCATTGCTACACAAGCTGTATTCTCACCGTACCATTCCTAACCATCACAAATTTCTGTAAGTGACAAAGGCAATAAAAACACCCACGTGCAAAACGCAACATACCAATATGTAATGTAAGAAGTAGATTATAAACGTTCAAAGATAACATAAGGAAAAACCCACTACCAACAACAAAGACGGCCGAACGTTGCGTCCGAGCATTCAATTTTGATATGTCGAGAGAAAGTTACATTATTTACTTGATTCATACAACTAAAATATAGTTTACCCCACCATTTTAAGTAACAAGATAATAATGCAAAACCTGGACGGTTTCGAGGACAATCCCGTTATATATAACAAAGGCATCAAATGTTGTCTTTATCGTCGTCGTCATCATCATAACCAGTAATATATTTAGTAGTAGTAGTAGTAGTAGTAGTAGTAGTAGTAGTAGTAGTAGTAGTAGTAGTAGTATAGTAGTAGTAGAAATAGTATTAGTATAAGTAGTAGTAGTGAGTAGTAGTAGTAGTAGTAGTAGTAGTAGTAGTAGTGTAGCAGTAGTAGTAGTAGTAGTAGAAGTAGTAGTAGTAGTAGTAGTAGTAGTAGTAGTAGTAGTAGTAGTAGTAGTAGTAGTAGTAGTAGTAGTAGTAATAGTAGTAGTAGTAGTAGTAGTAGTAGTAGTAGTAGTAGTAGTAGTAGTAGTAGTATTGTAGTAGAAGAAGAAGAATAACTGCACAAAATACAGATAATTATCTTCAAATCCCTTCCTACATGCCCTCTTCATTCCCAAATTTCCCCATCCCGATCCCCCTCCGTGCCTCTTCCCCCCTCCTCCCTCCCTTTTCTTCTCATTTCTGCATGTACATATATAAATATTATTTAGCTTTCTTGTTTGATTTACTTTATTTTTCTCCAGGGCTGGGTGAAAAAAAGCATGTAACTGGCTTATCTCATGTTCCCTGGTTAAATAAAATTTCGTTTTCGTTTTCGTTTCTCTCTTCTCAGAGCCCCTAAAAGCCGCCTCACACTGTTCCAACCTGTTAGTTGGAAGATAATTCAGTTGTGAACTTCACTCAATTAGTTGTGGCCGTGTGCCGAATTCACACTATCGGCAAGCACATTGGCTGTATTCCCCACAACTGCCTGAGCGAATTGGAAGTAAATGGTGCAGTCGCCAATTCCTACTGACAGGGGCCTGTATTCACGTTGAGATAGCATGAGACTTATCATGATGCTAACTTAGAAGCTCTTCCGAATGTCCTATAGGATTTAATAGGACTTTTGGAAGAGCTTCTAAGTTAGAGCATCATGCTAAGTCTCCATGCTATTTCAACGTGAATACAGGCCCTGGTTGGAAAGAGTTTCATCCCACCAAAAGTTGGATTTGTGATTTCTGCTCACTCTGTCAATCTAGGGATTCCTTTGTACATCTAAAGAAATAAAAACTGTGGAAAGGTCACAGCCAGCTTCATCAAACTGGGTCGGATAGTCTGAGTCGGATTTTAAGTGCACAAAATAGAGACCCTCAGAATATTATATATTATTGTGTTCTACTTTCAAATTATAATTTCCACACCCCTCCCCTTTCTTTCCCCTCCCATCTTTGAGTTGCTTTGCAAGATTATGCGCTATATAAGCATTATTAATTATTATTTGTTTATCTCCCCCCTCCTCCCATATTGCCAACTGTATTTCTGAAAATACGCTTTTGCCAAATCGTTCAATGACTAACTGCATAATTATTGAAGTTACACATTTACGCGTCCCCCCCCCCCCCCCCCCCCCCGGCATTGAAGCCCCTTTTTCGGCAGAGATCACAGTCAACACGGGGAGTAGTATGTAAATTAGACTAAAACTCCCCCCAAACGATTGGCTGTTTAGCCTATTTTACATACTAATCCCCGTTTTGAATGTCTAAGACGCACTCATGACTATCAGGACCAGATAAATATGAAGAGACTATTATAACCGTTTAAAGATACGAACCCACGCAACAGTATACATTCTATACATTCTTGCAACACTCAAAACTAAGGCAAAGAAATGTTTATAATTTAAAAAATACATTATTATAGTCAAGAATAGGACACGAGTTTTCTCCCCTAAAAATATCATACCCAAACCAAAAAGCCTAAATATACAAAGAGTTCGCAGTCCGCAGCTGACTGAAGCCGGGTTTTTTTTTTACTCCCACCCTTTCACCTACACTACAGGTGGGAATCATTGTGAACTCACTCACTGCCTGTGTTACCACGCTTAGCACTTCCCACCTTCCACCTTTCACCTACACTACAGGTGGGAAGTAAGAACGTTGGCTTCATTCTTTGCAAGGTTGGTAGGCTGCGAAGTAATCACTCTTTGTGACATTTAGGCTTTTTTGTGAACCAAACCAAGGGTCCAAAAATACAGAGTGACTCAAAAACAAAGTGCAAACCACAAAATCGACAATACAGCTAACTGGAATGATCACGATTTCATTATTTTTTTCAGGTTTGTGAATAAGTTTCAATTCATAAACAAGTTAGAGAGAGTTCGCGGTGTCGGTTGTGAGTGTGTGTGTGTGTGTGTGTGTGTGGTGAGAGTGAGAGGCAGAGAAGAGAGACGATACGAGAGACAGAGATTAGAGAGAGAGAGGGAGAGGAGATAGAGCAGAGAGCAGAGAGAGAGAGAGAGAGACAGACAGACAGACAGACAGACAGAGAGAGGAGAGTGTATGCGTGTGTGTGTGCGTGCGCGTATGTGTCTGCGTGCGTGTATATGTTATTGTGTGTGCGTATGCGTGGTGCGTGCGTATGTGTGTGTGTGTTGTGTGTGTGCGTATGTGTGTGTGTGTGTGTCGTAGTGGCGCGTGTGTGTGTGTCTGTATGTGCGCGCGCGGTATGTAGGTGTGTGCGTGTGGATCGTCATGGCGTGTGCGTATACATGCCTGTCTGTCAGTCAGTCTGTCAGTCTGTCTTTCTGTCTGTGTCCGCGTTTGTTTGTTCGCTCCTTGTTTCTTTCTTAGTTGTTGTCGTTGGTGTTGTTGTTTTCTTCTAGGAATGCGTTCATCCCCGAAGTCCGTGCACAGGCTAGAAGAAATAGGTGGACATCAGGAGGCACCCCAGCAACAGGGCCAGAGACACGGCGAGTCAGCACAGCTACATTTTCTATATATAAAAAAACAAAAAACGTACAAGAATTGAAGAAGAAAAAACAACACACACCATTACACTTTCCTCTTATATATATATAGTTTGCTTTAATAAAACTTTTTTGTGTCCAATGTATAAGTTTGTGAACCTAAGAAAGAAACTCAATAACTTTAATTTTAACTTTACGATTTGTTCTTGTGTTCTGAAAAGAATAAAATAAAACAATAATGTGCTGATTTACTTTTTCTCCCAATGGGGGAGATAGACAATGCCTATGCAAAGACAGCTGTTTCGTCTTTGAGAAAGATCTCTTCAGTCTGCATGTCGGCCTGCAAAGAATGTCCACAGTGAACATTCAAGCTGAGCTAAGACGACTTTCTCCAAGAGAATGGTTGTCCTCTTTGTACCAGCCTGAAAGTCCACAATAAAAGCAAACCAGCACTTAATTCTAAAGAAATGGTAAAAAAGTCTTATGTATAAAAAAAATAGAGAGAGACATTAGACATAGAAAAGTTTTATCAATTCGGCATTTCAAATGCACCAACTTTTTAGTCCTACAGAGAGTTGTGTGGAGTGGGAAGTTTGGCTTGTGCGGCTGTTATCTTTTCCTGTATTATTTGATTCATCTGTCCTGCACAGCTCACCATCTGATGGTGATCGCTGGTCTATTGGATTTATTTTTTAACTATATTTATATATATATATAGGTATGAAACATTTCAGTTTACTGCTGGCACCGTACCTCCAGCCGCCAACCGGACACACAAGTTAGAGCATTTTGAAATGCAATAATAGGAAAATTGTTTAAAACTGTTTTTGTCCCTATGTCTTTGAAACGAACATTAAAACCAAAAACCAGTTATATGCTAACTTGGTATCTTGATCTATGTTCTAAAAAACATAAAGAGTGCTAGCTTAGTTTCTCCTCCTTATTAGGGAGGCAATGGCCCCCCGAGGCGTATATGCAAAAAGGTGAAAATGAATGACAAATGAATCAGTTTAATTATTGTCATCAGCAAGAGGTTGCAAGAAAATGAAATGTGTGTGTGTGTGTGTATGTGTGCGTGTGTGTGTGTGTGTGTGTCTGTGTGTGTGTGTGTGTGTGTGTGTGTGTGTGTGTGTGTATGCGTGCGCAAGCGCGTGTGTTATAAGGGAGATTCCACTGTATTGAAAACTAATAACTTGTTTCAAAGAAAGACTGCAGAAATATAAAAAGCATAGTCCCCATTGTAAATTATTTGCAGTTTTTCTTAATTCAAGTTGTTAGTTTTTGAAATAACATCAATAATAAGTCATTGTCCGTGTTGACTCTAAGCCACCGAATGATGTCAGTGTCCCTGAGAGTGCTCATAGGTTTGTTCATTTTTACCAGTTTTAGACTTTATAATTTTATCAATCAATCATTTTTTATCAATCAATCATTTTATTGTCCTGGGACGGTATTCATGTCGAGATAGCATGAGACTTAGCATGATGCTAACTTAGAAGCTCTTCCAATGTCCTATAGGATTTAATAGGACTTTTGGAAGAGCTTCTAAGTTAGCATCATGCTAAGTCTCATGCTATCTCGACATGAATACCGTCCCTGATCTTTAAAAAAACAAAGGAAATGTGTCTTGCAATCGATCAATACAAAAAGCAAAAACAGAATCCAATGCAATAGAGGCGAACACCCTAATAGGGGTGTCTGTACACGTGAGCACCCCCACCCCCACCACGGCAACGGAATGACAGGCCAGTCACAATGTAACTTGCCCGTCACTGTGCCACCATGTGAAAGAGTGAGAAATGCCCACATGCACAGAGACCCCAATGTACCAATGTTGAAGTTAACACCACACCTAAAATCCCTATATGTATGTCTGTCTGTCTGTCTCTTTTTTCTCTCCACGTATGCAACATGTGAGAGCACAGTTACACGCACGCCCACGCGCACGCCACACACACACACACACTCACACACATACACACACATACACACACACACACACACACACACATCACACACACACAGAGAAAGAGAGAGAGAGAGAGAGAGGACGAGAGATGAGAGAGAGAGAGAGAGAGAGAGAGAGAGGAGAGAGAGAGGAGAGAGAGAGAGAGAGAGACCTCGGCACGCACGCACACGCACGCGCACGCGGCACGCGCACACGCACACACACACACACACACACATTACAAATAGCCTGCCTACATATTGAATTCAGAAGCGACACACAGACACCACATGCCTGTGAGAGCATTCACTATCTGAATCTATCTGAATTAACTGCTGTATGAAATTAATCAAACATAATCCGAAGTTCTCATCCCCCCTTTTTGGCTCACTCGTGCTAACTTCGTTAACACAAAGTGAGTCTATAGTATTATAGTTGTTCGGTTGTGTGTGTGTGTGTGTGTGTGTGTGTGTGTGTGTGTGTGTGTGTGTGTGTGTGTGTCGTGTGTGTGTGTGTGTGGTGTTTGTGTGTTGTGTGTGTGTGTTTATGTGTGTGTGTGTTTGTGTGTGTGTGTTTGTGTGTGTGTGTGTGTGTGTGGTGTGTGGTGTGTGTGTGGTGTGTGTGTGTGTGTGTGTGTGTGTGTGTGTGTGTGTTGTGTGTTGCGTCCCATGGTCCTAAATCTCCAAACCGTAACGTTGCCTCTGGAACAGAAGGCATACATTGTTCAAACTTTGCACACATATAGATGTCTATGCAAGCTTTCAAACAATAATGATTTGAATAATTAAATACTTAAACCAACACAGTAAACAAATAACAAACAGATAACATTTTATATTAGTGGGTTAGAGAATATTCAACAGGCAACATGAGTTAAGAAACTCATCAACACTGAAAGCCTCAATAGCTCATTGGTAGAGCATCTGTCTCTCATGCCAATGGTTCCGGGTTCGATTCTCGGCAAAGGCACTTTTTTTTAAGTTGTCTCCATTAACAATAGTTTCATTTGTACTTTAAACATCCCCCTCATGTTTACGAATTTGTTGTCTTATGTATGTCAAATTGTCTTCTGAACGTTACTTGCGTCTTGTCAAAATTATTTATCAAAATGCGAAAGCCAGGCAGCGAATTTCTTTCTTTGAGTGAAGACAATAAAATGATTGATTGATTGATTGATTGATTGATTGATTGATGTGATTTATAGCAAAAAAATCACATGTCAATAATTTCTGATAAACAGCAGGTGGACATGACTGGAAGAAGAAGACATCAATTACTGTGACAATTAAACTAGGGCTTATTTGCACTGGCTCCTTGTGCTAAATCCTGAGGGACTGGTTGGCCTTGGCAATCCCCCCCCCCCTCCCCAACGTCAGGTGTCCTTCAATCATCTCAACCATGAGAAACTGGAGACCCACCCCGAGCAAAGGCGCTTCTTCGCCTTGGCATCTAGGCTGTGTCAGACCAACTGAGATAAGCTAGAACACCAGGGCTACAGCAAAATGTTGTTTTGTTCTGTGTAGTTATGCGGGGATTGTCTTTAGCCATTAGTCAAGGCAAGCTCCTAGCATAACATCATCAGTTCAAAATCCTCCAAAGTCAGCAGTGTGGATGCACACGTGGCGGGGTAATAACAAAACGGGCACACACGCAAGTGTTCTCATCCCTTGTTGGCGCATGTGTGTCCATAGTGTTCGAGTGCTTCGGCTGTTAGGGATGATCCCTGGAGTCTTTAAAGACCCACCACATGACGTGTGAAAATAATGTTTCTTCACGCGTTTTCCCTCTATTCGCTGGTAAGAAATCTTAAGAAATCTTCTAAGCATAAGAGGGAACGTGACACGTGACGTGGTGGGTCTTTAAGACCAGGGTTCATCAACAACAACAACAACAATATGAAGCAACTGCAGTCCAGCCCTCTGGAATAGCAAATGCCTCCTCTGCTATCTGGAACTCACAGCCGGACATGACATACATAATGTACATACTTATACTAGTAGCAGAGAAAAGACAGGACAGACTGACTTACTGCATGCTGTGTTTCCAGCTTTGACGTAGCCATCTTTACAAGCACACTTTGTGTTGTCACATTTTGCATTCTGAAGACACTTGGCAGCATTGTCGCAAGCTTGACCTATTTCCATTTCTGTAAAAAGGAACAAACAAACAAACAAAAACCTAGTTAGCAAATCAAACAAGATGAAGCTCCATACAAACAAATACAGAGTAAGTGTACAGGGATTTTGTTGTATTGACAAAAATCATAACAAAACAATTATTTTGTAGTAGTATCTCCGCAAAATATGCCTTTATCATAGAAAACAACAAAACGATACTTCCGGTTTTAACATTCAATGATTAAGTAAACTTTATCCAAGTGATGAAGTGAACTTTAATAATTGGAATCATTTGAAATATTCGAGTTATGTTCGGGTTTGTTGTTGTTTGAGTTTACAGTGTCTTGAACCTTAGAAAGGAACAAAGGTGTCCAATGTACAATCTATAAAGAATGTTTGGAAGCATAAGTTAGGGACATGGGGCTGAGTATTCCGCGCATATTATGCTAGAAAAATCCACACTTATAAACGGTGAAAGACCGCACTGTCGTATTTTTCTGCACTTCTAATGTGCCAATACGCACTTTCGTGAAAATATACACACAACACAATACGCACTTTCGTGAAATATGCACACAACACATACGCGCTTATGCTCAACTAAAATGTAAAAATGATAACAAAAACAAGTATAAATTGCACGATTATCAGAACATAAAGGAACATCAGTGTCTTACTGCAGGTTTTGTCGTTTTCACAAAAGCTTCCGGTCTCACAATCGTGTTTGTGGTCTTCGCAGTTGCTTCCAGCAGGCACACCTGAAAGCAAAGACGTCAACTGAACAATTAGGCCTAGTTAACGAACAGCATCGTGTCGAGAGGGATATAATTTTATTAACGTTGCGTGATAAAACTTTATTGATTAACTTTTGTTTATGACCTCACTGGTTATTATTTTTAATATGATTTTATTGTTTGTAAATTCAAACGATTCCAAATTTCCTTAAAAGTGTTCAATTGATTTTTTTTATTTATCACATTTGGTGAAGGTTTAGACATAGACGTGTTAAACATGTTAGAGTTGCAGGTCTCGTTTTGTTCAATGACTAACTGCATATATATATATATATATATAGTTTGCTTTGATAAAGCTTTTCTGTGTCCAATGTCTTTATTTGTGAACCTCAGAAACAAAACCAGTTAATGTTAACTTTGAGTAATGTTCGTGTTCAAAAAATAAAAAATAAAAATAAAAAAAAATAAAAATTAAAAAGTTATATAAATTGTGCTGATTTACTTTTTCTCCCAATGGGGGAGGGACAGTGCCTTATGCAAAGACAGCTGTTTCGATCTTGAGAAGATCTCATCAGTTTGCATGATTGGCCTGCAAATTGACTGTCCAGTGGATGGCCAACCTGAGCAAAAAAGACATTCTACAAGAGAATGGTGTCCTCTCTGCATCAAATCGAAAATCCACAATAAAAGCAAACCAGCACAAAGTTAAACCAGAACTAGTAAAAATCTTATGAAAATCTTATGTAAAATGAACAAAATAATAACTTTTTAATTTTTTAATTGTTTTTAATTTTTAATTTTACTTTTTGAACACGAACATTACTCAAAGTTAACATTAACTGGTTTTGTTTCTGAGGTTCACAAATAAAGACACTGGACACAGAAAAGCTTTATCAAAGCAAACTATTCTGCATTTCAAATGCACTAACTTTTCAGTCCTTCAGAGTAGGGGTACGGAGCTGGCTATTCACTGAGATTTTTTCTTTCATGCTATTTTTATCCTTAATTTGGATACCATCTCAGTAGTTAGCCCTCCCTAGTCATGTCTATTAGGTTTTGAAATTAAAATTTCAGAACATTATTATTTTGTTCATTTTACATAAGATTTTCATAAGATTTTTACTAGTTTCTGGTTTAACTTTGTGCTGGTTTGCTTTTATTGTGGATTTTCGATTTCGATTTATTGTGGATTTTCTATTCTGCATTTTAAATGCACTAACTTTTCAGTCCTTCAGAGTAGGGGTACGGAGCTGGCTATTCACTGAGATTTTTCTTTCATGCTATATATATATATATATATATATATATATATATATATATATATATATATATATATATATATATACGCACACGCATGCACTCACAAACACACGCATGCGCGTGTTTGCGTATGCTCACCCACAGAGACACACACATATACACATACATACACACACTCACTCGAGCAGACAGACAAAACATGCATACAAACACAAACACACACACACACACACACACACACACACACACACACACACACACACACACACACACACACACACCACACGCACGCACGCACGCACGCACACGCACACGCGCGCACGCACACGCACGCACACACACACACACACACACACACACACGAACAACAATCCAAGAACAGAGAGAGACACACTTACTGCACTTATTGGTTGAAGTATCACACATGGCGTTGGATCTACATTTGTCCTTGTTGGCATCAGAACAGTCCCCAGCAATGTCCAGTTCTAAACACAGTGATATCATGTCATATAATTCTAAGTGATTTTAAAAAAAGCCACAGAACACCAATGCTTTCAAGCTTTCGAGATTTTTTATTATCTCTTATCTGAAAAATAAGTTTTCAAACTGACATGAGATAAAAAGGTACAGCTAAAACGTTTTATAAAACTTTTCTGTGTCCAATGTCTGTATTTGTGAACCTAAGAAACAAAACCAGTTAACGTTAACTTTATGTATTTTTGTGCTGATTTACTTTTTACTTATTTCCTTATAATTCTAAGTGGTTTGCTTTCCCTTCTTCTCCCACACCCACGCACACAAACTACGTGCACACACATACGCACACGCATACACTCACACACAGAGGCAGACAATGGAGAAAGGTGGCAGAGTGGTTAAGACATTCGCCTGCCGAATGTAATGCGTGACTGCAGCGTGAGTGACCCGGGTTCGAATCCTGGCCTCGCCCTTTCTTTCTAGTTTGACAGGAAAATCGAACTGAACGTCGATTCCTTCATATGGGGACTTAAAGCTAATCTGACCTGTGCGCTTTACGCACGTAAAAATGCCACGGCAGTTGAAAGTCGGTTAGAGCAGGGAGATATCCCGCTGCCTGGTATGACCAAATTGATAGCTAGGTTTTCCAAGTGTGCCCACACCCACTCCTCACCCTGTGCCCCCCCCCCCCCACACACACACAAATTGCGGGGTAGGCGCTGCACTTACGGCGACGCGCTCTCCACGCCTCTTAAATATGTTACCAAAGGTACATTTTTAAGAGTTTATTTCACGTCAAAATTAACATAGAACGTTCATATTGAATATTTATTAACAAAGACGCGAAAAACGTTGAATTTTCTTAAAGTTGTATCTAAACAAAAACGGGGACAACATTCACTTAGGCCTACGTTGATAACTCTGTGTATATCTTTAATGAGGTCGAAATTAACATATGCACAAGACATATTTTTTAGCGCTCCAAAATATTTGAGGGGGTGAACACCGTTGACCAGCAAGGTCAGACGTCGTTTTCGCAGCTGTGCCGTTAATTGACTTATTTTAGTTAATTAATCGGCGATCGGACATCGAAAATGCAGCCATGTTAACTGTGTGACCATTGCCCACCTCCATACGAGTTGCTGGAACATTTGATAAAAGTGTTGTTGTTAAATCAACGTGAAAATGAGTGATACTTGCTGTTATTATGGGCCGCCATAGGAAACGAAAGTAGCGAGGGCAGACTGGTATTGAGTCGGGTTCCAGTTCGTCGAACAACTCAAGTGTTCTAAGTAGTGACGGTGCTCTTGCCAACAACACTCCCAAGAAACAGAAGGTGACAACTAGTACCCCATGTGACAGCGCAAATTGTAACAACTGCGCAAAATGTAACAATGTTCGATTTTGTTACATTTTGCGCGGGCAGCCCGCGCAAATTGCAACAATTTTTACATTTTGCGGTAGGCGCCCACCTTTTGACGAAATTAGCAACAAAAAAATGGCAGTTTTTCGTCATTACAGATCAAATCGAAGTAAAATCTTCAAGGAGTTGATGAATTTGTCTTCATCATAATAATAATAATAATAATAATAAATAAAGCTTCTATAGCGCTCTTCGATGATAAAAAATCATCCTCAGAGCGCTTTACAATATTACGAGAGGGGGAAAAAAACCCAAAAAACAACAACAACCAACTCACGCCGTTCATCCCACGGATGTAGTATTTCACATACACATTATTGACACAAATTCAAAGAAGGGGATTTTAAAAAATAAAAATAAAAATCAAGGCATGGACAAACAGACCCACACACACCTCACCCTTTCAACACGCACGCCATTTATGCACTCACAAATTCTCGGGGAGGGAGAGGGGGGGTGTCATACGAGCTCACAAATTCCCAAAACAATATGTGAATGTAAAACAATATTACGAGAAAGGCAGAGAGAGCGAAGGAGAGATACATCAAATCGAAAGATAAAAACAAAGTCTACATCTAAATGTCCAAATGTTTGTTTGCTTGCTTGTTTGTTTCACTCGTTCTTCATTCGATTTAGCATTATTACTTATTATTACAAGGTGCAAAGTATGCAGGTTGTTTTATTGACTTTCTCTCTCTCTCTCTCTCTCTCTCTCTCTCTCTCTCTCTCTCTCTCTCTCTTCTCTCTCTCTCTCTCTCTCTCTCAATTTGTTTTTCATTTGCACACTTGTTCAGGGTAGTTTTTTATAAAGTATAGCATAATCCTTCGTTTAACTGCATACGTTACCATTTCTCACGTTAGCTTTACCTTGGGGTAACCTACCTACCTGACTCCAACATAATCTTTCTTAGATCCAATATCGAAAACGAAGGTAGGAACGAGTTGTCGTTCTTACTTGTTTTGATATTCTAGATCTAAGAGTACAGTCAGAGAGAGAGAGAGATTCGAAGGAAAATAATGATAAATACAGTTCAGAAAATATCGTAGCTGTGATTTGTTACATCCATAAACAGAACAGTAATTCGGCATTGTTCAGGCGAAAAAAACGCTGTACCCAAGAAGAAAGCAAGAAAGAAATAACACACGAGAGAAAATAATCAATAAAACAACCTGCATACTTTGCACCTTGTAATAATAAGTAATAATGCTAAATCGAATGAAGAACGAGTGAAACAAACAAGCAAGCAAACAAACATTTGGAAATTTAGATGTAGACTTTGTTTTTCGATTTGATATATTATGATGAAGACAAGTTCATCAACTCCTTGAAGATTTTACTTCGATTTGATCTGTAATGACGAAAAACTCTGCCTTTTTTTTGTGCTAATTTCGTCAAAAGGTGGGCGCCTAGCGCAAAATGTAACAAAATCGAACATTCAAGATGAACAACCAAAACACAACGCTGTTCATTTTCAAGCAAGCTTTCGTGTTTTTAACCCTTTCACCGCCAGCCATATTTCAGCCAAAAATGTCCATTAAATTTACTTGGGTAGAGAACAAAATCCATCTGCAGTATTGGTGATTCTTCTGTGACATATATAAAATAAGGTCTATCCTTACTTCCCAAAACTAAGACAATAGAATCTTTGGATAATAGACCCCAATTTGATGCCTTTTAGTGACATAGGTATTAAATCACTGTGGTGCTAAAATGCGAATTTGGCGGTGAAAGGGTTAAACACTTCCTCAGGCTTTCGTGGACCAATGAGAGACTTAGTGCGATTTTTCTCACGCCAGAGGGCATGACGCTCGTGTGGGGCTAATCCTCTCTATATTATTAGTTGGGGATAAAGAAAGAGAGAGAGACAGTGAGTGGTCCTACCATCACTCTCTCTCTCACTACGCCCAAGTAAGAAAATCGCGTGATAAGCCCCTAGTGCATTGACTGCCCTCTGGCGTGAAAAATATCGCCATAGGTTGACCATTGACTGCACTTGCACCTCGAGTATCAAACATTTATAGGCAGAAAAAAGGGGGGAGGGGGGGGGTCTCACAATCATTCAATTTTTTGGTAACTAATCACTGTGACCACAACTCACTCCTGTTTATGTACAAATATCACACTGACAAACATGAACACTGCTAAGCAACAACAATTTAAAAAAAAAGTAATAAAAAGAAGAAAAAAAAGAAGAGAAAATCAAAGGGCCTGCCAACTAAACAAGTTGAGTACAGTTTAAAGTTCAAGACATCTATTTTACTTTTATGTTAGTCACCTCTCTCTCTCTCTCTCTCTCTTCTCTCTCTCTCTCTCTCTCTCTCTCGTCTCTCTCCCTCTCTCTCTCTCTCTCCCTCTATCTCCCCCCTCCTCCCCCCCCCTCCCTCTCTCTCTCTCTCTTCTTCTCTCTCTCTCTCTCTCTCTCTCTCTCTCTCTCTCTCTCTCTCTCTCTCTCTCTCTCTAACGTATGTGTCCTGATGATGACCAGGACGGATTTAACTATCAACAAATCGTATCACCATGTAGCCTACACCATTTAGACAGAGTCCCAGACATTCAGGCCTTCAGGAAAATGGCTCCGTAATTTGTATCTCCAAAATGTATCTCTGAACTTGCGCACTGACACTTTGTGAGACCGGATTTGTTCAATGGCAGAACACATAAGATCTTCCATTTGGTGGTTTGAACTGTTGAAATGTTTTGCGACTAATGTTTCTTTCTTAGTCTTGATGTCCGAGCGGTGTTTTGTGATTCTGTCCTTCAGCTTTTGTCCCGTTTCTCCCACGTATTGATGAGCTCCGCATTTTCTGCAGTCCAGAAGGTAGATAAGGCTTTGTGACTGGCATGTGAAGGAGTTCCGGATCTGGAATCTTTGCTGGGTGCGTACACTTTTGAAGGTGTCTGTGGTACGTAAGTGGGTATTGCAGAATGTGCATTTGTTGGCAGCACACCTGTGGCATCCTTTGTTGGCAGCACACCTGTGGCATCCTTTGTTGGCAGCACACCTGTGGCATCCTTTGTTGGCAGCACAACTGTGGCATCCTTTGTTGGCAGCACACCTGTGGCATCCTTTGTTGTCCGCAGCAGGAGGGTCTGGTTGGCTTTCCGGTCTGAAAGGGGGTGGGATGGAGGGCATTAAAGACCCCCCACGTCACGCGTCACATTCCCTCTTATGCTAGGAAGATTTCTTAAGATTTCGTACCAGCTATAAGAGGGAAAACACGTGAACCCCGTAATTTTGACACGTGACGTGGTGGGTCTTTAACATCCTCCTCAGATTCTTCGAGTTCCGCTCACCTATGATGGGGGGATCCGGTGCTGCCTATTTCATCCGTTTGCTACAGTGGAGAACTTCCATGCCATCTCGCAGCCATCTGTTCAAGGGCGGGTTGGTCGAAAATCGAACATTGTTACATTTTGCGCAGTTGTTACAATTTGGGCTGTCACACCCCATCCACTGTCAAAGAGACTCGGAAAGTTTGCGTATCAGCATCGAGAAGACAACACAATGGAGGTACGGGAGGATAAGGTAGGCAACTCGCAGCCATCGCCTTCCGACGAATCTGCAGCAGTTTTCTCCCCGGAACCACAGCAGCACATTAGCAACGCAGATCTTATGCGTAAGCTGATCGCCAACGGCGTGGAGATCGCCAAGCTATCCCAGACCGTGGAGGAGCTGAGGGCTACCCTGTTCTCGGTCCAGGCCGAGAACGACAAGTTGAGGCAGGAGATCGCAGAGGCCAAGACGAGAGAGCAGCAGACGACGACCCAGCTGACCGAAGCTCGGCACCTTGCCGATCTCGCTGACCGCCGCTCGGAGGAGGTGTCTGCCCACGTACGTAGGAACAACCTCCGCATCTACGGCGTGAAAGAGGAGGCTCAATAGACCGGACAGCAGTGTGAGGAGAAAGTTCCTTCTCTTTTCAGTGACAAACTAAAAATCAGGGGAAACAGGGAAGATGTAGAGGTTGTTTATAGGGTTGGGGCCAGGCAGGGTGGATCGAGTGCTTCAAAGAACACAGGCCGTGGGATAATTGTTCGCTTTGTCTCGCGTCGTGTGAGAGACTGTTCTTTAAGCTCGCAGACATCTGAAGGAAACTAAGATCACTATTGCGGAGAACCTGACACCACGGGCCTATCAGTTGTTGTGTTCCGTAAAGAACGAGAGCATTTGTCAACAGGCGTGGACAAAGAACGGGTGGGTGTTCGTGAAAACGGTGAGTGGTAGTGTGGAGAAACTCTGCGGAGAGCTGGACAACCGAGGGTCTTCAGAGAAGAAGCCCCCCTTGATCAAGTTTTTCGGCCAGCTTATGTTCTGCGTAGTTATGTGGGGATTGTCTTTAGCCATGGTAAGCCAAGCTACTATAGCATAACATCATCAGTCTAAAATCCTTCGAAGTCGGAGTGTGGCTGCCCATGTGGCGGGGTAATCAAAAACCCGGTCACACACGTAATGTTCTCATCCCTAGCTGGTGCATTTGTACCATAGTGTTCGAGTGCTTCGGCTGTTGGGTTGATCCCTGGAGTCTTTAAAGACCCACCACATGACGTGTGAAAATAATGTTTTTTCACGTATTTCCCTCTTATCGCTGGTAAGAAGTGTTAAGAAAACTTCTAAGCATAAGAGGGAACATGACACGTGACGTAGAGGGTCTTTAAGCCAGGGTTCAACAACAACGTGTATGCGTGCGTGCGTGTGTGTGTGTGTGTGTGTGTGTGTGTGTGTGTGTGTGTGTGTGTGTGTGTGTGTGTGTGTGTGTGTGTGTGTGTGTCAAGTCAAGTCAAGTCAAGTCAAGTCAAAATGATCTTTATTGAGGATAAAGGAGTAAGCTTGACAGCTTTTTTTCATCCTGTCCTCAGAATGAAAAGTAATACGAAAGGAACTCGAAAAATAACTCAACATTCCAAACTACTAAACATTAGCCTAATAATATAACGCATTGAAATAACTCTATTGAGAGAGAGAGAGAGAGAGAGAGAGAGAGAGAGAGAGAGAGAAGAGAGAGAGAGAGAGAGAGAGAGAGAGAGAGAGAGAGAGAGAGAGAGAGAGAGAGAGAGAGAGAGAGAGAGAGAGAGAGAGAAAGAATAAATGAATGGGATATTGAAGTGAATGTGGTTGTCCCTTCCCCATTTCATTTCCTCCCCATCACCCATATTAACAAATGTCCCGGACACAATGAAACAAAGCAAAGAACAATCAAAGTATAAACATTGTAAAGTATCAATTAAAAGGACATATCCCGACGGAATAGGTGCTACATTTCTAAAGTTAGAGACTAATTCATAGGGTTACTAACATATGAAATTTAAGTGCTTTCATAAATGATTTATTAATGCAAGTTGATATATTCTTTTTGAAATGCGTTTGCCAAGATTAGATATATGATTTGACCATGATAAATTATTGTCTATAACAACACCTAAGACTTTATGTGAAGATACTTCTTCTATCTTTTGATCTTGAATGAACAATGATGGGAACGAGGAGTTCATTTTCTGTCTTTTTTGTCTCGTGGTAACATACATGCATTTTGTTTTGGTAGTATTTGGTGTGTGTGTGTGTGTGTGTGTGTGTGTGTGTGTGTGTGTGTGTGTGTGTGTGTGTGTGCGTGTGCGTGCGTGTGCGTGCGCGTGTGCGCGTGCGCGCGCGAATCCTTAACACGGGTAGCCAGCTTTTTATAGATGTACTTACTGCACTTGCGATCAGTATCACAAATGGCGTTAACATCCAGACAGGAACCTTGACTACATTCTGTTCCCAATGCAGATTGACCTTGTAAGCCAAAACAAACACACATCATCATCATCATCATCATCATCATCATCATTTTCGTCATCAATCATTGTCCTCATCGTTAACCTCAATAATAATTATTACCATCGTGATTCACCTCATCATTTATTATATAAATAATTGTGGTATCAATAACAGTGGTGGTGGTGGTGGTAGTAGTTTAACATAAATGGAGTATTTTTTCCTCCTGTAGGTCTCCCTGCGTTTAAAAGCGCTGTTCACAAATGTAGCATATAGATATAGCCAGCATTCATCATTGGAAGAAAGTGCAGTTCATAAAGACAGATAGACAAAAGAAAAATCAAACATAAGATATTCAATAACTATTCAGAATAGCACAATGGAAAGCCGACTTTGAATATCTTTATTGCATATAATCATATAATTGTAAGGGACGCAACTCTTGCTTGAGGCCACACTTGTCGGATTACAACCACAACAGTGCACATTATCTGCTGCTGTTAAAATTAGCCTTCCCTAAGACTTCTCTTCTGCACCAGAAGCAGTTAGGCCTCGTTTATTCAGTTCAAAGTGTGGCTAATCCGCCCTATTGAGCAGTCCTGTTATTTGTGTACTTACCTAGTTGCAGACACTTGTGTTGAAATCTTTAGCATGCCAGCTTATGTCTTGTCTGATTGCACGAGGGAAAAACTGTGTTTTATGCATTTTTGTCAATTACTCTACTGATTTTGCAATTGCATCAAATTATAAAATTGATTGATTGATTGATGAGACCAAAGACTCGATCATTCCAAAATACTGAACGCTCTTTCGCCCTGCTTCCACTATCAATGCATAAATACTCCATGGACCTATTTATTTATTTAAGTAAACTGGTAGCCTGCACTAAAGGGGGGCATTGTTTAATATATTCGAATAAATTAATGTTAACTTACAAGTGTTAAAGATAAGTTGGTTGAACAACCCTCCACATAAAAAAGATGAAACAATTAGCCATCAAATGAAAATGAAAGTTAAACAAGTCATCATAAATTTAAAGAAACGGTCCTACCTGACGGCATAGTAAGCATTTACAAATTAATACAGTTATGGAAAATCATGATGTAGGTCAGTTAGATACAATGGAGTTGAACAATCAAACATGCCTAAAGGCCATTTCTATGGAACAGTTCTGTTGTTCGTGATCAGTGTTGGCAACATGTGGTCAACACTAAATAGTCAACATTTAATGTTTTGCAGAATTTCGTACGAAAACAAATCAAACGTATTGTTTGAATTAAACTTCTCTCTTTATAAACACGTTTCATAAGCTTACTTCATCCATAAATTTCAGTAACTCATCTCAACTCAAAACACCTACGTTATCTTATAAACTAAATATGATTATCTTATAACTAAAGTCAGAACAGGAGCGATAATGAAGTGACCAACCAGGGGAGTCCACTTACCTTCACATTGTTCGTTGTTGGTACTGGCATCAAAGTTAGCATCACAGACACAGTTAGTGTCACACGTGGCATGTGTCAGACAATTATCATCTGCAGTAGTACATGCCTCCCCTTCCTTCCATTCTGTCCACGAACATTACTTGCGTCGTGTCCAAATTATTTATCAAAATGTGCATGCCAGGCAGCGAATTTCTTTCTTTCTTTGAGTTTCCAAAAAATATTAATGATAGACTTTGTGTAGAATAGCTGCAGCTCAGATGACGATCTTCAGTGAGAGATTGATGGAGGGTGTGGTGGTGGAGGGTTTGGACATGATTTGAAGGAGAGGAGGGAGAGGAGGTAAAAGAAAGGTGAAGAAAGGCAGGGAGGGAGATGGCGGGTTGGGGAGTGGTGGACGAAAGTAGTGGGGAGGAGGGAGGGGGGGAGGGAATTTATATGTGGTATTTGAATTCTTCCATAATCATCATCATCATCATCTTCATCATCATCATCATCATCATCATCATTAAGATTCTCCCGTTTTTGTGGGATAGGGGAGCATGGGGTGAGATGCCGATGCTAGGGGAAAAGCATGTTTTGTTAACGTCTTAAGTTTGAAACAAAACAAACACTTTTTTATAGAATGAGCAGTAAGAGAA
>CM065701.1:15062964-15065464 GCA_017654935.2 Phymorhynchus buccinoides | reverse complement strand
TTCCTCACTACTCAAATTTTTCCCTGCTATTTTCAAACAATGAAAGCCTGTGATTGGTTTATAGCAGTCGACACATCACAAGATGATGCTATAATATTATGCATACTAGTACCGAACAATCACGCGCCGGTTACATCATTATCACATGCCGACATTCCTATCCTTCTCGTGATTGGAAAGGAAAGGTTCAAAGGGCACCGACTGTTGATGTCACTTTCTCGTGATGGGGAACGGAGATAAGGGGGGTAAAGGGAGATCACCACTGTAGGTGTTACATGCTGACAGGGGAGGTAAACCGGGATTCAAAGAGATAAATGCCTTAATCGGCGTCTGTTAGATGGTGAATGGCAATTAAAGTGGCGGCCCGAGAAAAGAAGGGGGGGGGGGGGTGCCTGTAGATAAGAAAGAGGGGTCACGCGGGACACATACGTCACAGAATCCAAGAACAGAGAGAGACACACTTACTGCACTGATTGATTGAAGTATCACATATGGCCTTGGATCTACAGCTGGCATTGTTGGCACCAGAACAGTTCCCACCAAAGTCCAGTTCTAAACACAGTGATATATAATTCTAAGTGGTTTGCTTTCCCACACCCACGCACACAAACGTGCACACACATACGCACACGCATACACTCACATACAGAGGCAGACAATGGAGAAAGGTGGCAGCACTTGTGGTTAAGACATTCGCCTACCTGATGTAATGCGTGACTGCAGCGTGAGTGACCCGGGTTCGAATCCCGGCCTCGCCCTTTCTTTCTAGTTTGACAGGAAATTCGAACTGAACGTCGAGTCCTTCGGATAGGGACTTAAAGCTAGTCTGACCCGTGCGCTTTACGCACGTTTAAAAATGCCACGGCAGTTGAAAGTCGGTAAGAGCAGGGAGAAATCCCGCTGCCTGGTATGACTAAATTGATAGCTAGGTTTTCCAAGTGTGCCCCCACCACTAATCCTCACCCTGTGCCCCCCCCCCCCCCAACACACACACAACATTGCGGGGTAGGCGCTGCACTTGCGGCGACGCTCTCTCCATGCCTCTTAAATATGTTACCCAAAGGTACATTTTTAAGAGTTTATTTCACGTCAAAATTAACATAGAACGTTCATATTGAATATTTATTAACAAAGACGCGAAAAACGTTGAATATTCTTAAAGTTGTATCTAAACAAAAATAAGGGGACAACATTCACCTACGTTCATAACTCTGTGTATATCTTTAATGAGGTCGAAATTAACATATGCACAAGAAATATTTTTTAGCGCTCCAAAATATTTGAGGGGGTGAACACCGTTGACCAGCAAGGTCAGACGTCGTTTTTGCAGCTGTGCCGTTAATTGACTTATTTTAGTTAATTAATCGGCGATCGGACATCGAAAATGCAGCCATGTTAACTGTGTGACCACTGCCCACCTCCATACGAGTTGCTGGAACATTTCCTAAAAGTGGTGTTGTTAAATCAACGTGAAAATGAGTGACACTTGCTGTGACGGTGCTCTTGCCAACAACACTCCCAAGAAACAGAAGGTGACAACTAGTACCCCATCCACTGTCAAAGAGACTCTCGGAAAGTTTGCGTATCAGCATCGAGAAAACAACAAAATGAAGGCACAGGAGGATAAGGGAAGCAACTCGCAGCCATCGCCTTCCGACGAATCTGCAGCAGTTTTCTCCCCGGAACCACAGCAGCACATTAGCAACGCAGATCTTATGCGTAAGCTGATCGCCAACGGTGCGGAGATCGCCAAGCTATCCCAGACCGTGGAGGAGCTGAGGGCTAACCTGTTCTCGGTCCAGGCCTAGAACGACAAGTTGAGGCAGCACATTAGCAACGCAGATCTTATGCGTAAACTGATCGCCAACTTTTTCGAGGAATTATTAGTTCAGTACACCCCGCAAGATAAACATTTCTATAATTGACATTCCCACCCTAGCACAAGATCAACCCAACCGATATCTCTCCTTCAACTATCACACATCGGACTCTACTCACTCTCTCTCTCTTCTCTCTATCACATCTCTCCTATCTCCCTCTCATCTTCTACTCTCTCTCATCTCTACTCTTCCTCTCTCATCTTCTGTCCGCTGTCTGATATCAATGCCTTAATTTTGCTTCTTTAAATCCGCCCACCCTTCCCCCGATTATACAGGCAGAAAGGTCGATTCATTAAAATTTCAATTTCGATTTCTCTCTCTCTCTGCTCTCTCCCTCTCCTTCTCTCTCTCTCTACTCTCTCTCTCTCTCCTTCCCTCCTTCCCTCTCTTTCATTGTTTTAGTTTTTTTACATAATAAAATACAAACATATATTTTGACAATGACAAATTTTCACTGTGCTTGGCTATTTTTTAAATCGTCTTGCTATGCTTTACATTGTCTACTGTTTTCCTTGTTACTTTATTATGTGGTTTACCTTGCATAACCTTTCCGTTTTCATAACATATCTCTCAACACCTCGATACTAGAGTGCACACCTGCGCGCGCGCACGCAACAAAC
>CM065701.1:15024995-15062464 GCA_017654935.2 Phymorhynchus buccinoides | reverse complement strand
TTTATATTGTAGAGAAGCCTTTGGGCAGGGTGCATCCCCACTCTCCCGGACAAAGGGATTTTGAGGACGAGAGTTGGCGTCGGGGAAGGGAAAGGCCCCTAAAGGCCAACCAGATCCGGCAATACCACTCACCTTCTTCTTCTTCTTCGATCGCTCAGACAGTTTACTGTCAATCATGAGCACAGATGCAGTCATGCTGCCGTTATGCACCTAATTAGGCCCAGCAAGTCCGACTTCGGCTGGAGGGAGGAGGACACACTTTCTGAAAGTGTTTCTTGAAAAGAAGAAAAAAAAGGCGGCAGGAGAACGTACCAGTACAGGCAGAAAGATAGTAGACGACAGTAAGCAAAATATTTGCTCCCTTTGGACTGCATGGTCTCGGATTCTGCGACTTGAACAAACCGGGGTGTAGCTGCGAATTGGGATTCGGAACGAGCCGGCATGGGAGCAAACACCACTGTACGGCCCAGAGAAGAAGAAAAAAAGAAAAAAAAAGGAAAAGGCAGAGTCGAAGAAAGGGATAGATTAGAGGAAGTTACAAGCACAGAACTTCCAGAAGGTGGAGGAACTATTTATGCAAAAGACCCCGCCCTGGTATTCCCACGGGGGTGTGGAGGGTAGGGGGGGGGAACCACTCGCCTGAAAATCCTAACACCCGGGATGGGCCGGATCCCCCTTCTGCGAGTGTCGAGGTAGAGGTCCTCATTGGGGGCCTTGCCCAGCAGGGTTCCGTGGGCCAGCTGGCTGTAGGCCAGCACCATCACCACGGAGCACAGCGTGCCCGCCACCAGGCCCAGGTCCAGGTCACCCAGCACGCTGAACAGCACCGTCACCACCCAGATGATGAAGTCCCCTTTGTTCACGTACCACAGGCCCCGCACTTTGCCCACCTGGGATATAAAGGAGGAGGATGAGGAGGATGAGGATGAGGAGGATGGGAGGAGGAGGAGGAGGAGGAGGAGGAGGAGGAGGAGGAGGTGAATTTGTAAAGCGCATTCAGCAGTCAGATGATGAAGTCCCCTTTGTTGACGTACCACAGGTCCCTTACTTTGCCCACCTGGGGTATAAAGGATGATGATGATGATGATGATGAGGAGGAGGACGAGGAGGTGGAGGAGGACTTGTAAAGCGCATTTAGCAGCCAGATGATGATAGCAGCTGAGCTCCAGCCCCCCCCCCCCCCCCTTCCCTTTCCCCTTTCTGTACTAAACATTTTCTCCTTTCATGTTGATTCCTTATTAATGTATTTATCTGTTTTTCTTTTTTTCTTTTTTACTTGTTTATTTACATAACTTTTTTATTTTTATATAATTATATAATCTTCATAAAATTAAACATGTTTATTTTTATATTATTTGATTGATTTATTTGTGTTTTTATTTTTACTTTTTTTGTTATTTTTTTTTTAATGATTAGGCCTTATTTTTTATATTTTTTTATTTTATTTCCATTTTTTAATTTAAAAAAAAAAAAAATTCCTTAACACTATTGTGACTGGCACCGCATCAGTGAAACCACTCTGCTGGCCTGAGGCTGCATTGGAAAAAATATTGTTGAATGACTGCTTGTGATCAAACAAACTTTCTGTATTTTATGAAACATGGATGCTTAATTCAATGTTATGCTTTGTGAAAATATTGCATGAACGATTTACAGCCGACATGCTGCTTGACTTCGAGATCGAACTCCGCGACGAGATCTAACGATTCGCCGATAACAACACTTTTTGTTGTCACATTCTCACTCTAGAGTACTCGCACTGGGCACTCACTGTTCAATTTAATCAGTACTTACATTATTTTCACTACTTTCATCCTTAAAACCTGACTGATTTCCAGCATTACTTTCATCTTCATCAAGTTCGAGCAACCAAACAATCTCCTCGCCACTCAGACCTCTAAATTTTGACAATTTTCGTGCAAAAATCTCCTCAAATTTCGACTGCACACGGACAAGCAATTCCATTTTCGTTTCAGTATTCCGGGGAAGTAACTGTAAATCAAACAAGGAAAGACCGCTGGAATAATAGAGTTTTGTACCTTAGACCGTTGTACCTACGATTGGAGGTTCCCGGCAGATAGAGATGTTCTGCGGAACCTACGATCGGAGGTTCCCGTCACGGACCCCCTCCCTCCTCCCACTCACATCCCTCTTTTTTCTCTCCGACGTGAGTATTGTGGTTGTGTGTGTGTGTGTGTGTGTGTGTGTGGGTTTGTGTGCATATGTGTGTGTGTGTGTGTGTACTGTTTGTGTGTGTGTGTGTGTGTGTGTGTGTGTGTGTGTGTGTTCACACCCTGCTTCCTCAAACCACTACCATCATATCCTCCCTTTCCCCTTAATTCTGTCTTTTTACTTTCACTGTCTCATTTATTCATGATTTCTACTCACACTACCTAACCTCAATTAACCCTCACTTTTCATTCTGAGCTCTATTCAGTTTTTTGTTGTTGTCTTGCTTTTAAACTCTGTCTCTCTCCCCACTAACCCCCAGTCTGATGAAAGCTCTACGAGCGGAAAGCTTGCTTCTTCCCCTTTTCTACTTTGAGCACCCAACCCAAACCCTGGTGAGTTTCCCAATTCTACCATTTTCGTCCCTCTTACCCTGATAAGTAAGATGTCCAAGTTCTTTATCAATCACTCCCCGGACCCAACTTGATCCCATGCTGTTTATGGTTATTCTTGTTATTAAAAGAGAAGTTAGGGAAGAAAAAACCCGAGAATATTCTCCCGTCCAAGGCCTGCAAAATGCATCGATTTCACAGATCAACGCCTTCTTTCTGTCGGAGTTCTAAAAAGTATTTTAACCAAACCCAAAACGCTTGAAAATGTGTGTGGTTATCGGAGAAGGGTGGCTTACAGTCATGCAAAAGCTTCATGTAAACCAACCGCTCAGTTGCTGTTTTACAACAGTAAGAACATTATTTATTGACGGGCCCACGTATAATGTAGAAAAACAACAACCATGCAACTGTTGAATCAACCTGCGTGAATCAGAAATGACAAATGTGATATGCATTGTCCATTTCATGAAAATGAATGGACAATTTCGCGGATTAAGGCGTAACAACATAATGCATAGTGCATAGCTTCCAGGGCTCCCAGAGACCCCCTTTTGAGGGTCCACGAAGCAACACAATTCTAAAGGACCACGTAAAAGAATGTACAGTGGGTCCCAGGGATGCACTATAAAAATTATTTTTAAGCATTCGCAATGCCCCTGGGACCCTCTATCCCGCCTCTAGGACCCTCTATACTGTAAGTGAAGGAGTCCCTGGGACCCCTTTGTTTTGCGGGACGATTGGGAGCCCCGAGCTTGAGTCACCTGCAGCAGGAGGTCCTTCATGGCCACGATGATCATCACGGAGAGCATGGCGATGGGCAGGGAGACGAAGAGCGGGCCCGCCACCAGCAGCACCAGCAGCAGGAACAGCGCCGTGCTCAGCCCGTTCAGCGTGGACCGGGCCCCCATGGAGCTCAGCATCATGGTGCGGGGCGGGGAGATGCTGGAGGAGAAGTTCTTGAAGAACGAGCCCACCACCTGAATAAAATGATGAAAGCCGGCGACATACAGAGTTGCTGGGTGGTCTTCGCGTTTCCCTAGAGGTTCTCCAGACATTATTGTTCTTTGCATTTTCTCTAGTTTCTCGAGAGTTATAAAAATAACTTGTATTAATTAAATAGGCCCCTCTATTTGTACATAAACAGGAGTGAGAGTGAATTTGTTACAAAATAATGGAATGATTGTGAGCCTTTTTTCTGCCTATAAATTGCTCGTATTTGACGTGCAAGGGCAATCGATTGATCACGAAGCCTGAGGAAGTATTGTAATAAATACGAAAGCTTGCAATGAACAGTGTTGTGCTTTGGGTGATCATCTTAAGTATTCATTAAATAAGACTGAAAAGTATTTAAAACGAAAATTATGCTTTTTATATCTTTTTTTTCAGTCTTTTTTCCCCTTCTTCATCGAACACTAGATGGTGACACCAATGGCCCTCACGAAGGAAGCAGTTGCCCGAAGGTCCGCCAGGCTGCCGTAGAGTTTGTCCCTAAGTGATGTTGGGTTTGGCCATGCTGCTTGTCTGGGGGCTTCGTGGAGCTGGCATTGTTGCAATAGTCTGCTTTGCATGCGCACATCTCAGACTTGCCAGTCTTGAATGCTTGGGACATATGAGCGCGCAATCTGTTGTGTCCGGTCCTCAGCCTGATAAGAATGACCTGGTCAGATCTGGCCAGTTTGTGACAGCAGTCAGACTGGTTGAAGCTTGGGTGATGTTTTTTTTTTGGGGGAACAGGGCTTTGATTACAGTCTTTTCTTCTCCGTAAGAGACCTATCTGTCCTCTTGTTCCAGCTGCCCTCCCTCTTTTGAGAGCCTATCCGCTTCTTCGTTGCCATGGATCCCACAGTGTGCTGGGACCCATGCACTGCAGGACCAGATCTCTTTGCGCTGTTGTCAGCTCATTGAGGTCTTTTGTTCGGGGCTTGTGGAGTGCACTCAGGACAGAGAGAGCATCTGTGAAGATGACCACTTTAGACTTAGTCCGTGGCAAGGTTGGCTCTGATTTTTGTGGCTGCTGTTTTGAGGGCTTCAGTTTCAGCTTTGAAGTTCGTGGAGTATTTGTCAGTGTACTTCTCCATCCTTGTACCCGATATACACTCCACCCTCTCCGTCTCGGACAGCTTCAGACGCAGATCCTGGTCATCGTCGATGTTGATGACGTGAAGCTCGGCGGTCAGCTTGGCCAAGGAAATGGTCAGCGCCAAGATCCTTGTCTCTCCCTACCGCCACCCCTCCTACCCCTACCACCTCCACACTCCACTCCCTTCTCCCCCATATAATAAAATCTACTATAATGTATTAGTTTACCCCCCATCCCCCACCCACACCCCGTCCCCTCACCCCATCTATTTTCTCGGCTCTTTTTTAAGTCTCGCCTTTCTTAGTGAACATTAAGCAGAACGTTAGCAACTTTTTGAGCTAAATATGTTTTCTTAATAACCGTTGTCACTTTGCCATCAAGTCGAACAGACGGAACAGCCATAGCGTGGCCTATATCGGGATTTCCCCAGGACTGTCACGCGTCTTTTTGTCACTAGTGTCATACACTGACTACGGGAAACTCCGTTCGTAGCAAAACGGCTGTTCTATCAACACATCCCCTCCCCCCCCCCCCCCCCCCCCCCACACACACACACACTATTGTCATACCTTCGCATGCATATTTCTAATTGTCTAAATGGATGAAAGTTAACGTTAAATATTTTAAAAAAACAAAGGTTTAAGAAAAAAATGCCCAAACTACAGTAAGAAAGGCGAGAGTGAAAAAAAGCCGAAAGAGCCGATAAATTAGAGGGGAGGGGGGGGGGGGGGGGGAGAAGGAGGAGGAGGATGGTAGGGAGGTTAGCTAAAATTCACGACTGCCCAAACCTGACAGAGGCCGTAAGCGATGAGCTCCTGGTTATCGTCGATGTTGATGACGTGAAGCTTGGCGGTCAGCTTAGCCAGGGAGATGGTCAGCACGAAGATGAGCACGGCGTCCACTACGGCGTGGGGAAACACGATTCTGGACATGACGTCCAATGAAGGGGTAGAAGGGGTTGGCATACCTAGGACAATCAGGCATCAGAATTGTCAGAGGATCTGCGAATTTCAGAGGATACCTAGGACAACCAGGCATCAGAATTGTCAGAGGATCTACGAATTTCAGAGGATACCTAGGACAACCAGGCATCAGAATTGTCAGAGGATCTGCGAATTTCAGAGGATACCTAGGACAACCAGGCATCAGAATTGTCAGAGGATCTGCGAATTTCAGAGGATACCTAGGACAACCAGGCATTAGAGTTGTCAGAGGATCTGCGAATTTCAGAGGATACCTAGGACAACATAGGCATTAGAGTTGTCAGAGGATCTGCGAATTTCAGAGGATACCTAGGACAACCAGGCATCAGAGTTGTCAGAGGATCTGCGAATTTCAGAGGATACCTAGGACAACCAGGCATCAGAGTTGTCAGAGGATCTGCGAATGTCAGAGGATTCAGAATTTCTGACAAGAGGCAGGGCTCCCAGGGAAGGACTAAAATTCTCAAGGACCCTCTAAACAAAACTGTGCAGGGGGTCCCACGGGTGCGCTAGAACATTTCTTTTTAGCATTCGCAATGCATTGGGAGCTTCTATCCTGCCTCTAGGACCCTCTATACTGTAAGTGAAGGAGTCCCTGGGAGCCCTTGTGTTGCGGGACGTCTGGACGATTGGGAGCCCTGAAAGGATTGGCTTCTCTTGTCAGAGGTTTTGCCTTTTTATGCAGTTATTTTTCTCTCTCTGTTAAATAGCATTTCTCACGATACGAAATCTGTTTTTGTGTGATGGTGTTGGGAACTCATTTCAATGTTGTCCCTCCTCAGTCTAGGGCCTTGATGGCCCTTTTACCACGGTTTTCAGAGGATTGGACTTCAGACTACTCTGATGCCTGGACAATGGATACAGATGCAGATCAACACCCCCCCCCCCCCCTCCTCCATTTCTCGGTTCTTTCCGTTGTTTGTCCAGTCCTGTCTTTTTAGAGCATGATTGAGCACTTAAACCTCTATCAACTATGTGTTTTTAATTTTCATCCATTTACGCAATTTTTAAATAAATGCATTCAATAATAGTAGAAGATGATAAAGGCAAGACGAAAAGAACGCAATGAACCAAGACTGTGTCAGGGGGTGGGAGTGGGTGTGTGGAGTGTTGATCTGCATCTTTACCGGATAATGAGAACGGATCGCAACATTCATGTCAAGTTTTGCCCGTCGCATCGCACACCGCATTGAATTAATAAGAAAAAAAGGTTAATAATCATATATATATATTGGTGAAGACGGGGTAGAAAGCCCATGGACGGGTAAGAAGCCCATGCCAATTATAATAATAATAATAATAATGAATATTTAGGGCGCTTAATCTTAACAAAAGCCCTAAGCGCTTACAATCATGATAAAAACAATACTAACAAAATGAAAAGCTAGACAACACACAAAACACTCACACGATTTTGAGGTCAAACACACACACACACACACACGCGCGCGCACACGCACACACATTACTCAATGGATAACCATTGCAAGAGGAGGAGGAGAAAGATTGTTTTGATTATGTTATCTCATGAAATAAAGAACATTTCACTCAAATTTGCCCATGAGACGAATGCTAAACATTAACACTCGTCTCATGGGGGAAATGTGACTGAAATTTGCTTTATTTCATGATAATTGGCATGGGCGTCTTACCCGCCAATGGGCTTTTTACCCCGTCTTACCCTACCAGTACTGTTAAAAAAAAGAAACGCGACAGTGTTCAGAAAGGCAACTGGACGTGGCACGCTGGTCAGGTTCTGTACAGATAAAGGGAAAACAACCGATCCCAGGGATCGGGTCGTTCTCGACAGAAAAGCTCTGCCCCGCGCGGTGGCTCGCACAGGAGAGAACAAAGAAGGGCGAACCGTCTCTCTCGCCAGCTGTGATTCAAAATGTGGCGCGTGCTCAGCGCCACGGACCCTCCCCTCTTTTATAGTCCGGCCGTGCCTTTAACGGACATTTGATAGTGAATGAAATGTCGAAGGAGCAACCGTTAAGGTGATTATATGCAATGCATTCTCTAATATGTATTCATTTTGATAGAGATGTATGGTGAGGATGCGTGGGCCAGTTTGTTAGAAATGTTTGTACGAATGGTGAGTGAAAAGCGCATTGAGTTGCTTTGCAAGATTATGCGCTATATAAGCATTATTAATTATTATTTTTATTATTATCTAGTCTGGACATTCTCGCTTTTTCCTTTATTCAATTTGTTTCTACAATGTGTTTTGTATGCAAATAAATAACGATAAGTTCAAAGAAATTGGACTGTTGCGTTTCTCCCTTCTTTTTTTCAGCAGTTATAATTATGATGAAGGAAAGAAAGAAAGGGGGGGGGGGGGGGAGAGAAGGCATGTAGGTGGTTTGGGAACACAGTCCTTTAACCCTTTCGCCGCCAGCCATTTTTCATCCCTAAAAGTAAAACACCATTAAACTTACCTGGATAGAAAAAAAAAGATCTGCAATATTGCAAATTCCTCTGTAACATGCATAGCATTAGGCCTATCCTTGCCTCCCAACATTACCAAAATATGGTCTTCAGATAACAGACCCTGGTTTGATGCTTTTTAGTGACATGGGTGTTAAACCATGGTGGTGCATAAATGCGACATTGGCGGTGAAAGGGTTAAAACAAAAAGCGTTCTGCATATAATAATAGCATTTAAATCAACAACAACGACAACAACAGCGAACAAACAGCAACAACAAAATCTGTTCTGTTTCTATTGCGTTTCCCCCCTGTGCATATCGACTTAGTTTGACTTGATGTATGCTGTTTCCTGTTATACTGTGTGGGGTTGGTTGCTTTGTTTACATTTAATGTCAAAACCATTTGGTTGCCTCCGTATGTTCTGGATGACGATGATGATGATGATGACAATGGCGATGATGATGACAATGATGATGATGATGATGATGATCATGATGATGATGATGATCATGATGATGGCCACGATGACCACGACGATGATGGTGATAATGACGATGACTTCAACGAAGAGACAATGGCGATGATGATGATGATGATGACAACGACGACGACGCTCATAACGACGACGTACGATGTCGACGTCGACCTCGACGACGACGACGTTGATATACATCCACAATGACAACGACGCTGATAATAACAACGACAACAAATCGATGGCTTAGAGTCAAAACTATCTTTAGATAGTCCATTGACTTATTATTGATGTTATTGAGAAAAAAAACCTAAGAACTTGTATTAATAAAAAGAGTGCAAATAATGTAAAATGGGGATGATTCTTTTTATATTTATGCAGTCGTTTTTTTTGTTTGTTAAACAACTTATTAGTTTTCGCAATATGTTCAATAATACGTCAACTCCAAGCCATCGAAATACCCTGAGGCACTTCCCCGACCACGGCGACGCCGAACCGCCCGTTGAGGTCCGCCAGGTGAGACACCAGGGTGGCGACAACCACCACGACCAGCTCCCCAGGAACAAGGACCTTCAGCCTGTGCTTGTAGCGCTTGTTCCCGTAGCCGATGGCCAGGAGGAGGGCCCCGCAGAAGAGGCCCACGACGACGTCCCCGACGTTGGTCTCCTCGAAGTGCCTGAAGACATCCACGGTGGTGAGCACCAGTTTGCCCCAGCCCGACTGGAAGTGTAGCTCCAGGTGGAACAGCTTGACTACCTGGGTTGTTGTGGTTTTTTGGGTGGTTTTTTTTTAAAGAGGGAGAGATTTGAAAGACGTTTGAAATCAACAGAAATGAGAAGAAAAGTGTACAGACTTTAATGAAGAAAATTTAAACTTATTCTCTCAACCCATACAGTGTCTACTCACTCGTAGCTTTCCCCAAGCATCTGCCTGGCTTCCTCAGCGCTTGCACACTGAAGGTGGAGACTTGGAGTTCAGTCAACACGCCGGTGAGATGAACTCACGACGTGCGACTGAATAATGGAGTTATAGACTGCTGGCAAGACGAGTCTGCCCCTGTCTCTGTTCAGAAGTGGATTTAGTGGCCGCGATATGAATGGCCTCCTTCACTCCTCGGCGGAACCAGTTCCGTGTACAGACTTTGTTATGTAACAGACTGGTTGACATCAACCAGCTGCCGTGGCGTAGTGGTAAAGCCGCGGACTACTGGTTGGGAGCTATCGGGTTCGAATCACATCAGAGGTGAGGGTATTTTTCTCCTACCCAGAGTGAGTGGCTTTGGTGCTCAATGGCAAGACTGAAACCACGCAGTGGAAACGGATGCGATTCTGAGTGTTGCTCTAATTTCATGATCAACACTGCAGGTGTCTGTAGTTCTCGGGCCTGGTTAACGCCGGGATATCATTATGAAAAAAGCGTAGAATACAGCCCTGTCACGTACTTTCAGACCGATAAGGAACTCGATCATCATTATCATCATTCTCATCTGTCTCAGTTCCATCAATCATGAAAGGGAAAAAACAAATGTATCAGATTCTGTGGCCTTGCATGCCCTGCTCTCATGGTGACCTCAGTTTCGATTTCCAATCCAGTTTATGCCCTTGTTGTGTTCGTTTCAAAGTCATGCCATGACTTTGACATGGGGATCAGTGTGTTCTGGGGAGATGTCGATGTTCGGTCGTGGTGGCGCCCTCTGAGGAGGACCTGACTCACGCTGGCTCCGTGACTAAGACATTATTGGCGACAGTAGGGGGCTTAGTAGGTGGTGTCCTGCGTACAGGCTCCACTTAACTCCACCAAATGCATTTGCCACGAGTGTTCGTTCTCTATACTAGACTACTGAATTGCCTGAGCTCGTTCTGTCCGAGTTGCGTTGACCTCTCTAATTCAACTCTCTAAATTCAAGGTCTCCAGCACACAGCAAATGCCTTATTGTCAGAAAACTGTCTGAGCGATCAAAGAAGACGAAGAAGAAGAAGAAGAAGAAGAAGAAGAAGAAGAAGAAGAAGAAGAAGAAGAAAAACAAAGAAGAAGAAGAAGAACAAGAAGAGAAGAAGAAGAAGAAGAACAAGAAGAAGAACAAGAAGAAGAACAAGAACACGAAAAACACGAAGAAGTAGAAGCAGAAGAAGAAGAAGAAGAAGAAGAAAAACAACAACAAGAACAACAACAAGAAGAAGAGGAGGATTAAGAAGAAGAAGAAGAAGAAGAAGAAGATAACGAATCTACTACACCTTAGCCAATGATCTTACCTGGCTCGAAGAAGAAGAAGAAGAAGAAGAAGAAAGAAGAAGAAGAAGAAGAAGAAGAAGAAGAAGAAGAAGAAGAAGAAGAAAAACAAGACGACGACGAAGATAACGAAGCTACTACACCTTCGCCAACCACCTTACCTGGCTGATGGTGATGTGCACGGCGGCGGCGAAAGAGAACCCCCCGATGAAGGAGTTGGACATGTAGTTGGTGAGGAAGCCCATGCGCAGCAGACCCATGCTGATCAGGATGATGCCCTCACACATGGCGGCTGATGTGCCCACCATTACCTGCCACGAGTGAGCCCAGAACGGCCTTTTAGTGATTTGTGCATGCCACGAATGAGCCCAGAACGGCCTTTTAGTGATTTGTGCCACGAGTGAGCCTAGAACGGCCTTTTAGTGATTTGTGTCACGAATGAGCCAAAGGACCTTTAGTGATTTGTGTCACGAATGAGCCAAACAGCCTTTTAGTGATTTGTGCGACGAGTGAGCCAAACGGCCTTTGAGTGATTTGCGTCACTAATGAGCCAAACAGCCTTTTAGTGATTTGTGTCACGAATGAGTCCAAACTGCCTTTTGTGCTTAGTGATTTGTGTCACGAATGAGCCAAAGGACCTTTAGTGATTCGTGTCATGAGTGAGCCCAACGGCCTTTTACTCCAACAACTCTGCAGCACTGATGCTCTGGTTACCACCACCACCATTCTGACGACTCCCCTCCTTAAGGAACGTCTTGGCTTCTCCCACTCCCACTTCCTTGTCATTCTTTTTTTAAATACTATTTGACCCACTCATACCTTATACTCAAACAACTCCGCAGCACTGAAGCTCTGTCTACCACCACTATAGTACTGTCTCATAATTCGGTCTTTTGGGGTTATCTTTCTCTACTGCCTCGTTTTGAAGTCGGTTTGGGGTAGTTCCGGTTCAAACACAGAATTAAAAAACGGAAGTTACCTACCTTAAACAACAACTATATTTTGTTCTTGTCTTCTTCAAGTCTTAGGGTATCAATGTGGTCGTATCAAGTAAACAAATAAGAACATAACTGTTTATAGTCAACAATATTATGAAATCTCCAAACTGATAACTGAGCAATTAAACACCCCTCCATTACAATTACGGAGCAGCCATGCCGTGTTTACAGCATTTTCTAACCGGAACTAAGCGTCCTAACGGGCACAGAACTCGTCTGTTACTTCCGTTTTCATTTCTCAATAGTGCTATACCGAAAGTTCTCGTCGACGCGTCAAGAAACCTCTCGGTTCACGCTCGTTCCTTATACTCCCAACAACTCTGCAGCACTCACGCTCTGGCTACCACCATCACCATTCCGACTCAGGCTCCCTCCTCAAGGGACGTCTTGGCCTCTCACGCTCACTCCTTTGTTCTTTCTCTTTTTTCCCCTTTCTTGCTTTTCACACTCAATCTCCTACCGTATACTCCAATGCACTGATGCTCCAGTTAATAACCACTATTCTGAAGGCACTTCTCAAGAAACCGCTTTGATTCTCACTTTATGCACTCCTTTTTCTTTACTTCTTTTTTTAAATACTCCTTGACCCGCTCATACCGTATACTCCAACAACTCCGCAGCACTGATGCTCTGGTTACCACCACTATTCTGAAGGCTCTCGTCAAGAAACCTCTCAGCTTCTCGCATTCACACTCGTTCCATTAAATAAAACAATCTTTACTCCTACCTTATTCTCCAACAACTCTGCAGGGCTGAAGCTCCGGTTACTACCACAACTATTCTGATGGCTCCCCCCCCCCCCCCCCCCCTCCTAAAGGAACGTCTTGGTTTCTCACACTATTTTGATCTCCCCCCCCCCCCCCCCCCCCCGCCCCTTTTCTCTTCACACTCACTCTCCTACCTTAAACTCCAACAACTCCGCAGCATTGACGCTCTGGTTAACACAACTACTCTGAAGGCTCTTCTCAATAAACCTCTTGGATTCTCACTACTCACACTCCTTTTTCTTTCTTTCTTTTCTTAAAATACTCTTTGACCCGCTCCTACCTTAAACTCCAACAACTCCGCAGCACTGACGCTCTGGTTACCACCACTACTCTGAAGGCTCTTCTCAAGAAACCTCTTGGATTCTCACTACTCACACTCCTTTTTCTTTCTTTCTTTTCTTAAAATACTCTTTGACCCGCTCCTACCTTAAACTCCGACAACTCCGCAGCATTGACGCTCTGGTTAACACCACTACTCTGAAGGCTCTTCTCAAGAAACCTCTTGGATTCTCACTACTCACACTCCTTTTTCTTTCTTTCTTTTCTTAAAATACTCTTTGACCCGCTCCTACCTTAAACTCCAACAACGCCGCAGCATTGACGCTCTGGTTACCACCACTACTCTGAAGGCTCTTCTCAAGAAACCTCTTGGATTCTCACTACTCACACTCCTTTTTCTTTATTTCTTTTCTTAAAATACTCTTTGACCCGCTCCTACCTTAAACTCCAACAACTCCGCAGCATTGACGCTCTGGTTACCACCACTACTCTGAAGGCTCTTCTCAAGAAACCTCTTGGATTCTCACTACTTACACTCCTTTTTCTTTAAAAAAAACAACAAAACTCTTTGACCCGCTCCTACCTTAAACTCCAACAACTCCGCAACGCTGACGCTCTGGTTACAACCACTACTCTGAAGGCTCTTCTCAAGAAACCTCTTGGATTATCACTACTTACACTCCTTTTTCTTTTTTCTTTAAAAAACACAAAACTCTTTGACCCGCTCCTACCTTAAACTCCAACAACTCCGCAACGCTGACGCTCTGGTTACAACCACTACTCTGAAGGCTCTTCTCAAGAGACCTCTTGGATTCTCACTACTTACACTCCTTTTTCTTTAAAAAAAAATCCAAACTCTTTGACCCGCTCCTACCTTAAACTCCAACAACTCCGCAACGCTGACGCTCTGGTTACAACCACTACTCTGAAGGCTCTTCTCAAGAGACCTCTTGGATTCTCACTACTTACACTCCTTTTTCTTTAAAAAAAAACGAACTCTGTTGACCCGCTCCTACCTTAAACTCCAACAACTCCGCAACGCGTTGGTGCCCTGGTTACCACCGAACACCATGTAGACCAGCACACCACCACCACCGCCACCATTCCTCAGGTTCCCCGCCCCCTCCTCCTCCTGCTGCTGCCGCTCCGCCACGAACCTGTCGGCTTCCACGTTGATGATGCTGGCCGACAGCAGCGCCACCACGTTGAGGCGGTTGGAAGCCCATGGACACGTGCGGGGAGGTGCCGAACACCATTTTGATTTTGTTTGTTTGTTGTTGTTGAAGGGGGAACAGGAAAACAGGCCAAGGTCAAAGTATCAATCAATCAAATCCGGGGATTGTCTCCGCAAGAAGAAATTTGTTGCCCAGCTTGCGCCCTGAGGCAGGAATAATAAAGGAACATTTCATTAACTGGTCAGTTACACAACAGCAGGTTGATGAAGACAATGCTACCCAAGGGCACTGTAGATGCCATGGAACAATTAAACTTATCGGGAGGACCCCCCCCCCCCCCCCGTTCACACACCACACAGCTAAGCCGGAGCTAATAAAGATATTTTAGTTAAATGCAATATTTCTAAATTAAAGGCAAACAGTAGGATTAACTTGCATAAATACATAAAGGACAAGTGAGAATGTTATTAAAATAGATGAACAGTGAACAAAAAAATAAAAAGGAAAGTCGAGTTCAAGGTGAAAATGTTATCTAAAGATGAACATTAAACGAAAAAAGGAAAAGTCAAGGTCAATGTGAAAATGTTATTTAAAGATAAACATTAAGAAAAAAATAGGGAAAAATCAAGGTCAAGGTCAAAATCAAAATGTTATTTAAAGATGCACATTAAGCAAGTGTTGTTTTTATGGTGTTTTTTTAAAATGTGGCAACTGAAACACAAAACTAAGAAAAAAGTAAAATCGACAAGAAAGGTGTATAGTATAATTAAACTGAGAACGCAACTGCAAACACTGGTAAGAATGAGATCGGTGCGTATTGCTACTGGTTTTGAGACTCGAAGACATCAATACCATCTGTAATATGTAATTATATATTACGAAATGAGTATCTACAGACCTATATGCACATACAAGATAATCACAATTCCATAACAAAAACACAATACGCTTGCGAGCGCGCACATATATAACACACACACACGCGCGCGCGCGCGCGCACACACACACACACACACGTACACACACACACACACACACACACACACACACACACACACACACACACACACACACACACACACGCACACACACACAAGTACACACACACACACACACACACACACACACACACACACACACACACACACACACACACACACACACACGTACACACACACGTACACACACACACACACACACACACACACACACACACACACACACACACACACACACACACACACACACACACGTACACACACACGTACACATTTCGATGGATTTTATGAACATAATGTCTCATTACACAGTTTGTGTTTTATTTGTTCTCATTTCTTGACCGGTAAACCAAACGATTTAATGAACGCATTTCACAAGCCACGTACCTAACCCACTTCCACCCAAACCTAACCCCACCCTAACCCACCTACCTGCACTTGTCTTTCATGAGAGCCAGCAGCGTGGCAGCGCCTGCCTTCAGATTTAGGGGATGGACGTCGTCCATCTCATCCTGGGTGTAGAACCTCCGCCGGGTCACCATTCTCTCCACGTGCTGGTTCACCTTCCTCAGGGACCAAGGCAGCAGAAACGGCTGCTCCTGCTGCTCTTGCTCCTGCTGCTGCTGCTGCTCTCCTTGGACGGTGCCGAGGCCGGGCTGCATGAGGAGCCCATCGGAGACGATGTCACGAGGTTCGTGGCTGAAGGGACTACTGCTGCCTCCTGCTGGGGTGTGGTCCATGGCAGGGCTGGTGGAAGGGTCCTATTGTACAGGATGAAACGCGAGTTATTGTGTATTAGGTACTTGAAAATATACTGGTCTCCAAAAGTTAAGGGCCGGCTTCTGTTTTCAGTAGCTTGATATCTATTTATTGTACACTAAGACAACAATGAAGAAAATGGCAAAACTTAGGCTACTCAATAACTTTCCTTCCTGTTGCACGTGCCTGAACCAGTTTTGCAGACATTGCAGTACAGCAACAGCGTTTTCAGGTACGCTTAAAATGTGGCAAATTCACGAGAATTTCACGAAAGTTTGGTCTCTTTTCGCTGAAGAATCAGGGCTGATGCAGGTTTCTTGCCTATTGCACGTGCAAGGCATGACTGTAGTGAACACTGCTGAGCAAAAGTTAGACACGAATGTGTATTTAAGGGCGGCAACCAGAGCTCTCAATAAGCATGCCTCCAAGACAGAAGAGAGAAGATCGTTCTTCCGGCCCTTAAATTTTGGAGACCAGTATATGTTAGATGACGGCATTAGGACCAATCGTTGACACATGAAACACAAGACATTCAGGTGTATTTGGTCCTTTGATTGAGGCTATTTGCTTGCTGTCTGTCTGTCTTTCATTGATAACGTATGCATCATACGAAAAGAGCCTCAATAAAAGGACCAAATACGACCCGAATGTCTTGTGTTTAGTGTGTATTAGGTACTTTATAGTCACAGAGGCGTCTCTGTGAAATTTGGGTTGCTCCCACACTCTGAACAATGTCCAACCCAGCTCTCCGCAATAGCATTCGGCTCGGTATAACGGGGGTTGGGGGTGATATGTGTTTAGGTAACGTTCGTTCTAGTATGAGATTTAGGTCTCCTTCACTCCCTTAACATTACAAGAAGTTGTGCTTTCTTTCTAGCTTAGTCTGCATGTGTATATGTATGTATGTCCACATCAGATGTCGTGAACTGCTGCACTGGAACCGCTTCAAATTTTGTATGGTCGATATTGAAGATAATAAAGTGACGGAGGATTCGTTGTCGCACTCAGCCACATGTAACCTGTGTTTCGTAACTTCCGCCCTTTTCTTTCCAGCCTTTAAAAAAAATCTGTTTGTATACATGTTTGTTTGTGTGTTCTGTTCTTGCAATGGCTCGTGCCTTTCTACTGTATCGTAATGTATTGCATTGTATTGCATCATGTTCTAGACTAGTTACAGAGACTCTTGCGAAGTTCAAACTTGAATGTTAACTTTGTCTGTTTGCCTGCCTTATACCTAACTGTGTTGACATGCGTCTGTGAAGGCTACTTTCATACATGCCTGTCCCTCTTATGTATCTGTCTCTAAAAGGGAAATACGAAGGTTTACCACAAGACACGCAGAGGGCAGAAACAGAGGGGGAATCAAAGACAGGCACATTCGAAACTAAATTTTATTTCACCAGGGAACATGAGATAATCAATTTGAAAGTTTTTTTGTTTTGCTTTGTTTTTTCACCCAGCTCTGACAGAAGACACAAGTAGACAGACAGATTACAAAATTAATAGGATCACAAAACAAAGCCGGCAGAGACAGACTGCCACAGTCTAGTAACATAGCACACAAAGACAAAAACACATACATATAAACAAGAACAGAGACATACAGATAGTATAACCTGCTGGAACGCTGCTGCAGCGTTTCTCCCGGGCTCATTGTTCACGTTCGTTTCTTTTCCACAGACAACTTCTTTCATGATAGCTGGTCCGTGACGTCAGCTGCTAGTGATATGCCTTCCTTCGTTATGACGCAATCATAATTGCACAATCATCATCATCATCAGCGGCAGCATTGCCTACAAGAGTATTTACGTGTTGGTCTATAACGGGCGAGTCAAAAGTCAATGTTTGATGACTGTCAGTTGATGCAGAAAAACAAACAAACTGCTGTTATGATCACGTTTGCGTTGAAACAAACAGGCTTAGGGGTGGAGTGGGGTGCAGGGGTGCTTCCTTTATAAGAAATATACACAGTTCTGCTGAAATGACAATACTTTACGTAAGATCCGTAATTTGTAGACCCCAAAAAAGAAATATTTTTATTTCATTAACGGAGGCAAACGTCAGAGTGAACAAGTAGGTTTTAATCCATTACTAGTCACGATAAGATGGTCCTATAAGTAGGCTTTAATCCATTAATAGTCACGATAAGATGGTCCTAAACTAAGCCTATAAGTAGGCTTTAATCCATTAATAGTCACGATAAGATGGTCCTATAAGTAGGTTTTAATCCATTAATAGTCACGATAAGATGGTCCTAGACTAAGCCTATAAGTAGGCTTTAATCCATTAATAGTCACGATAAGATGGTCCTATAAGTAGGTTTTAATCCATTAATAGTCACGATAAGATGGTCCTATAAGTAGGCTTTAATCCATTACTAGTCATGATATAATAAGATGGTCCTCTGTGTGAGATGCGGTACCAATTCTGAAAAATAAGACATGATGAATCTCTAGACATTTGAACCAAATGCTTAGACTAGTAATTACAAGAATAGGTTCATAGATCACATTAGATGTGGTTGTGATGATGACAAAATGTTCAACAAGTAGCCTCACGGTTTGCATTACTTTGTAACTAATTTGAGCCACATTGAGTTTGGATTGGAATATTGTAGGTCATAATTGGACAGAATTTTAGTCACATTGTAATGTGCACCTTTTTGTCCTCTGCCAACAGGAGTGGAACTGTAAGTCTATTCCCACCCCTACCCCCTCTTTGCTGGACTATCTTGCTAACACTATTGTGACTGTCAGTGAAACCACTGTGCTGACCTGAGGCTGCACTGGAAAGATTATTGTTGAATGACTGCTTGTGATCAAACATTGTTTAAGTATAAGAGCCTAAATGAACTCTGATATGCACCAAACTTTCTGTACTTTATGAAAAATGGATGCTTAATTCAATTTTATGCTTTGTGAAAGTATTGCATGAACGATTTACAGCCGACATGCTGCTTGACTTCCAGATCGAACTCCGCGACGAGATCGAACGATTCTGCCGATAACAACACTTTTTCAGTTTTTGTTGTCACATTCTCTGATTCTCACTCTAGTCTTAGTCTAGAGTCCTCGTACTCGCTGTAAAAGTTAATCAGTACTTACATTATTTTCACTACTTTCATCCTTAAAACCTGACTGATTGCCAGCATTACTTTCATCTTCATCAAGTTCAAGCAACCAAACAATCTCCTCGCCACCCAGACCTCTAATGTTTGACAATTTTCGTGCAAAAATCTCCTCAAATTTCGACGAGCAACTGCTCCACAAAGCCATTTTTGCTTCACTAGGCATAGTCAAGACTATTCAAGGGAAGTAACTGTGAAATCAAACAAGAAAAGTCCGCAGCTGGCATATGGTATGGTAATCTCGGGATTTGTTTACACTACATTATTGTGTAAACGGTTGAACATACTTGTTGAACATTTTGTCATCATCACAACCACATCTATTAACCTATTCTTGTTATTGTGGCGGTACCATAGCCGATGAAGTTTAACCGAGGCGTGGTTACTTACTGCTACCTACTTCTTCTTCTTCTGTGTGTGTGTGGGTGTCGCATGAAAATAGGTAGCTCGTAAAAAATAAGTAGCTCGCTACTATGAGAGTCTGTATTTGCGACAACCACAAATTTCACTTTTTCTGTACTTTAACCATTTAACTAACCCTAACCCTAACCCTACGGACCCTATCACTAAAAAAAGTGAAATTTGTGGTTTATGCTCAATAGTGTCGCAAATACACACTGTCATAGGTAAGCGAGCTACTTATTTTTACGAGCTACCTATTTTCATGCGACAGTGGCCAGCTTCTTATAGAAGTAAATGCACACACCTATCTGTATTCAGTATTGTGAACAAAAATCGGGACTTTACTGGTGTTGCACTGCCTCCGGGCTATTGCCTCCAGTATTGTTCCCACCATCTTTGTATCTACAAATGTCCCATATGTGTCTGTTCCAGACCGAGAGGAACGTAAAACACCATTTATCATTCCTTCGGAGTTTTGTACCTTAGACCGTTCTACCTACGATTGTAGGTTCCCGGTGTCATGAGAAATAAGTAGCTCCCATAAAATAAGTACCCTTCGCATGCGAACTATAACCATCCTAACCCTAACCACGGAAAGAACCAAGAAATAGAGCAGGAGGGTGTAAATCTACATCTTTGCCGATAAATCGATGTACAAAGCCATGCACTTAGTTTCGTAAAATTCACAATTAGGTATTAGGTACTTTATAGTCACAGAGGCGTCTGTGAAATTCGGGTTGCTCCCACCTGGAGAGCGCGTCGCAGCCAGAGGCGGGACAAGCAAACAATGCGAATGAGGAATGGGTAGCTTATTTCATGAGGTAGAATATTCTCTTCACACCGGCAGATACAGATGTTCTGCTGAACGGAACCTACGATCGGAGGTTCCCGTCACGGAAGTGTTAATTGCCGCACAGAGTGACTTAACATTTGTTGTGGTGGTATAATCCCCCCCCCCCCCCCCCCCCCAAATAATGTTGTCATGCAGTCGAAACCTCAATAAACCGACCACCCTAACAGACTGGTCAAAACTGTCCGTAATAGCGAGGTGCCCGCTATACTGAATCACTCCACCCTAAGGCAACACGTATTAAATTACGTGGATAATGCACGCCCGATCTTGATGGGCTATGGCCTTTACGTGATTAATTATTTACCATCTTGCGTCTCCTCTCTCTCTCTCTCTCTCTCTCTCTCTCTCTCTCTCTCTCTCTCTCTCTCTCTTTTTTGGTTTTTCTCTTTTTCGACCTCTTCGCCCGTATCGAGAATGGTCAAAGATGACTTCGGCAACTGAATGGAAGAAGAAGAAGAAGAAGAAGAAGAAGATCTAGACTTTCACAGTTTCACTTTCAGTATCACACGTGACTCAGACATGGTGACACAAGAAAAGTTAATGTCCAGCTCTCTCAATCACTGATTCAATCAGGTGGCTAATTGCTTACAAGACAAACTGTGATGTACCAACACATTGTCCTTTGAAACATTATCTTTACTAGTTAGTCGCCGATTGTCATGAACTGAACTACATTAGGTCATTTGAAATATAAATTACACAGATATCCATGACCACTCTCCAAAAATGTTTTCTTTCCAGAGCACACTGTGACGTCATATCAGTGACGACTTTGACGCCTAGCGTCATATCAGTCTTTTTCTTGAGTTGTAAATAACTAAAACTAGTACAAAAGTGTTTTACTTTCTTGACCTAGAAACTCAGTACATATAGGGGAAGGTGGGGTAGATAGGGCCAAAGGGCATATTAGGGTTAGCTTGAAAAGAAAACTTACTGTTAGGTTCACATTAGACGCGTAAGTTCCGAACGGAAAACCCTAAATAACTGGAAGAAAGAAGGATGAAAATTTACGCATATAGGGGAAATTCAGACACGTGCGCAAATCTTTTCCCTTCTTTGTTTCGCTTATTTATAGATTGCGCACAGGTTTCCGCTTATATGTGTGTACACGGCGTAAGTGTTACTGCTTCACCCCCCGTTTCTTCTCTAGTTTTAAGATGTGAATTACAGCATAAAGCCTTGTCACCATTTTATTTTGGAGCGTGTGGCTTAGTGGAAAATCTACAATGAATGGCCCTGAAACCTGGCTGTAAGTAAAATTTTGTTTTCATTGATATTTTTTTCTTTTCTAAGCTTGGAACGTTACTTTTGTTATAGTATAATTTTATGGTCAAAACAAATATACCGCACTAGAAGGACATAGACATAGCTACATTATTGTGGAGATGTAAAAAAAAGAAAAAGGCTACATACTCTCTTTTTGTTTTCTTTTTCTTTTTTTGCTGTCCCATCTTCTGGGTCGTACAGTGGCGTTGCTCACACGCCGCTCATTCCGAATCCCAATTCGCAGCTACACCCCGGCTTGTTCAGGTCGCAGAATCCGAGACCAGCAGTCCAAGGGGAGCGAATATATGTTAGACCGTCAGGAGGCAACCAACCTAGGAGACACTGCACTGCTGCTGAGTCACTTCGGTGGAGTTCAGAGGGAGCCTGTTCAGGACACCACCTACTAAGCCCCCTACTGACGACACTATTCTCTTAGTCGCGGAGCCAGTCGTGAGTGAAGTCCTCCTCCGAGGGCGCCACCACGACCGTCCACCGACAGCTCTCCCCAGAACACACTGATCCCCATGACTTTGACCCGAACGCACTATGAAAGCAAAGGCATAGACTGGATTGGAAACCGAAAGTGAGGTCACCATGAGAGCAGGGCATGCAAAGTCACAGAAGTGTTCATATAATTTACTTTTTGCAAGCACCCACAGTGCAGCAGGTCGAGTAGACTAGATGCTGGCAGGGTAAGGGTCCAGCCACACGTCCACTAAAATCACACGACTGTACGATACGATTTGATCACGTGGTCTCCAAGAACAAAATGTGATTGGGCGTATCGAGGTCTACGTGATCGAATCGATCGTATAGTCGTGCGATTTTAGTGGACGTGTGGCTGGCCCTTTGGGGTCTTAGTTCATTTTTATAGATGTGTTATTTCGTTCTTGTTGGCTTTGTTTTTCTTCATGGGGGGTCGTTAAGTTTTCATCTTTTCAGCGATTTGTTTCAGTTTTAGATTACAGTCGAACCTGAGTAAACCGACCACCCAAGAAACTGGTCAAAACTGTCCGTAATAGTGAGGTGCCCGCTATACTGAATCACTCCATGCAAAGGCAACACATAATGACGTGTGTAATGAAAACAGCTTTTAAAGACACACTAAAGCACCACGATTAAGTCCCTTGTTTTTTTTTCTGGGTAGCTGTGACCCACATACAAGAGTGTTCCCAACTTCAAATTGAGGCTGCTCTGTAAAAGGATGTTTCGTTTTGAATTTAGGGACATTTGTATGGGAGTCAAACCTGGTCAAAACGAGATTTCTTACCAGCTATAAGAGGGAAAACCCCGTGAAACCCGTGATTTTGACACGTGATCTGCTGTGTCTTAAAGACAAAAAAAAGCTGGATGCATGTTTGTTTGATGTTGCTTTTCATAAAAGTGGCCTCCAGCTCTGTTTTCATTTATCTGTCATTGACCTTGATTTTTCAAAGCTTCCTTTCCCGTGATTTGTGTGTGTGTGTGTGTAGTGGTGTGTGTGTGTGTGTGTGTGTGTTGTTTGTGTGTGTGTGTTTGTGTGTTTGTGTGTGTGTGCGTGTGTGCGTGCGTGTGCGTGTGTGCCGTGCGTGGGCGTGCGTTTGTGTGGTGTGTGTGTGCTTAACCTGAATCTTTTCTTTGACTATGCTATTAAAAATTCGTGATTCAAGGGGGGGGGGCGGGGGGGTGGTCGGAATTAATGAGTGGTAAATTACACTAGTTAATAGTGATTGAGACTAATATCACTGTCCATTGTCCTGAATAGCGGGGTGATCGCTGTACCGGAGACACCCTTAGTAATACATAAGAAGGAAACAATTATGACAGACTGACAAAAACTGTCCGGTATGGCTCCCCCCCACCTGTGTGCGCATCTCGACCCTTCCAACGGAAGTGTCGCCATCTTAGTCCAGATTTGTGTGTAAGCAAAGTGAAAATGCTATCTAAATGTGTAAAGAAAACATCCAGATGCTAAAAATACAGTTTAGATAAGTTTCGAATTGGAACAGCCAAATACGCAGCATAGATCTGGCATTTTTCAAACAAAGTTACTGACTAAGATGGCGGTCTCCCATAATCAGGAGCGCTCCTTGTGGCCGGATATGACGCCACGTGGGTACAAAGCAATACTGAGGTGCCCGCAATACTGAGGTGCCCGTTAAGTGAGGTTCGACTGTACAATTGTGGGGGTGGGGGGGGGGGGGAGGCGGGGGGGGGGCGGGGGGAATTGTCGCTGAAATGGACACAGAAATATCAGTTGATGTGTTGATTACAATGTGTTGGTCACTTCGAACACAATAGGAGTTGTTCGGAAATAATTAAGGGGAGTATTTTTTATGGTGTGTGGGAGTGATCTCGCTTATTCAATCGGTCAAACAGGGGAATTTGCTCTGCCATCAGGTAAATCCCCAGCCTCGTTTCTTGTGTTTGAGGAGACACACAGCGTGTATAACGCAGTGCGTCATTCTAAATTGATGTAATTTATATTTTACGTCACATTTTACAAGCTTTATCAGTTTGTGGCCACTGGCCACCCTTAATTTTTTAAAAAAATGTTTGCAAGTCGCTGAGTCGTATCCTGCGATTTTAAGCTTCGATGCCATGCCGCTATGGTTGTTATGGTATTGACCGAGTAAGTCGAGGTAATTAACTCTAATTTTCATGAAGTGCTCTCTCCTAGTTTTTTTTTTCTTCTTCCGAACATCGTCTATTAAACATTTGAATTATTGTTTGCTTGCGTTTACCACTAGGGGACATATATATCAGAGCAGGTCCTGTGGTAGTGAGGAATGAACACAATAATATCTATATGTAAAAATTCGGGACTTTCCTGGTGTGCACTCTCCGGGCATTGATACAAGAGTCGCTCCCACCATCTGATATCTAATAATGTCCCAATAGTGTCTGGTTCAGACCGGAGCCACAATGATTTAACTTCAATGTCCACTATAATTAATTAGTGACATTGAAGTTAAATTCATTGTGGCTCGGTCTGAAACAGACACATATATGGGACCTTGGTTAGATATAAAGATGGTGGGAGGCGAGCCTCTGTAGGCAATGCCCGGAGGCAGTGCAACACCAGGAAAGTCCCGAGATTTTTAAAAATATAGGATATATTGTGTTCATTCTCACTACCACAGGACCTGCTCTGATATCTATGTCCCCTAGTGGTAAAACGCAAGGCAAACAATAATTAAAATGTTTAATAGACGATGTTCGGAAGAGAAAAAAATAGGGGAGAGCCCACTTTGTGAAAATTAGAGTTTGATTACCGCACTTACTCGGTCAAATACCATAGCAACAATGCAAACAATGGCGTCGAAACTTGAAAACGAAGGATACGAGTCAGCGATTGCAACAACTTTTTTTAAAAGAAAAAATAAGGGGTGGCCCGTTGCTACAAAGTAAATAGAAACTTGCAAACTGTGACGTTAAAAATTAAATTACATCAATTTATAAATGACGCACAGCGTTCTAACATGCGTGTGTCTCCTCAAACACACAAAGCGAGGGCAGGGGGATTAACTGATGGTAGAGTAAACTTCTTCCTGTTTGACCGATTTGACTGAGGCGAGGACACTCCACACACCATGAAATTACTCCCCTTATATTCATCATTTCTGAACAATTCCTATTGTGATTCGAAGAGTGGACAACACAATTGTAAGCAAATACATCAACTGATATTTCTGTGCCATGTCAGCGACAATTCCCCCCCCCCCCCCCCCCCCCCCCCCCCCCCCCCCCCCCCCCCCCCCCCCCCCCCCCCCCCCCCCCCCCCCCCCCCCCCCCCCCCCCCCCCCCCCCCCCCCCCCCCCCCCCCCCCCCCCCCCCCCCCCCCCCCCCCCCCCCCCCCCCCCCCCCCCCCCCCCCCCCCCACCCCCCCCCCCACCCCCCCCCCCCCCCCCTCCCCACCCCCCCCCCCCCCCCCCCCCCCACCCCCCCCCCCCCAGTCCCCCCCCCCCCCCACCCCCCCCCCCCCCCCCCCCACCGCCCCCCCCCCCTCCCCCACCCCCCCCCCCCCCCCCCCCCCTCCCCCCCCACCCCCCCCCCACCCCCCCCCCCCCCCCCCCCCCCCCCCCCCCCCCACCCCCCCCCCCCCCCCCCACCCCCCCCCCCCCCCACCCCCCCCCCCCCCCCCCCCCCCCCCCCCCCCCCCCCCCCCCCCCCCCCCCCCCGCCCCCCCCCCCCCCCCCCCCCCCCCCCCCCCCCCCCCCCCCCCCCCCCCCCCCCCCCCCCCCGCCCCCCCCCCCCCCCCCCACCTCCCCCCCCCCCCCCCCCCCCCCCCCCCCCCCCCCCCCCCACCCCCCCCCCCCCCCCCCCCCCCCCCCCCCCCCCCCCCCCCCCCTCCCCCCCCCCCCCCCCCCCCCCCCCCCCCCCCCCCCCCCCCCCCCCCCCCCCCCCCCACCCCCCCCCCCCCCCCCCCCCCCCCCCCCCCCCCCCCCCCCCCCCCCCCCCCCCCCCCCCCCCCCCCCTCCCCCCCAGCAATTGTACGTTCGAACCTCACTTAACGGGCCACTCAGAGATGAGGGCACCTCAGTATGGCTTGTACCCACGTGTCGTCATATCCGGCCACAAGGAGCGCCATATTATGGGGACCGCCATCTTAGTCAGTAACTTTGTTTGAAAAATGCAGATCGATGCTGGTATTTGGCTATGTCAATTCGAAAACCTAGCTATAACTGTATTTTTAACACTCTCGGATGTTTTTCTTTACACATTTAGCTAACATTTTCACTTTGTTTACACACAAATAAGGACTAAGATGGCGACACTTCGTTGGAAGGGTCGAGATGCGCACACAGGTGGGGGGGGTGGAGCCAAACCGGACAGTTTTTGCAGTCTGTCATAATTGTTTCCTTATGTATTACTAAGGGTGTCTCCGGTACAGCGATCCCCCGCTATTCAGGGACAATGGGGACAGTGATATTAGTCTCAATCCACTATTAACTAGTGAAATTTACCACTCAGTATTTCCCGACCACCCTGATCACGAATTTTTAATAGCTAAAGTCAAAGAAAAGATTCGGGTAAGCACACACACAACACCACACACGCACGCACGCACGCACACAAGCCACACGCACGCACACACGCACACACACACAAAAACACAAACACAACAACACACACACACACACACACCCCCCCCCAACACCACACACACCACACACACACACACACACAAACACGGGGGAAAGGAAGCTTGAAAAATCAAGGTCAATGACAGATAAATGAAAACCGAGTGGACGGCCACTTTTATCGGCACAAAAGCCAACATAAACAACTGCATCCCAGCTTTTTTTGCTTAAGACCACGCAGATCACGTGTCAAAATTCACGGCCGGGCCTTCACGGGTTTCCCTCTTATCAGCTGGTAAGAAATCTCGTTTTGACCAGGTTTGACTCCCCATACAAATGTCCCTAAAATTGAAAACGAAACATCCTTTTACAGAGCAGCCTCAATTTGAAGTTGGGACATTGTATGGGGTCCACATGCTACCAGAAAAACCCAAGGACTTAATCGTGGATGCTTCGTGTGTCTTTAAAAGCTGTTTTCATTACACACGTCATTATGTGTGCCTTTGCATCATGGAGTGGACTCAGTATGGCGGGCACTCACTATTACGGACAGTTTTGACCCAGTTTCTTGGGTGGCGTTTCTCAGGTTCGACTGTATCTAAACTGAAACTAAATCGCCAAAAGATGAAAACTTAACGACCCCCATGAAGAAAAAAAGCCAACAAGAAGAAAATAACACATCTATAAAAAGGAACTAAGACCCCAAAGGCCAGAACATGGTCCACTAAAATCCGCCAACGACTATACGATCGATTCGATCACGTAGACCTCGTACCGCCAATAACATTGTGTTTCTGGACCACGTGATCGAATCGTATCGTACAGTCGTGCGATTTTAGGGGACGGTGGCTGGCCTTACCCGGCCAGATCTAGTCTACTCGACCTGCTGCAATGGGGTGTTTGCAAAAAGTAAATTATATGAACACTTCTGGAATTTGCATGCCCTGATCTCATGGTAACCTCACTTCAGTTTCAAATCCAGTCTATGCTTGTAGTGCGTTCGGTCAAAGTCATGGGGATCAGTGGGTTCTAGGGGAGCTGTCGTTGGACGGTCGTGGTGGCACCCTCGGAGGAGGACTTCACTCACGCTGGCTCCGCGACTAAGAGGATAGTGTCGTCAGTAGGGGGGCCTTAGTAGGTGGTGTCCTGAACAGGCTCTCTGAACTCCACGAAAGTGACTCAGCAGCAGTGCAGTGTCTCCCTCGGGTTGGTTGCCTCCTGACGGTCTAACATATATTCGCTTCCCTTGGATTGCTGGTCTCGGATTCTGCTACCTGAACAACCCGGGGTGTAGCTGCGAATTGGGACTCAGAATGAACGACGTGGGAGCAACACCACTGTACGGCCAAGAAGATGGGACAGATCGGGACAGCAAAAAAAGAAAAAGAAAACAAAAAGAGATTATGTAGCCTTTTTCTTTTTTTTACATGTCCACAATAATGTAGCTATGTCTATGTCCTTCTAGTGCGGTATATTTGTTTTGACCATAAAATTATACTATAACAAAAGTAACGTTCCAAGCTTAGAAAAGAAAAAAATATCAATGAAAACAAAATTTTACTTACAGCCAGGTTTCAGGGCCATTCATTGTAGATTTTCCACTAAGCCACACGCTCCAAAATAAAATGGTGACAAGGCTTTATGCTGTAATTCACATCTTAAAACTAGAGAAGAAACGGGGGGTGAAGCAGTAACACTTACGCCGTGTACACACATATAAGCGGAAACCTGTGCGCAATCTATAAACAGAACGCGAAACAAAAGAAGGAAAAGATTTGCGACACTGTGTCTGAATTTCCCCTATATGCGTAAATTTTCATCCTTCTTTCTTCCACTTATTTAGGGTTTTTCCGTACGGAACTTACGAGTCTAATGTGAACCTAACAGTAAGTTTTCTTTTCAAGCTAACCCTAATATGCCCTTTGGCCCTATCTACCCCACCTTCCCCTATATGTACTGAGTTTCTAGGTCAAGAAAGTAAAACACTTTTGTACTAGTTTTAGTTATTTACAACTCAAGAAAAAGACTGATATGACGCTAGGCGTCAAAGTCGTCACTGATATGACGTCACAGTGTGCTCTGGAAAGAAAACATTTTTGGAGAGTGGTCATGGATATCTGTGTAATTTATATTTCAAATGACCTAATGTAGTTCAGTTCATGACAATCGGCGACTAACTAGTAAAGATAATGTTTCAAAGGACAATGTGTTGGTACATCACAGTTTGTCTTGTAAGCAATTAGCCACCTGATTGAATCAGTGATTGAGAGAGCTGGACATTAACTTTTCTTGTGTCACCATGTCTGAGTCACGTGTGATACTGAAAGTGAAACTGTGAAAGTCTAGATCTTCTTCTTCTTCCTTCTTCTTCTTCTTCCATTCATATGCCAAGTCCATCTTTGACCCCATTGCAACCGAATACGGCGAAGAGGTCGAAAAAGATGAAAAACAAAAAAGAGAGAGGAGAGAGAGAGAGAGAGATAGACGAGACGTTGAAGATAGACGAGCGAGAGAGAGAGAGGAAGAGACGCAAGATGTAAATAATGAATCACGTAAAGTGCCATTAGCCATCATAGATCGGGCGTGCATTATCCACGTAAATTTAATACGTGTTTGCTCTTAGGTTGAGGAGTGATTCAGTTATAGCGGGCACCTCGGCTATTTACGGACAGGTTTTGACAGTCTGTTAGGTGGTGTCGGTTTATTGAGGTTCGAATGCATTGACAAACATATTTGGCGGGGGGGGGGGGGGGGGGGGGATTATACCACCACAACAAATGTTAGTTCACTCTGTGCGGCAATTAACACTTCCGTGACGGGAACCTCCGATCGTAGGTTCCGTTCAGCAGAACATCTCTATCTGCCGGTGTGAAGATGAATATTATACCTCATGAAATAAGTACACATCCCACCCTCCTCATATTCGCCATTGTTTTGCTATCGCCTCTGGCTGCGACGCTCTCTCCAGGTGGGAGCAACCCGAATTTCACAGACGCCTCTGTGACTATAAAGTACCTAATACCTAATTGTGAATTTTACGAAACTAAGTGGCATGGCTTCGATTTCTCGGGCAAAGATGTAGATTTGCACACCTCCTGCTCTATTTTCTTGGTTCTTTCCGTGGTTAGGGTTCGGGTTAGGATGGTCATAGTTCGACAATGCGAAAGGTAGATATTTTATGGGAGCTTGTTTAAAACTTTTAAAAAAATTTTCTCATGACACCGGGACCTACCAATCGTAAGGTAGAACGGACAACTAAGGTACAAAACTCCCGAGGAATGTAAGTGGTGTTTTACGTCCTCTCGGTCTGGGAACAGACACATATGTGACATGTGTAGATACAAAGATGGTGGGAACAATACTGTTGGCAATGCCCGGAGGCAGTGCAACACCAGTAAAGTCCCGATTTTTGTTCACAATACTGAATACAGATAGGTGTGTGCATTTACTTCTATAAGAAGCTGGCCACTGTCGCATGAAAATAGGTAGCTCGTAAAAATAAAAAGCTCGCTACCTATGACAGTGTGTATTTACGACATTGATCATGAACCACAAATTTCACTTTTTTCAGGGATAGGGTTTAGGGTTAGGGTTAGGTAAATCAATGGTTCAACGTAAAGAAAGAGTGAAATTTGTTTGTTGTCGCAAATACAGACTCTCATAGAAGCGAGCTACTTATTTTTACGAGCTACCTATTTTCATTGTGGCGACACCCCCCACCACTGAAGAAGAAGAAAGAGGTTAGCAGTAAGTAACCACGCCTCGGTTTAAACCTCATCGGGCTATGGTAACCGCCACAATAACAATTTTTTTTTTTTCTTTTTTTGAATAGGTTAATAGATGTGGTTTGTGATGATGACAAAATGTTCAACAAGTATGTTCAACCGTTTACACAATAATGTAGTGTAAACAAATCCCGAGATTACCATACCATATGCCAGCTGCGGACTTTTCTTGTTTGATTTCACAGTTACTTCCCTTGAATAGTCTTGACTATGCCTAGTGAAGCAAAAATGGCTTTGTGGAGTGCAGTTGCTCGTCGAAATTGGAGGAGATTTTTTGCACGAAAAGTGGCAAACATTTTAGGTACGTGTGGCGAGGAGATTGTTTGGTTGCTCGAACTTGATGAAGATGAAAGTAGTGCTGGTAATCAGTCAGGTTTTAAGGATGAAAGTTGTGAAAATAATGTAAGTACTGATTAACTTTTACAGCGAGTACGAGGACTCTAGACTAAGACTAGAGTGAGAATCAGAGAATGTGACAACAAAAACTGAAAAAGTGTTGTTATCGGCAGAATCGTTCGATCTCGTCGCGGAGTTCGATCTCGAAGTCAAGCAGCATATCGGCTTTAAATTGTTCATGCAATATTTTCACAAAGCATGAAATTGAATTAAGGCATCCATTTTTCATAAAGTACAGAAAGTTTTGGTGCATATCAGTCTTCATTTAGGCTCTTAAACAATGTTTAATCACAAGCAGTTATTCCACAGTAATCTTTCCGGTGCAGCCTCAGGTCAGCACAGTGGTTTCACTGACAGTCACAATAGTGTTAGCAAGATAGTCCAGCAAAGAGGGGGTAGGGGTGGGAATAGACTTACAGTTCCACTCCTGTTGGCAGAGGACAAAAAGGTGCACATTACAATGTGACTAAAATTCTGTCCAATTATGACCTACAATATTCCAATCCAAACTCAATGTGGCTCAAATTAGTTACAAAGTAATGCAAACCGTGAGGCTACTTGTTGAACATTTTGTCATCATCACAACCACATCTAATGTGATCTATGAACCTATTCTTGTAATTACTAGTCTAAGCATTTGGTTCAAATGTCTAGAGATTCATCATGTCTTATTTTTCAGAATTGGTACCGCATCTCACACAGAGGACCATCTTATTATATCATGACTAGTAATGGATTAAAGCCTACTTATAGGACCATCTTATCGTGACTATTAATGGATTAAAACCTACTTATAGGACCATCTTATCGTGACTATTAATGGATTAAAGCCTACTTATAGGCTTAGTCTAGGACCATCTTATCGTGACTATTAATGGATTAAAGCCTACTTATAGGACCATCTTATCGTGACTATTAATGGATTAAAGCCTACTTATAGGCTTAGTTTAGGACCATCTTATCGTGACTATTAATGGATTAAAGCCTACTTATAGGACCATCTTATCGTGACTAGTAATGGATTAAAACCTACTTGTTCACTCTGACGTTTGCCTCCGTTAATGAAATAAAAATATTTCTTTTTTGGGGTCTACAAATTACGGATCTTACGTAAAGTATTGTCATTTCAGCAGAACTGTGTATATTTCTTATAAAGGAAGCACCCCTGCACCCCACTCCACCCCTAAGCCTGTTTGTTTCAACGCAAACGTGATCATAACAGCAGTTTGTTTGTTTTTCTGCATCAACTGACAGTCATCAAACATTGACTTTTGACTCGCCCGTTATAGACCAACACGTAAATACTCTTGTAGGCAATGCTGCCGCTGATGATGATGATGATTGTGCAATTATGATTGCGTCATAACGAAGGAAGGCATATCACTAGCAGCTGACGTCACGGACCAGCTATCATGAAAGAAGTTGTCTGTGGAAAAGAAACGAACGTGAACAATGAGCCCGGGAGAAACGCTGCAGCAGCGTTCCAGCAGGTTATACTATCTGTATGTCTCTGTTCTTGTTTATATGTATGTGTTTTTGTCTTTGTGTGCTATGTTACTAGACTGTGGCAGTCTGTCTCTGCCGGCTTTGTTTTGTGATCCTATTAATTTTGTAATCTGTCTGTCTACTTGTGTCTTCTGTCAGAGCTGGGTGAAAAAACAAAGCAAAACAAAAAAACTTTCAAATTGATTATCTCATGTTCCCTGGTGAAATAAAATTTAGTTTCGAATGTGCCTGTCTTTGATTCCCCCTCTGTTTCTGCCCTCTGCGTGTCTTGTGGTAAACCTTCGTATTTCCCTTTTAGAGACAGATACATAAGAGGGACAGGCATGTACGAAAGTAGCCTTCACAGACGCATGTCAACACAGTTAGGTATAAGGCAGGCAAACAGACAAAGTTAACATTCAAGTTTGAACTTCGCAAGAGTCTCTGTAACTAGTCTAGAACATGATGCAATACAATGCAACACATTACGATACAGTAGAAAGGCACAAGCCATTGCAAGAACAGACACACACAAACAAACATGTATACAAACAGATTTTTTTTAAAGGCTGGAAAGAAAAGGGCGGAAGTTACAAAACACAGGTTCAGCATGTGGCTTGAGTGCGACAACGAATCCTCCGTCACTTTATTATCTTCAATATCGACCATACAAAATTTGAAGCGGTTCCAGTGCAGCAGTTCACGACATCTGATGTGGACATACATACATATACACATGCAGACTAAGCTAGAAAGAAAGCACAACTTCTTGTAATGTTAAGGGAGTGAAGGAGACCTAAATCTCATACTAGAACGAACGTTACCTAAACACACATCACCCCCAACCCCCGTTATACCGAGCCGAATGCTATTGCGGAGAGCTGGGTTGGACATTGTTCAGAGTGTGGGAGCAACCCAAATTTCACAGAGACGCCCCCGTGACTATAAAGTACCTAAGACACACTCAACACAAGACAATTCGGGTCGTATTTGGTTTTTTCTTGAGCTCTTTTCGTATGATGCCATACGTTATCAATGCAGACAGACAGACAGCAAGCAAAGAGCTCAATCAAAGGACCAAATCACTGAAATGCCTCGTGTTCATGGGTCTACGATTGGTCCTAATGGTCTATCTAAAACGTATACTGGTCTCCAAAATTTAAGGGCCGGAAAAACGATCTTCTCTCTTCTGTCTTGGAGGCATGCTTATTGAGAGCTCTGGTTGCCGCCCTAAAATACACATTCGTGTCTAATTTTTGCTCAGCAGTGTTCACTACAGTCTTGCCTTGCACGTGCAATAGGCAAGAAAGCCTGTATCAGCCCTGATTCTTCAGCGAAAAGGGACCAAACTTTCGTGAAATTCTCGTGAATTTGCCACATTTTAAGCGTACCCTAAAACGCTGTTGCTGAACTGCAATGTTTGCAAAACTGGTTCAGGCACGTTGCAACAGGAAGGAAAGTTATTGAGTAGCCTAGGTTTTGCCATTTTCTTCATTGTTGGTCTTAATGTACAATAAATAGAAATCAAGCTACTGAAAACAGAAGCCGGCCATTAACTTTTGGAGACCAGTATATTTTCAAGTACCTAATACACAATAACTCGCGTTTCATCCTGTACAATAGGACCCTTCCACCAGCCCTGCCATGGACCACACCCCAGCAGGAGGCAGCAGTAGTCCCTTCAGCCACGAACCTCGTGACATCGTCTCCGATGGGCTCCTCATGCAGCCCGGCCTCGGCACCGTCCAAGGAGAGCAGCAGCAGCAGCAGGAGCAAGAGCAGCAGGAGCAGCCGTTTCTGCTGCCTTGGTCCCTGAGGAAGGTGAACCAGCACGTGGAGAGAATGGTGACCCGGCGGAGGTTCTACACCCAGGATGAGATGGACGACGTCCATCCCCTAAAAATCTGAAGGCAGGCGCTGCCAGCGCTGCTGGGCTCTCATGAAAGACAAGTTGCAGGTAGTGGTTGTTAGGGTGGGGTTAGGTGTGGTTGGAAGTGGGTTAGTACGTGGCCTTGTGAAATGCGTTCATTAAACGTTTGGTTTACCGGTCAAGAAAGAGAACAATAAAACACAAACTGTGTAATGAAGACATTATGTTCATAAAATCCATCGAATGTGTACGTGTGAGTGTAAGTGTGTGTGGTGTGTGTGTGGCTGTGTGTGTGTGGTGTGTGTGGTGTGTGTGGTGTGTGTGTGTGTGTGTGTGTGTACGTAGTGTGTGTGTGTGTGGGTGTGTGTGTGTTTGTGTGTAGTGTGTGTGTGTGTGTTTGTGTGGTGTACTTGTGGTGTGTGCGTACGTTGTGTGTGTGTGTGTGTGTGTGTGTGTGTGTGTGTGTGGTGTGGGTGTGTGTGGTTGTGTACGTGTGTGGTGTGTTTGCGCGCGCGCGCGAGTGTGTGTGGGTTATATATGTGCGCGCTCGCGCAAAGTGTTATTTGTTTTTGTTATGAATTGTGATTATCTTGTATGTGCATATAGGTCTGTAGATACTCATTTCGTAATATATAATTACATATTACAGATGGGTATTGATGTCTTCGAGTCTTTTAAAATGCAAAACCAGTAGCAATACGCACCGATCTCATTTCTTACCAGGTGTTTTTGCAGTTGCGTTTCAGTTGTAATTATACTATACACCTTTCTGGCGATTTACTTTTTCTTGTTTGCGTTTCAGATGCCACATTTTAAAAAAACCCCATAAAACAACACTTGCTAATGTGCATCTTTAATAACATTTTGATTGACCCTTGACTTGATTTTCCCCTTTTTTTTGCTGAAGGTTATCTTTAAATAATATTTTAACATTGACCTTGACTTTTCCTTTTTTCGTTTATGTTAATCTTAGATAACATTTCACCTGAACTCGATTCCTTTTATTTTTTTGTTCACGGTTCATCTATTTTAATACATTCTCACTTTGACCTGGCCTGACTTTTATTCCCCCTTCCAACATACAACAAACAAACAAAATCAGAAAGCTCCGGCAGCTGCGTCCTGAACGCGCCTCCTGGGCTATCCCACCACGATCCTCAACGTTGCTCAGGCACTACAGCTGGGGCAGCAGCCTCTTCATGACTGCTGTGCGGCATCTCAGTAGGGTTCCTGCACCTGCCTCAGGGCCGGGCTTCGGGCTCTGGCGGGGCTCTCCCCGGGTACACGGGCTGTACACCTCCCTGTCCTGTGCGTCTACATGGTGTTCGGCACCTCCCCGCACGTGTCATGGGCACCAACGCCGTGGTGCGTGCTGTCGGCCAGCACATCAACGTGGGGAAGCCGACAGGTTACTGGCGGAGCGGGCGAGCAGCAGGAGAGGAGGGAGGGAACTGAGGAATTGGGTGGCGGTGGTGGTGGTGGTGTGTGGTGGTGGGAACCAGAGCGTTTCAGGCGTTGCGGAGCTTGTTTGGCGTTTAAGGTAGGAGCGGCAGGTCAAAGAGGTGTATTTGTTTTTTAAGAAAAAGGAGCTGTAAGTGGAGAATCAAGAGGTATCTTTGAGAATAGCCTTCGAGTTTAAGGGGTGGTTTGTAACCAGAGCGTCAGCGTTGCGGAGTTGTTGGGTTAAGGTAGGAGCGGGTCAAGAGTTTGGATTTTTTAAAGAAAAAGTAGTGTAAGTATTGAGAATCGAAGAGGTCTCTTGAGAAGAGCCTCAGAGTAGTTGGTTGTAACAGAGCGTCCCGCGTTTGCGGAGTTGTGGAGTTTAAGGTAGGAGCGGGGGCAAAGAGTTTTGTGTTGTTTAAAGAAAAACGAAAAAAGGAGTGTAAGTAGGATAAATCCAAGAGGTTTCTGAGAAGAGCTTCAGAGTAGTGGTGGTAACCAGAGCGCAGCGGTGCGGAGTTGCTGGAGTTTAAGGTAGAGAGGGTCAAAGAGTGTTGTGGTTTTTTTTAGAAAAAGGAGTGTAAGTAGTGAGAATCCAAGAGGTTTCTTGAGGAAGAGCCTTCCGGAATAGGTGTGGTAAAACCAGAGCGTCAATGCTGCGGATTGTTGGAGTTTAGGGTAGGAGCGGGGGGGTCAAAGAGTATTTAAAAAGAAATAAAAAGGAGTGTGAGTAGTGAGAATCCAAGAGGTTTTCTTGAGAAGAGCCTTCAGAGAAGTAGTGGTGGTAACCAGAGCGTCAAATGCTGCTGCGGTTGGAGTTAAAAGGTAGGAGCGTGGTCAAAGAGTTTTTAAGAAAGAAAGAAAGAAAAAAGAATGTTGAGTAGTGAGAATCCAAGAGGTTTATTGAGAAGAGCCTTCAGAGTAGTGTGTTAAACACGCGTCAATGCGCTGAGTTGTCGGAGTTTAAGGTAGGAGCGGGTCAAGAGTTATTTTAAGAAAAGAAAGAAGAAAACAGGCCGATGTGAGAGTGAGACCAAGAGGTTTTATATGAAGAAGAGCCCCTTCAGAGTATTGGTTGTAACCAGAGCGTCAGTGCGCGAGTAGTGTTGGAGTTAAGGTAGGAGGGGTCAAAGAGTATTTTAAGAAAAGAAAGAAGAAAAAATGAGTGTGAGTAGTGAGAATCCAAGAGGTTTATGAGAAGGACTTCAGAATAGGGGTGGTAACCAGGCGTCATGCTGCGGAGTTGTTGGAGTTAAGGAGGAGAGTGAGTGTGAAGATAAAAGGGGAGGGGGGGGGGGGGGGGGGGGGAAGATCCAAAATAGGTTAGTGTTGAGAAACCAAGAGTTCCTTTAGGAGGGGCGAGGGGAGCATCAGCATAGTTGTGGTGAGTAACCGGAGCTTCAGCCTGCAGAGTTTGTGGAGAATAAGGGTAGGAGTAAAGATTGTTTATTTAATGGAACGAGGTGAATGCGAGAAGCCGAGAGGTTATGACGAGAGCCTTCAGAATAGTGTTGGTAACCAGAGCATCAGTGCTGCGGAGTATTGTTGAGTATAAGGGTATGAGGGGTCAAGAGTATTTTTAAAAAAAGAAGCAAAGAAAAGGTGAGGGGCCTGAAGTGAGAACAAGCGGTTTCTTGAGAAGTGCCTTCAGAATAGGGTTATCTAACTGGAGCATCGTGCATTGGAGTATACGGTAGGAGATTGAGTGTGAAAAGCAAGAAAGGGGAAAAAACAGAAAGAACACAGGAGTTGAGCGTGAGAGGCCCAAGACGTCCCTTGAGGAGGGGAGCCTGAAGTCGGAATGGTGATGGTGGTAGGACAGAGCGTGAGTGCTGCAGAGTTTTGGGAGTATAAGGAACGAGAGTGAACCGGAGAAGGTATCTTGACGCGGTCGACGAGAACTTTCGGATAGCAATATTGAGAAATGAAAACCGGAAGTAAGAGACGAGTTCTTGCACGTGTAGACGCTTAGTTCGGTTTAGAAAATGCTGTAAGACGGCATGGCTGCTCCGTAATTTAATGAGGGGTGTTTAATTCTCAGTTATCAG
>CM065701.1:15019330-15024495 GCA_017654935.2 Phymorhynchus buccinoides | reverse complement strand
CCTAACCTATAAGTAGCTTTATCCTTAATAGTCACGTAAGATTGTCCATAGTAGTTTATAAATTCCATTAATAGTCCGAAAGAGGTCATATAAGTATGCTTTAAATCCATTACTAGTCAAATGATATAATAGTGGTCCTCTGTGTGAGATGTGTAACAATTCTGAAAAATAAGAACATGGTGACTCTCTAGACATTTGAACCAAATGCTTGACGAGTATTACAGATAGGTTCATAAGATTCACATTAGATTGGTTGGGATGATGACAAAATGTTCAACAGTGCCCTCACGGAGGGGAGTTTGCATTACTTTGTCTAATTTGAGCCCCATTGAGTGATTGGAATATTTGTAGTCATAATTGGACGAATTTAGTCACTTGTAATGTGCACCTTTTTTGTCCCTCTGCAACAGAGTGGAACTTAAGTCTATTCCCACCCCTCCCCCCTCTTTCTGGACTATCTTGCTACACTATTTGTACGTCGTGAAACCCACTGGTGCCTGACTCTGAGGCTGCACTGGAAAGGATGTATTGTTGATGACTGCTTGTAGATCAAACATTGTTTAAGTATAATGAGCCTACATAACTCTGATATGCACCAAACTTGTCTGTACTTTATGAAAAATGATTCTTAATTCATTTTTAATGCTGTTGTGATAATATTGCATGACGATTTAAAGCCGACTTCTGCTTGAACTTCCAGATCGAACTCCGCGACGAGATTCGAACGATTCTGCCGAGAACAACCCTTTTTTCAGTTTTTTGTTGTCACCTTCTCTGATTCTCACTCTATTCTTAGTCTAGATTCCTCGTACTCCCGCTGTAAACAGTTTATCCGTACTTACAATTTTCTTCACATTACTTTTTCAATCCTTAAACCTGACTGATGACAGCATTACTTCCATCTTCAACAAGTTCAACATCAACACAACGAATCTCCTCGCCACCCAGACCTAAATGTTTGACACTTTTCGTGCAAAAATCTCCTCATTTCGACGAGCAACTGCTGCCACCAAGCCATTTTTTGCTTCACTAGGCATAGTCAGACTATTCAGGGAATAACGGTGAAATCAAACAGAAAAGTCCGCAGCTGGCATATGGTATGGTAATCTCGGATTTGTTTACATACCTTATTGTGTAAACGGTTGAACATACTTGTTGAACTTTTGTCATCCTCACAACCACATCTATTACCCTATTCTTGTTTTGTGGCGGTACATAGCCGATGAGGTTGAACCGAGGCGTGGTTACTTACTTGCTACTCTCTTCTCTTCTGTGGTGGTGGGTGCTGCATGAAAATATCTAGCTCGTAAAAATAATTAGCTCGCTTCTATGAGCGTCTGTATTTGCGACCACCACAATTTAACTATTTTCTCTGTACTTTAACTCATTATTTTCATCTTAAACCCTAACCCTAACCCTATCCCTAGAAAAAGTGAATTTTGGTTTATGCTCAATGTCGCAAATCCACACTGTCATAGGATAGCGAGCTACTTATTTTACAGCTACCTATTTTCATGCGACAGTGCAGGCTTCTTATAGAAGTACATGCACACACCCTATCTGTATTCAGTATTGTGAACAAAAATCCGTGACTTTTACTGGTGTTGCTGCCGTCCGGGCATTGCACAGTCTTGTTTCCCACCCAATCCTTTGTATCTACAAATGGTCCCATATGTGTCGTGTTCCAGACCGAGAGGACGTAAAACACCAATTTTCATTCCCTCGGAAGTTTTGTACCTTAGAGACCGTTCTACCATACTATTGTAGATTCCCGGTGCAGGAGAAATAAGTAGCTCCCATAAATAAGTACCCTTCGCATGCGACTACAACCATCCTACCCTACCACTGAAATGACCAAGAAATAGGCAGGAGGGTGTAAATCTACATCTTGCCATAAATCGAAGCCATGCCAACTTAGTTTCGTAAAATTCACAATAGGTATAGTACTTTATCGTCACAGAGCGTCTCTGTTGAAATTCGGGTTGCTCCCACGCTGGAGAGCTCGTCGCAGCCATAGGCGGACAAGCAAACAATGCGAATGAGGAATGGGTACTTATTTCATGAGGTAGAATATTCTCTTCACACCGGCAGATACAGATGTTCTGCTGAACGGAACCTACGATCGGAGGTTCCCGTCACGGAAGTGTTAATTGCTGCACAGAGTGACTTAACATTTTGTTTGTTGTTGTATAATCCCCCCCCCCCCCCCCCCCCCCCAAATATGTTGGTCATGCAGTCGAACCTATAAACGACCAGTTACTAACTTCAACAGACTGGTCAAAACTGTCCGTAATAGCGAGGTGCCCGCTATACTGAATCACTCCACCCTAAGGCAACACGTATTAAATTACGTGGATAATGCACGCCCGATCTTGATGGGCTATGGCCTTTACGTGATTAATTATTTACCATCTTGCGTTCTCTCTCTCTCTCTCTCTCTCTCTCTTCTCTCTCTCTCTCTCTCTCATCTCTCTCTCGTCTCTCTCTCTCTTTTCTTTTTTGGTTTTTCTCATTTTTCGACCTCTTCGCCCGTATCGAGAATGGTCAAAGATGACTTCGGCAACTGAATGGAAGAAGAAGAAGAAGAAGAAGAAGATCTAGACTTTCACAGTTTCACTTTCAGTATCACACGTGACTCAGACATGGTGACACAGGAAAAGTTAATGTCCAGCTCTCTCAATCACTGATTCAATCAGGTGGCTAATTGCTTACAAGACAAACTGTGATGTACCAACACATTGTCCTTTGAAACATTATCTTTACTAGTTAGTCGCCGATTGTCATGAACTGAACTACATTAGGTCATTTGAAATATAAATTACACAGATATCCATGACCACTCTCCAAAAATGTTTTCTTTCCAGAGCACACTGTGACGTCATATCAGTGACGACTTTGACGCCTAGCGTCATATCAGTCTTTTTCTTGAGTTGTAAATAACTAAAACTAGTACAAAAGTGTTTTACTTTCTTGACCTAGAAACTCAGTACATATAGGGGAAGGTGGGGTAGATAGGGCCAAAGGGCATATTAGGGTTAGCTTGAAAAGAAAACTTACTGTTAGGTTCACATTAGACGCGTAAGTTCCGTACGGAAAACCCTAAATAAGTTGGAAGAAAGAAGGATAAAAGTTTACGCATATAGGGGAAATTCAGACACGTGCGCAAATCTTTTCCCTTCTTTGTTTCGCTTATTTATAGATTGCGCACAGGTTTCCGCTTATATGTGTGTACACGGCGTAAGTGTTACTGCTTCACCCCCCCGTTTCTTCTCTAGTTTTAAGATGTGAATTACAGCATAAAGCCTTGTCACCATTTTATTTTGGAGCGTGTGGCTTAGTGGAAAATCTACAATGAATGGCCCTGAAACCTGGCTGTAAGTAAAATTTTGTTTTCATTGATATTTTTTTCTTTTCTAAGCTTGGAACGTTACTTTTGTTATAGTATAATTTTATGGTCAAAACAAATATACCGCACTAGAAGGACATAGACATAGCTACATTATTGTGGAGATGTAAAAAAAAGAAAAAGGCTACATACTCTCTTTTTGTTTTCTTTTTCTTTTTTTGCTGTCCCATCTTCTGGGTCGTACAGTGGCGTTGCTCCCACGCCGCTCATTCCGAATCCCAATTCGCAGCTACACCCCGGCTTGTTCAGGTAGCAGAATCCGAGACCAGCAATCCAAGGGAAGCGAATATATGTTAGACCGTCAGGAGGCAACCAACCGAGGAGACACTGCACTGCTGCTGAGTCACTTCGGTGGAGTTCAGAGGAGCCTGTTCAGGACACCACCTACTAAGCCCCCTACTGACGACACTATTCTCTTAGTCGCGGAGCCAGCGTGAGTGAAGTCCTCCTCCGAGGGCGCCACCACGACCGTCCACCGACAGCTCCCTAGAACACACTGATCCCCATGACTTTGACCCGAACGCACCAAGGCATAGACTGGATTGGAAACTGAAAGTGAGGTCACCATGAGAGCAGGGCATGCAAAGCCACAGAATGTTCATATAATTTACTTTTTGCAAGCACCCACAGTGCAGCAGGTCGAGTAGACTAGATGCTGGCAGGGTAAGGGTCCAGCCACACGTCCACTAAAATCGCACGACTGTACGATACGATTCGATCACGTGGTCTCCAAGAACACAATGTGATGGGCGTATCGAGGTCTACGTGATCGAATCGCATCGTATAGTGCGAATTTAGTGGACGTGTGGCTGGCCCTTTGGGGTCTTAGTTCATTTTTATAGATGTGTTATTTCGTTCTTGTTGGCTTTGTTTTTCTTCATGGGGGGTCGTTAAGTTTTCATCTTTCCAGCGATTTGTTTCAGTTTTAGATTACAGTCGAACCTGAGTAAACCGACCACCCAAGAAACTGGTCAAAACTGTCCGTAATAGTGAGGTGCCCGCTATACTGAGTCACTCCATGCAAAGGCAACACATAATGACGTGTGTAATGAAAACAGCTTTTAAAGACACACTAAAGCACCACGATTAAGTCCCTTGGTTTTTTTCTGGGTAGCTGTGACCCACATACAAAGTGTCCCCAACTTCAAATTGAGGCTGCTCTTTAAAATGAATGTTTCGTTTTGAATTTGGGGGCATTTGTATGGGAGTCAAACCTGGTCAAAACGAGATTTCTTACCAGCTATAAGAGGGAAAACCCGTGAAGCCCGGCCGTGATTTTGACACGTGATCTGCTGTGTCTTTAAGACAAAAAAAAGCTGGATGCATGTTTGTTTGATGTTGCTTTTCATAAAAGTGGCCTCCAGCTCTGTTTTCATTTATCTGTCATTGACCTTGATTTTTCAAGCTTCCTTTCCCGTGATTTGTGTGTGTGTGTGTGTGTGTGTGTGTGTGTGTGTGCGGTGTGTGTGTGTGTGTGTGTGTGTGTGTGTTGTGTGTTTGCGTGCGTGTGCGTGTGTGAGTGCGTGTGCGTGTGTGCGGCGTGCGTGCGTGTGTGTGTGTGTGTGTGCTTAACCTGAATCTTTTCTTTGACTATGCTATTAAAAATTCGTGATCAGGGTGGTCGGAATACTGAGTGGTAAATTACACTAGTTAATAGTGATTGAGACTAATATCACTGTCCATTGTCCTGAATAGCGGGGTGATCGCTGTACCGGAGACACCCTTAGTAATACATAAGAAGGAAACAATTATGACAGAC
>CM065701.1:14976830-15011830 GCA_017654935.2 Phymorhynchus buccinoides | reverse complement strand
TTCAGGAAATACAATTGAAATATTTTTTGCGGAAGGTAGGCTATTTTGTCCAGCACTACAATTACATTCAAGAGTTGTGGTGGAAACCTTTTTCTTCTTGGGAAAGAAATTATTGTTGTAGTCTTTCTTTTATTGCAAAGAATCTTCTTTATAACCCCCCCCCCACCCCCGAAAAAAAAATGCTATCTTGATTAACATTAAAAAAATAAATTAATAAACCTTCTATTTGGCGGATTTGAGGATTGAAATTCTTTGAGTCACTCTGTATTGTCCAAACATGTAAGTGTTTATGACTTTAATCAATAAAAAAAAAAAGCCTTGCTCGTGCGCGCGCGCGCGTGCGTGTTTGTAAAAGAGAAAGTTTGTGTGAGAGAGAGAGAGAGAGAGAGAGAGAGAGAGAGAGAGAGAGAGAGAGAGAGAGAGAGAGAGAAGCGTGTGTGTGTGATTGTGTGTGTGTGTGTGTGTGTGTGTGTGCGTGTGTGTGTGTGCGTGCGTGCGTGCGCGCGTGTGTGAATGTGAGTGTATGCGCTTGTTTCAGTGTATTTGTGTGTGTGCGTGCGCGCGCGCGCGCGCGCGCGCGCGCGCGTGTGTGTGTGTGTGTGTGTGTGTGTGTGTGTGTGTGTGTGTGTGTGTGTGTGAGAGAGAGAGACACAGAGAGAGACAGACAGAGAGAGAGAGAGAGTATGCGTGTGTGCGTGCGCGTATGTGTCTGCGTGCGTGTATATGTTATTGTGTGTGCGTGCGTATGTGTGTGTGTGTGCGTGTGTGCGTGCGTATGTGTGTGTGCGTGTGTGTGTGTGTGTCTGTCTGTGCGCGCGTGTATGTATGTGTGTGCGTGTGGATCGTATGCGTGTGCGTATACATGCCTGTCTGTCAGTCAGTCTGTCAGTCTGTCTTTCTGTCTGTGTCCGCGTTTGTTTGTTCGCTCCTTGTTTATTTCTTAGTTGTTGTCGTTGGTGTTGTTGTTTTCTTCTAGGACTGCGTTCATCCCCGAAGTCCGTGCACAGGCTAGAAGAAATAGGTGGACATCAGGAGGCACCCCAGCAACAGGGCCAGAGACACGGCGGTCAGCACAGCTACATTTTCTATATATAAAAAAACAAAAACGTACAAGAATTGAAGAAGAAAAAACAACCACACCATTAAACCTTCCTCTTATATATATATAGTTTGCTTTAATAAAACTTTTTTGTGTCCAATGTATAAGTTTGTGAACCTAAGAAAGAAACTCAATAACTTTAATTTTAACTTTACGATTTGTTCTGTGTTCTGAAAAGAATTTAAAAACAAAATGTGCTGATTTACTTTTTCTCCCAATAGGGGAGATAGACAATGCCTATGCAAAGACAGCTGTTTCGTCTTTGAGAAAGACTCTTCAGTCTGCATATCGGCCTGCAAAGAATGTCCACAGTGAACATTCAAGCTGAGTAAGACGACTTTCTCCAAGAGAATGGTTGTCCTCTTTGTACCAGCCTGAAAGTCCACAATAAAAGCAAACCAGCACTTAATTCCAAAGAAATGGTAAAAATCTTATGTATAAAAAAAATATAGAGAGACATTAGACATAGAAAAGTTTAATCAATTCGGCATTTCAAATGCACCTACTTTTTAGTCCTACAGAGTTGTGTGGAGTGGGAAGTTTGGCTTGTGCGGCTGTTATCTTTTCCTGTATTATTTGATTCATCTGTCCTGCACAGCTCACCATCTGATGGTGATCGCCGGTCTATTGGATTTATTTTTCAACTATATTTATATATATATATATAGGTATGAAACATTTCAGTTTACTGCTGGCACCGTACCTCCAGCCGCCAACCGGACACACAAGTTAGAGCATTTGAAATGCAATAATAGGAAAATTGTTTAAAACTGTTTTGTCCCTATGTCTTTGAAACGAACATTAAAACCAAAAACCAGTTATATGCTAACTTGGTATCTTGATCTATGTTCTAAAAAACATAAAGAGTGCTAGCTTAGTTTCTCCTCCTTGTTAGGGAGGCAATGGCCCCCCGAGGCGTATATACAAAAAGGTGATAATGAATGACAAATGAATCAGTTTAATTAATGTCATCAGCAAGAGGTTGCAAGAAAATGAAATGTGTCTGTGTGTGTGTGTATGTGTGCGTGTGTGTGTGTGTGTGTGTGTGTGTGTGTGTGTGTGTGTGTGTGTGTATGCGTGCGCAAGCGCGTGTGTTATAAGGGAGATTCCACTGTATTTGAAAACTAATAACTTGTTTCAAAAAAAGACTGCAGAAATATAAAAAGCATAGTCCCCATTGTAAATTATTTGCAGTTTTTTTTAATACAAGTTCTTAGTTTTTGAAATAACATCAATAATAAGTCATTGTCCGTGTTGACTCTAAGCCACCGAATGATGACAGTGTCCCTGAGAGTGCTCATAGGGTTGTTCATTTTTACCAGTTTTAGACTTTATAATTTTATCAATCAATCATTTTTTATCAATCAATCATTTTATTGTCCTGGGACGGTATTCATGTCGAGATAGCATGAGACTTAGCATGATGCTAACTTAGAAGCTCTTCCAATGTCCTATAGGATTTAATAGGACTTTTGGAAGAGCTTCTAAGTTAACATCATGCTAAGTCTCATGCTATCTCGACATGAATACCGTCCCTGATCTTTAAAAAACAAGGAAATGTGTCTTGCAATCGATCAATACAAAAAGCAAAAACAGAATCCAATGCAATAGAGGCGAACACCCTAATAGGGGTGTCTGTACACGTGAGCACCCCCACCCCCACCACGGCAACGGAATGACAGGCCAGTCACAATGTAACTTGCCCGTCACCGTGCCACCATGTGAAAGAGTGAGAAATGCCCACATGCACAGAGACCCCAATGTACCAATGTTGAAGTTAACACCACACCTAAAATCCCTATATGTGTCTGTCTGTCTGTCTCTTTTTTCTCTCCACGTATGCACATGTGAGAGCACAGTTACACGCACGCCCACGCGCACGCACACACACACACATACTCACACACATACACACACATACACACACACACACAGAGAAAGAGAGAGAGAGAGAGAGAGAGAGAGAGAGAGAGAGAGAGAGAGAGAGAGAGAGAGAGAGAGAGAGAGAGAGAGAGAGAGAGAGAGAGAGAGAGAGAGAGAGAGAGAGAGAGAGAGACTCGCACGCACGCACGCACACGCACGCACACGCACACACACACACACACACACATTACAAATAGCCTGCCTACATATTGAATTCAGAAGCGACACACAGACACCACATGCCTGTGAGAGCATTCACTATCTGAATCTATCTGAATTAACTGCTGTATGAAATTAATCAAACATAATCCGAAGTTCTCATCCCCCCTTTTTGGCTCACTCGTGCTAACTTCGTTAACACAAAGTGAGTCTATAGTATTATAGTTGTTCGGTTGTGTGTGTGTGTGTGTGTGTGTGTGTGTGTGTGTGTGTGTGTGTGTGTGTGTGTGTGTGTGTGTGTGTGTGTGTGTGTGTGAGTGTGTTGTGTGTGCGTGTGTGTATATATGTGTGTGTGTTTGTGTGTGTGTGTTTGTGTGTGTGTGTGTGTGTGTGTGTGTGTGTGTGTGTGTGTGTTGCGTCCATGGTCTAATCTCCAAACCGTAACGTTGCCTCTGGAACAGAAGGCATACATTGTTCAAACTTTGCACACATATAGATGTCTATGCAAGCTTTCAAACAATAATGATTTGAATAATTAAATACTTAAACCAACACTGTAAACAAATAACAAACAGATAACATTTTATATTAGTGGGTTAGAGAATATTCAACAGGCAACATGAGTTAAGAAACTCATCAACACTGAAAGCCTCAATAGCTCATTGGTAGAGCATCTGTCTCTCATGCCAATGGTTTAGGGTTCGATTCTCGACAAAGGCACCTTTTTTTAAGTTGTCTCCATTAACAATAGTTTCATTTGTACTTTAAACATCCCCCTCATGTTTACGAATTTGTTGTCTTATGTATGTCAAATTGTCTTCTGAACGTTACTTGCGTCTTGTCAAAATTATTTATCAAAATGCGCAGTGAAGACAATAAAATGATTGATTGATTGATTGATTGATTGATTGATTTATAGCAATCACATGTCAATAATTTCTGATAAACAGCAGGTGGACATGACTGGAAGAAGAAGACATCAATTACTGTGACAATTAAACTAGGGCTTATTTGCACTGGCTCCTTGTGCTAAATCCTGAGGGACTGGTTGGCCTTGGCAATCCCCCCCCCCCCTCCCCAACGTCAGGTGTCCTTCAATCATCTCAACCAGGAGAAACTGGAGACCCACCCCGAGCAAAGGCGCTTCTTCGCCTTGGCATCTAGGCTGTGTCAGACCAACTGACATAAGCTAGAACACCAGGGCTACAGCAAAATGTTGTTTTGTTCTGTGTAGTTATGCGGGGATTGTCTTTAGCCATGGCAAGCCAAGCTCCTAGCATAACATCATCAGTTCAAAATCCTCCAAAGTCAGCAGTGTGGATGCACACGTGGCGGGGTAATCACAAAACGGGCACACACGCAAGTGTTCTCATCCCTTGTTGGCGCATTTGTACCATAGTGTTCGAGTACTTCGGCTGTTGGGATGATCCCTGGAGTCTTTAAAGACCCACCACATGACGTGTGAAAATAATGTTTCTTCACGCGTTTTCCCTCTATTCGTTGGTAAGAACTCTTAAGAAATCTTCTAAGCATAAGCGGGAACGTGACACGTGACGTAGTGGGTCTTTAAGCCAGGGTTCATCAACAACAACATCAACAACAACAATATGAAGCAACTGCAGTCCAGCCCTCTGAAATAGCAAATGCCTCCTCTGCTATCTGGAACTCACAGCCGGACATGACATACATAATGTACATACTTATACTAGTAGCAGAGAAAAGACAGGACAGACTGACTTACTGCATGCTGTGTTTCCAGCTCCGACGTAGTCATCTTTACAAGCACACTTTTTGTTGTCACATTTTGCATTCTGAAGACACTTGGCAGCATTGTCGCAAGCTTGACCTATTTCCATTTCTGTAAAAAGGAACAAACAAACAAACAAAAACCTAGTTAGCAAATCAAACAAGATGAAGCTCCATTCAAACAAATACAGAGTGAGTGTTGCACACATAGGATGTTGTTTTATCGACGTAAGACAAAACATAATAATTTTAAATATTTCTGCAAAAATGCATTTATCATAGAAAACAGCAAAATGATGCTTCCGTTTTTAACATTCAGTGAGCAAGCAAACTTGGTTCAAGTAATTAAGGGAACTTTAATAATTGGAATAATTTGAAATATTCGAATTATGTTCGTTTTTGTGTTTTTGAAGTTTACAGTGTCTAGGACCTTAGAAAGGAACATAGATGTCCAATGCACTATCTATAAAGAATGTTTGGAAGAATAAGTTAGGGGCATGGGACTGAATATTCCGCGCTTAATATAATGCTAGAAAAATCCACGCTTATAAACGGCGAAAGGCCGCCCTTTCGTTTTCTTTTTCTGCACTTCTAATGTGCCAATACGCACTTTCGTGAAATATGCACACAACACAGAACTACAATGTAAAAATGATAACAAAAACGAGTATAAATTGCGCGATTATCAGAACATGAAGGAACATCAGTGTCTTACTGCAAGTTTTGTCATTTTCACAAAAGCTTCCGGTTTCACAAGCGTCTTTGTTGTTTTCGCAGCTGCGTCCAGCAGGCACACCTGAAAGTAAAGACGTCAACTGAACAATTAGTCAACCAGGAGAAACTGGAGACCCACCCCGAGCAAAGGCGCTTCTTCGCCTTGGCATCTAGGCTGTGTCAGACCAACTGACATAAGCTAGAACACCAGGGCTACAGCAAAATGTTGTTTTGTTCTGTGTAGTTATGCGGGGATTGTCTTTAGCCATGGCAAGCCAAGCTCCTAGCATAACATCATCAGTTCAAAATCCTCCAAAGTCAGCAGTGTGGATGCACACGTGGCGGGGTAATCACAAAACGGGCACACACGCAAGTGTTCTCATCCCTTGTTGGCGCATTTGTACCATAGTGTTCGAGTGCTTCGGCTGTTGGGATGATCCCTGGAGTCTTTAAAGACCCACCACATGACGTGTGAAAATAATGTTTCTTCACGCGTTTTCCCTCTATTCGCTGGTAAGAACTCTTAAGAAATCTTCTAAGCATAAGAGGGAACGTGATGCGTGACGTGGTGGGTCTTTAAGCCAGGGTTCATAAACAACAACAACAACAATATGAAGCAACTGCAGTCCAGCCCTCTGGAATAGCAAATGCCTCCTCTGCTATCTGGAACTCACAGCCGGACATGACATACATAATGTACATACTTATACTAGTAGCAGAGAAAAGACAGGACAGACTGACTTACTGCATGCTGTGTTTCCAGCTTTGACGTAGCCATCTTTACAAGCACACTTTGTGTTGTCACATTTTGCATTCTGAAGACACTTGGCAGCATTGTCGCAAGCTTGACCTATTTCCATTTCTGTAAAAAGGAACAAACAAACAAACAAAAACCTAGTTAGCAAATCAAACAAGATGAAGCTCCATACAAACAAATACAGAGTAAGTGTACAGGGATTTTGTTGTATTGACAAAAATCATAACAAAACAATTATTTTGTAGTAGTATCTCCGCAAAATATGCCTTTATCATAGAAAACAACAAAACGATACTTCCGGTTTTAACATTCAATGATTAAGTAAACTTTATCCAAGTGATGAAGTGAACTTTAATAATTGGAATCATTTGAAATATTCGAGTTATGTTCGGGTTTGTTGTTGTTTGAGTTTACAGTGTCTTGAACCTTAGAAAGGAACAAAGGTGTCCAATGTACAATCTATAAAGAATGTTTGGAAGCATAAGTTAGGGACATGGGGCTGAGTATTCCGCGCATATTATGCTAGAAAAATCCACACTTATAAACGGTGAAAGACCGCACTGTCGTATTTTTCTGCACTTCTAATGTGCCAATACGCACTTTCGTGAAAATATACACACAACACAATACGCACTTTCGTGAAATATGCACACAACACATACGCGCTTATGCTCAACTAAAATGTAAAAATGATAACAAAAACAAGTATAAATTGCACGATTATCAGAACATAAAGGAACATCAGTGTCTTACTGCAGGTTTTGTCGTTTTCACAAAAGCTTCCGGTCTCACAATCGTGTTTGTGGTCTTCGCAGTTGCTTCCAGCAGGCACACCTGAAAGCAAAGACGTCAACTGAACAATTAGGCCTAGTTAACGAACAGCATCGTGTCGAGAGGGATATAATTTTATTAACGTTGCGTGATAAACCTTTATTGATTAACTTTTGTTTATGACCTCACTGGTTATTATTTTTAATATGATTTTATTGTTTGTAAATTCAAACGATTCCAAATTTCCTTAAAAGTGTTCAATTGATTTTTTTAATTTATCACATTTGGTGAAGGTTTAGACATAGACGTGTTAAACATGTTAGAGTTGCAGGTCACGTTTTGTTCAATGACTAACTGCATATATATATATATATATATATATATATATATAGTTTGCTTTGATAAAGCTTTTCTGTGTCCAATGTCTTTATTTGTGAACCTCAGAAACAAAACCAGTTAATGTTAACTTTGAGTAATGTTCGTGTTCAAAAAATAAAATAAAAAATTAAAAAAAATTAAAAATTAAAAAGTTATATAAATTGTGCTGATTTACTTTTTCTCCCAATGGGGGAGGGACAGTGCCTTATGCAAAGACAGCTGTTTCGATCTTGAGAAGATCTCATCAGTTTGCATGATTGGCCTGCAAATTGACTGTCCAGTGGATGGCCAACCTGAGCAAAAAAGACATTCTACAAGAGAATGGTGTCCTCTCTGCATCAAATCGAAAATCCACAATAAAAGCAAACCAGCACAAAGTTAAACCAGAACTAGTAAAAATCTTATGAAAATCTTATGTAAAATGAACAAAATAATAATGTTCTGAAATTTTAATTTCAAAACCTAATAGACATGACTAGGGAGGGCTAACTACTGAGATGGTATCCAAATTAAGGATAAAAATAGCATGAAAGAAAAATCTCAGTGAATAGCCAGCTCCGTACCCCTACTCTGAAGGACTGAAAAGTTAGTGCATTTGAAATGCAGAATAGTTTGCTTTGATAAAGCTTTTCTGTGTCCAATGTCTTTATTTGTGAACCTCAGAAACAAAACCAGTTAATGTTAACTTTGAGTAATGTTCGTGTTCAAAAAATAAAATTAAAATTTTTAAAAATTAAAAAATTAAAAAGTTATATAAATTGTGCTGATTTACTTTTTCTCCCAATGGGGGAGGGACAGTGCCTTATGCAAAGACAGCTGTTTCGATCTTGAGAAGATCTCATCAGTTTGCATGATTGGCCTGCAAATTGACTGTCCAGTGGATGGCCAACCTGAGCAAAAAAGACATTCTACAAGAGAATGGTGTCCTCTCTGCATCAAATCGAAAATCCACAATAAAAGCAAACCAGCACAAAGTCAAACCAGAACTAGTAAAAATCTTATGAAAATCTTATGTAAAATGAACAAAATAATAACTTTTTAATTTTTTAATTGTTTTTAATTTTTAATTTTACTTTTTGAACACGAACATTACTCAAAGTTAACATTAACTGGTTTTGTTTCTGAGGTTCACAAATAAAGACATTGGACACAGAAAAGTTTTATCAAAGCAAACTATTCTGCATTTCAAATGCACTAACTTTTCAGTCCTTCAGAGTAGGGGTACGGAGCTGGCTATTCACTGAGATTTTTCTTTCATGCTATTTTTATCCTTAATTTGGATACCATCTCAGTAGTTAGCCCTCCCTAGTCATGTCTATTAGGTTTTGAAATTAAAATTTCAGAACATTATTATTTTGTTCATTTTACATAAGATTTTCATAAGATTTTTACTATTTCTGGTTTAACTTTGTGCTGGTTTGCTTTTATTGTGGATTTTCGATTTCGATTTATTGTGGATTTTCTATTCTGCATTTTAAATGCACTAACTTTTCAGTCCTTCAGAGTAGGGGTACGGAGCTGGCTATTCACTGAGATTTTTCTTTCATGCTATATATATATATATATATATATATATATATATATATATATATATATATATATATATATACGCACACGCATGCACTCACAAACACACGCATGCGCGTGTTTGCGTATGCTCACCCACAGAGACACACACATATACACATACATACACACACTCACTCGAGCAGACAGACAAACATGCATACAAACACAAACACACACACACACACTCACACACACACACACACACACACACACACACACACACACACACACACACACGCATGCACGCACGCACGCACACGCACACGCGCGCACGCACACGCACACACGCACACACACACACACACACACACACACACGAACAATCCAAGAACAGAGAGAGACACACTTACTGCACTTATTGGTTGAAGTATCACACATGGCGTTGGATCTACATTTGTCCTTGTTGGCATCAGAACAGTCCCCAGCAATGTCCAGTTCTAAACACAGTGATATCATGTCATATAATTCTAAGTGATTTTAAAAAAAGCCACAGAACACCAATGCTTTCAAGCTTTCGAGATTTTTTATTATCTCTTATCTGAAAAATAAGTTTTCAAACTGACATGAGATAAAAAGGTACAGCTAAAAATTGATGCAAAGACAAATATAACAGTTACCATTGTAAAACAAACTTGTGTCGTTCACATAGATGTAAAGGCAATGATAGCATCCATCCGTGTATGAAACTGTCGTTCATAAACATTGATTTAAATTTTTAAAAAGATAATGATGCATTTGAAAGTGATGTTCACAAACATAACATATAATCATCACTGTATGAAAGTGCAGTTCATAAAGACAGAAAGACTAAGAGAAAATCAAACATCAGATATTCAATACCTATTCAAAATAGCACAACGGATAGACGACTTTGAATATCTTTATTACATAGAATCATATAGTTGTAAGGGACGTAACTCTTGATTGAGGCCACACTTGTCGGATTACAACCACAGCAGTGCACATTATCTGCTGCTGTTAAACGTTATCCTTCCCTAAGACTTCTCTTATTTCTCCGTTGTTTTCTTTGGTAGACCCTTTAGCGTGCACTTTATTGTTTTCTGTCTTGTGTTTCTCTATCTTCCTGTCTGCACGTACCCTTTTTCAAAAGTTAGGCTTTTTCACTATATCTGTCTAAAACGGACGTGATATTGATACTGAGTTGTCATTTGGGGAAAGGTTTAAGCAGTATCGACACATTCTACTTTGCAGTATTCATGCATTCAACATTTTGATAACTGTTTTGTTTTTCTATTTACTCCCCCTCATCCCTTCACCTTCAACCCATCTTCACCCTCCCAATGTTCAACCATGTATATATGCATCTGCTTGTGCATGCGCTTGTCTGTGTGTGCGTGTGTGTGTGCGTGTGCGTGTGCGTGTGCGTGCGTGTGTTGTTGTTGTTGTTGTTGTTCTGTTTAACGTCCTTCCACTAAAAGTGATTCACACAATGTGTGTATGTGTATGCGCGTGTGTGAGAGTGTTTGTGCACACGTGCTCGCATGCGTGCATTTATTTACTCCCCCTCCTCCCTTCACCTTCAACCCATCTTCACCCTCCCAATGTTCAACCATGTGTATATGCATCTGCTTGTGCATGCGCTTGTCTGTGTGCGTGTGTGTGTGTGTGTGTGTGTGTGTGTGTGCGTGCGCGTGTGCATGTGTGTGTGTTGTTCTTCTGTTTAACGTCCTTCCACTAAAAGTGATTCACAGAATGTGTGTGTGTATGCGTGTGTGTGAGAGTGTTTGTGCACATGTGTGCGCATGCGTGCATGCTTGTGTGTATGTGTGTGTGCGTGTGCATGTGTGTGTGTGAGTGTGTGCGAATCCTTCACACGGGTAGACAGCTTTTATTGATGTACTTACTGCAGTTGCCATCGGTATCACAAATGGCGTTAGCATCCAGACAGGAACCTTGACTACATACTGCTCCCAATGCCGAATTACCTTGTAAGCCAAAACAAACACACATCATCATCATCATCATTATCATTATCATCATCATCATCAGTTTGTGATAAATTATTGTCCTCATTGTTAACCTCAAAATAGTCATCATCGTCGTCATTCTCCTCATGATTTGTTATAGAAATAATTGTGGTATCAATAACAGTGGTGGTGGTGGTGGTAGTAGTTTGACATAAAGGAAGTATTTTGTCCTCCTGTGTGTCTCCCTGATAGGCTGTCTCTTCTATTTTGTCTGTAATCCTGTATTTTAAAAGCTTAGTGTGTGCATACTGATTTCCCCAAAAATGCAAAATTGATAGACGACATTTCTAAGTACCTCAAAGATAATTAATAAACTTTGTGGCCTGATCTCTCGTGAAAATAATATAGGCTGCAGTAAAACGCCATATGGATGTATGTGCACATTGTCTAACGGCTTAGCAGTATTCATCCATAACTAGTACTTTGCACGAAAACGAAATTCAAAGACTTTGCCAGTAAGAGCATAATTTGTCATTACTGAGGCTAACAATGATGTCAGAGAAGCTGAAATTGCTATGAAAATTAATATTTCAACCATTGTTTATCTGTATGTAATCAGACCTAATGTGATTGCAATAGGAATTGTTTGGAAATATGGAGTAATCTTATGGTGTATGGGAGTGATCTTGCCTAATTCAATTGGTCAAACAGGGGAAGTTAATCTACCATCAGGTAGATCCCCAAAATAGGGATGACTACCATCGGGATCGGGGGGTGGGGGGGGGGGGGGGGCGGGGGGGGGGGGGGGGGGGCGGGGGGGGGGGTGGAGGGGGGCAATTGCTATCATGTATATTTTTTGACATCTGTAGAGTCACCCCTTTCCAAAAATGCATGATAGCAATCTGCAACTGGTAACTTTTTGTCCATTAACATGTGATTTATAATGGTACCCCTTTTTGTGAAGCATTTTTGGTAAGGGGGGCCCTACATGTCAAGACTGTATGATGGCAATTGCCCTCCCCCCACCCCCACCCCCAGATGGTAACAATCACCTTCCGAACATGCTGCGTTTGAGTAGATCAAGACACACTCGGTTTGTGTTTCTCGCATTGTGTTCTCTATCAAGCCATCTGGGTCAATCTCAATTTTCATTTCTTTGCGATTTCTCGACGTGTGGCAAGTTAGATCAGTTTGTAACCCTCTTTCTACATGTATTTAAAATGTTTGCAAATCATTCCCTCGCTTCGCTTCACTCTTCGACGCCATTGTTGCTATGGTATTTGACCGAGTATGTCAAGGTAAACAACTCTAATTTGCACGCATTGCTCTCCACTAGATTTTCGTCTATCAGAAGCAGATAGGCCTCGTTTATTCAGTTCAAAGTGTGGCTAAACCGCCCTATTGAGCAGTCCCGTGATCTTTGTATTTACCTAGTTGCAGTTGAGCACTTGTGTTAAAATCTTTAACATGCCAGCTTATGTCTTGTCTGATTGCACGAGGGAAAAACTGTGTTTTATGCATTTTTGTCAATTACTATATTGATTTTGCAATTGCATCGAATTATAAAATTGATTGATTGATTGATGAGACCAAAGACTCACTCGTTCCAAAATACTGAACGCTCTTTCGCCCTGCTTCCACTATCAATGCATAAACATTCCATGGACCTATTTATTTATTTAAGTAAACTGATAGCCTGCACTAAATGGGGCATTGTTTAATATATTCGAAGAAATTAATGTCAACTTACAAGTGTTAAAGATAAGTTGGTTGAACAACCCTCCACATAAAAAAAGATGAAACAATTAGCATCAAATGAAAAAGAAACTTAAACAAGTCATCATAAATTTAAAGAAACGGTCCTACCTGACGGCATAGTAAGCATTTACAAATTAATACAGTTATGGAAAATCATGATGTAGGTCAGTTAGATACAATGGAGTTGAACAATCAAACATGCCTAAAGGCCATTTCTATGGAACAGTTCTGTTGTTCGTGATCAGTGTTGGCAACATGTGGTCAACACTAAATAGTCAACATTTAATGTTTTACAGAATTTCGTACTGAAACAAATCAAACGTATTGTTTGAATTAAACTTCTCTCTTTATAAACTCGTTTCATAAGCTTACTTCATCCATAAATTTCAGTAACTCATCTCAACTCAAAACACCTACGTTATCTTATAAACTAAATATGATTATCTTATAACTAAAGTCAGAACAGGAGCGATAATGAAGTGACCAACCAGGGGAGTCCACTTACCTTCACATTGTTCGCTGTTGGCACTGGCAACAAAGTGATCATCACAGACACAGATAGGCGTAGCGTCAGTGCCACACGTGGCATGTGTCAGACATTTATCAGTTGCAGTAGTACATGTCTGCCCTTCCTTCCATTCTGTCCACCAACATCATATATTACAGTCAGCTTCATCATGCACTCACCAGCGACACGTGTCATCATCAACAATGTTATCTGCACTGTTGTGGTCTTATTCCAAGCATTTATATCATCCCATATACTGACGACTTACTTTTTCGAGGAATTATTAGTTCAGTACACCCCGCAAGATAAACGTTTCTATAATTGACATACCCAGCACAAACAACCCAACCGATATCTCTCCTTCAACACACATACTCTCTCTCTCTCTCTCTCTCTCTCTCTCTCTCTCTCTCTCTCTCTCTCTCTCTCTGTGTCTTTGATATCAATGTTAATTTTGCTTCTTTAAATCCACCCCCCTTCCCATATTATACAGGCAGAAAGGTCGATTCATTAAAATTTTCAATTTCGACTCTCTCTCTCTCTCTCTCTCTCTCTCTCTCTCTCTCTCTCTCTCTCTCTCTCTCTCTCTCTCTCTCTCTCTCTCTCTCTCTCTCTCTGTCTCTCCCTCCTTCCCTCTCTCTTTTCCTTGTTTTTTTTTACATAATAAAATGCAAACATATATTTTGACAATGACAAATTTTCACTGTGCTTGGCTATATTTTAAATCGTCTTGCTATGCTTTACATTGTCTACTGTTTTCCTTGTTACTTTATTATGTGGTTTACTTTGCATAACCTTTCCGTTTTCATAACATATCTCTCAACACCTCGATACTAGAGTGCACACATGCGTGCGCACACGCACACAACCACATCCACGCAACACAGAGAGACAGAAAGACAGAGAGAGAGAGAGAGAGAGAGAGAGAGAGAGAGAGAGAGAGAGAGAGAGAGAGAGAGAGAGAGAGGAGAGAGAGAGAGAGAGATAGGGGGAGGGTTGGAGACAGAGATAAAGGAGATAAAGTTTGTATTTTTGGACAGAGAGATGCAAGATCTGTTGCATAGAAAAAAGAGAAAAAACTCACTGCAAAGTTTAATAGCGTTTTTGTTTGGATCTGTCTCACAAACGCTGTTGGCCTGACACTTATCCCCATTGTGTGTACAGTCTGCACCAGCTTGAAGCTCTGAAAACATCACAGTCAGCACTGAGTGTCACTTGGATTTACAAAGACAACTCTGAATACAAAGACAGTACTTGCCATTAGATCGTTGTAAGGACGAAGACACCAGCCACCATTGTTAAAAGGTGTCGTTCACATAGATAGACGAAGCAACAAAGATAACAGTCATCATTGTAAGAAAATGTTCCCATGTAGATTGATGCAAAGACAAATATAACAGTTACCATTGTAAAACAAACTTGTGTCGTTCACATAGATGTAAAGGCAATGATAGCATCCATCCGTGTATGAAACTGTCGTTCATAAACATTGATTTAAATTTTTAAAAAGATAATGATGCATTTGAAAGTGATGTTCACAAACATAACATATAATCATCACTGTATGAAAGTGCAGTTCATAAAGACAGAAAGACTAAGAGAAAATCAAACATCAGATATTCAATACCTATTCAAAATAGCACAACGGATAGACGACTTTGAATATCTTTATTACATAGAATCATATAGTTGTAAGGGACGTAACTCTTGATTGAGGCCACACTTGTCGGATTACAACCACAGCAGTGCACATTATCTGCTGCTGTTAAACGTTATCCTTCCCTAAGACTTCTCTTATTTCTCCGTTGTTTTCTTTGGTAGACCCTTTAGCGTGCACTTTATTGTTTTCTGTCTTGTGTTTCTCTATCTTCCTGTCTGCACGTACCCTTTTTCAAAAGTTAGGCTTTTTCACTATATCTGTCTAAAACGGACGTGATATTGATACTGAGTTGTCATTTGGGGAAAGGTTTAAGCAGTATCGACACATTCTACTTTGCAGTATTCATGCATTCAACATTTTGATAACTGTTTTGTTTTTCTATTTACTCCCCCTCATCCTTTCACCTTCAACCCATCTTCACCCTCCCAATGTTCAACCATGTATATATGCATCTGCTTGTGCATGCGCTTGTCTGTGTTTGCGTGTGTGTGTGTGTGTGTGCGCGTGTGCGTGTGCGTGTGTGTGTGTTGTTGTTGTTGTTGTTGTTCTGTTTAACGTCCTTCCACTAAAAGTGATTCACACAATGTGTGTATGTGTATGCGCGTGTGTGAGAGTGTTTGTGCACACGTGCGCGCGTGCGTGCATTTATTTACTCCCCCTCCTCCCTTCACCTTCAACCCATCTTCACCCTCCCAATGTTCAACCATGTGTATATGCATCTGCTTGTGCATGCGCTTCTGTGTGTGTGTGTGTGTGTGTGTGTGTGTGTGTGTGTGTGTGTGTGTGTGTGTGTGCGTGTGTGCGTGTGTGTGTGTGTGTGTGTGCGTGTGCGTGTGCGTGTGCGTGTGCATGTGTGTGTGTGTTGTTCTTCTGTTTAACGTCCTTCCACTAAAAGTGATTCACAGAATGTGTGTGTGTATGCGTGTGTGTGAGAGTGTTTGTGCACATGTGTGCGCATGCATGCATGCTTGTGTGTATGTGTGTGTGCGTGTGCATGTGTGTGTGTGAGTGTGCGAATCCTTCACACGGGTAGACAGCTTTTATTGATGTACTTACTGCATTTGCCATCGGTATCACAAATGGCGTTAGGATCCTGACAGGAACCTTGACTACATACTTCTCCCAATGCAGATTGACCTTGTAAGCCAAAACAAACACACATCATCATCATCATCATTATCATTATTATCATCATCATCATCATCATTTTGTGATAAATTATTGTCCTCATTGTTAACCTCAAAATAGTCATCATCGTCGTCATTCTCCTCATGATTTGTTATAGAAATAATTGTGGTATCAATAACAGTGGTGGTGGTGGTGTAGTAGTTTGACATAAAGAAAGTATTTTGTCCTCCTGTGTGTCTCCCTGATAGGCTGTCTCTTCTATTTTGTCTGTAATCCTGTCTTTTAAAAGCTTAGTGTGTGCATACTGATTTCCAAAAAAATGCAAAATTGATAGACGCCATTTCTAAGTACCTCAAAGATAATTAATAAACTTTGTGGCCTGATCTCTCGTGAAAATAATATAGGCTGCAGTAAAACGCCATATGGATGTATGTGCACATTGTCTAACGGCTTAGCAGTATTCATCCATAACTAGTACTTTGCACGAAAACGAAATTCAAAGACGTTGCCAGTAAGAGCATAATTTGTCATTACTGAGGCTAACAATGATGTCAGAGAAGCTGAAATTGCTATGAAAATTAATATTTCAACCATTGTTTATCTGTATGAAATCAGACCTAATGTGATTGCAATAGGAATTGTTTGGAAATATGGAGTAATCTTATGGTGTATGGGAGTGATCTTGCCTATTTCAATTGGTCACACAGGGGAAGTTAATCTACCATCAGGTAGATCCCCAAAATAGGGATGATTACCATCAGGGGGGGGGGGGGGGGGGGTGGTGGAGGGGGGCAATTGCTATCATGTATATTTTTGACATCTGTAGAGTCACCCCTTTCCAAAAATGCATGATAGCAATCTGCAACTGGTAACTTTTTGTCCATTAACATGTGATTTATAATGGTACCCCTTTTTGTGAAGCATTTTTGGTAAGAGGGACCCTACATGTCAAGACTGCATGATGGCAATTGCCCTCTTCCGAACATCCGAACATGTTTCGTTTGAGTAGATCACTCAGTTTGTGTTTCTCGTATGTGTTCTCTATCAAGCCATCTGGGTCAATCTCAATTTTCATTTCTTTGCGATTTATCGACGTTTTGCAAGTTAGATCAGTTTGTAACCCTCTTTCTACATGTATTTAAAATGTTTGCAAATCATTCCCTCGCTTCGCTTCACTCTTCGACGCCATTGTTGCTATGGTATTTGACCGAGTATGTGAAGGTAAACAACTCTAATTTTCACGCATTGCTCTCCACTAGATTTTCGTCTATTGATGTATCAGAAGCAGATAGGCCTCGTTTATTCAGTTCAAAGTGTGGCTAAACCGCCCAATTGAGCAGTCCCGTGATCTTTGTATTTACCTAGTTGCAGTTGAGCACTTGTGTTAAAATCTTTAACATGCCAGCTTATGTCTTGTCTGATTACACGAGGGAAAAACTGTGTTTTATGCATTTTGGCAATTACTATATTGATTTTGCAATTGCATCGAATTATAAAATTGATTGATTGATTGATGAGACCAAAGTCTCACTCGTTCCAAAATACTGAACGCTCTTTTGACCTGCTTCCACTATCAATGCATAAACATTCCATGGACCTATTTATGTATTTAAGTAAACTGATAGCCTGCACTAAAGGGGGGCATTGTTTAATATAATCGAAGAAATTAATGTTAACTTACAAGTGTTAAAGATAAGTTGGTTGAACAACCCTCCACATAAAAAAAGATGAAACAATTAGCATCAAATGAAAAAGAAACTTAAACAAGTCATCATAAATTTAAAGAAACGGTCCTACCTGACGGCATAGTAAGCATTTACAAATTAATACAGTTATGGAAAATCATGATGTAGGTCAGTTAGATACAATGGAGTTGAACAATCAAACATGCCTAAAGGCCATTTCTATGGAACAGTTCTGTTGTTCGTGATCAGTGTTGGCAACATGTGGTCAACACTAAATAGTAAACATTTAATGTTTTACAGAATTTCGTACGAAAACAAATCAAACGTATTGTTTGAATTAAACTTCTCTCTTTATAAACTCGTTTCATAAGCTTACTTCATCCATAAATTTCAGTAACTCATCTCAACTCAAAACACCTACATTATCTTATAAACTAAATATGATTATCTTATAACTAAAGTCAGAACAGGAGCGATAATGAAGTGACCAACCAGGGGAGTCCACTTACCTTCACATTGTTCGTTGTTGGCACTGGCATCAAAGTTAGCATCACAGACACAGTTAGTGTCACACGTGGCATGTGTCAGGCAATTATCATCTGCAGTAGTACATGCCTCCCCTTCCTTCCATTCTGTCCACGAACATTACTTGCGTCGTGTCCAAATTATTTATCAAAATGTGCATGCCAGGCAGCGAATTTCTTTCTTTCTTTGAGTTTCCAAAAAATATTAATGATAGACTTTGTGTAGAATAGCTGCAGCTCAGATGACGATCTTCAGTGAGAGATTGATGGAGGGTGTGGTGGTGGAGGGTATGGACATGATTTGAAGGAGAGGAGGGAGAGGAGGTAAAAGAAAGGTGAAGAAAGGCAGGGAGGGAGATGGCGGGTTGGGGAGTGGTGGACGAAAGTAGTGGGGAGGAGGGAGGGGGGAGGGAATTTATATCTGGTATTTGAATTCTTCCATAATCATCATCATCATCATCATTCATCTTCATCATCATCATCATCATCATCATTAAGATTCTCCCGTTTTTGTGGGATAGGGGAGCATGGGGTGAGATGCCGATGCTAGGGGAAAAGCATGTTTTGTTAACGTCTTAAGTTTGAAACAAAACAAACACTTTTTTATAGAATGAGCAGTAAGAGAAAATGAAAGAATGAGCCTTAAGAAAGAACGACGTTGCTTACCGTCGCACCGCTCTGTGCCGCTGGCTGTAAAGTATTGGTCACAGGAGCACGTGTTACTAGAGCTTGAACACGTGGCGTGTGCCAGGCAGTGATCAGATGCAATAGTACATGCCTGATCTATCTTGAGTTCTGTCCACAAACATCATCGCATTTGCAAACATTACAAAAACCGTCAGCCACAGTTGATACCGTCTTTAAGAATGACACACCAGGTCATCTGTCGGTGTCAAGGGGGCACGGAAAGAGGTATTAATATTGCAATCACAGATAAAACAATAGGGGGGGAGGGGGCAGAAAATATGGATAAGGGGACTGTATTTGATAGGTCTCGTACTTGAACATTTAAGAACGGCCGTAACTTCAGTATCAGAATTTAAAAGAAATCACTGTAAATTATTGTATGAACAAATGGAGCCGTTGACCCCCCCCCCCCCCTCTCTCTCTCTCTCTCTCTCTCTCCCTCTCTCTCTCTCTCTCCCACTCGCAACTGAGACCCGATTCTTTGGATCGGCTCTTTATACCCCTGTTGTGCCTTTAAGTTTATATACTTGTTTACTTATGTACACCAAACAAACAAGCGCACAAGTGTAAAGTGACGTCATTTTATTCACAAGAGACACAGCAAAACAACTGGATATTTCGGTGAATGCGCCTTTATCAACATAGACATAAACACGCAAGAAAACAGAAAACAGCAAAGATAGCAGATTTGAATGTTATCCTCAAATATTTGCTACGTAATTACAGTGGTTATTCAATCCACATGTTATTGGTGTGTTAGATAATGATTTATACTGTAACTTTTAAAAAAAGTTGTTCATTGTCAATCTCAGTCATATGTGGTCTTTGGGTTGTGGCAAAAAAAGGCTGTTTGTGGATGTAAAAAACACAAATTATGTTTTTTTGTCACCAAGTCAAAGTCTTGAGTATGTGTTTTTTCTGTCATACGACAGGCCCCCTCAAACAATAAAAAGTTACTTTCCTATAGGTTTGAGAAAATAGTCACGCACAATATATTTTCCAGGATGAATAATTCATGCACCATGTTTATCATCTAACAGGAGGAAAAGTCTGGACGCTAATTTTCAAGTTTCCTTAAGCTAAGTACATCTGTTAACTATACATGTCTTACCCGCCTCCCTAGTCTCCTCCTTTTGTTTGGGGTTTCATTTTTATTGGATGTGTCTGACTAGATATTGTTCCTCGGGGGATTCCCCTGTTTCCCTCTCACCCCTTGGTGGCAGGTTAGGGAATCTCCCTGGGGTCTGACATGTGTTGGTTGCATTATGCACCAACCCACCCAATGCCCTCCTTAAACATGTACATACACTTTATAATATTATTATAGGTTGATGTGTGTTTATCTCAAATCTGTTTTGCTTGTTTTCATTGCAGTAACAAGCAAAATATGTTTTGGCTAAACAATGGTTTAATTCATTTATGTTATCCACATTGCAATATTGCTTCCTTCCAATGACATCATTTTCTCATGAATATAGCGGTCAGCCACACAACACTTAAAGAAAAGTAATTTAAACTAAAGAACTATTTTTTCATTGTCTGTGTATATACATTTTGCGATATAGGTGCTTTTTGTTTGTGTAAAACCTCAATGATTAGTTTGTTTTAATAACATTAGCAAGCCAATAAATTATTTAGTTAAGTACAGTCATAATTTATTGTCAAGCAAATTATGTTTCATTTCATAAAGTTAACGTTAACTGGTTTTGTTTCTGAGGTTCACAATTACAGACATTGGACACAGAAACGTTTCATCAAAGCAAATGATAATGTTATTCCTCCGAAGCCGGAGTGTGGCTGCTCACGTGGCGGGGTAATCGAAAACGGTCGCACACGTAATGTTCTAATCCCTGGCTGGTGCGTTTGAACCATAGTGTTCAAGTGTGTTGGGTGATCCCTGGAGTCTTTAAGCCAGTGTAAGACAACAACAACAACAACAACAACATAATGTTATGTGATTACAGGTCATTCGCTTATGAATGTTATCCCCAAATAGCTGTAGCCTAATTACAGTGGTTATAACATTACCATATTATTGGTGTGTTATATGGTTTATATTGGCACTTTAATAAAGTTGCCCATTCTCACTCTCAGTCATATGTGGCATTTGGCTTGCGACAAAAAACATTTATCATAGAAAACAACAAAACGATACTTCCGTTTTTAACATTCAGTGAGCAAGCAAACTTGGTTCAAGCAATTAATGGAACTCTAATAATTGGAATAATTTGGAATGTTCGTATTGTGTTAGTTATTACAAAAAGGAGTGTACAGTGCCTGAATGGAATGCACGAAAGGAATACAGTTGTCTAATGCACTATGGGTACATTTATAAAGAGTGTTTGGAAGCATACGGTTCTAAGGTACTCAGCTCCTATGCTAGAAAAATCCGCGCTTATAAACGACGAAAGACCGCACTGTCGTATTTTTCAGCAATTCTAATGTGCCAATACGTATATGCACACAACACATACGCGCTTATGCTCAACTAAAATGTAAAAATGATAACAAAAGCAAGTATAAATTGCACGATTATCAGAACATAAAGCAACATCAGTGTCTTACTGCAAGTTTTGTCGTTTTCACAAAAGCTTCCAGTTTCACAATCGTTTTTGTTGTTTTCGCAGCTGCTTCCAACCGGCACCCCTGAAAGCAAAGACGTCAATTGAACAATTAGTCAATGAACAGTGTTGTGTCGAGGGGGATATATTAACGTTGCGTGACAGACCTTTAACAGACATCAAGACTTAGTTTGTAAACTTTGCAATGTACTGACGTAGAAAATGAACTACATCTGTTGCTATGCTGTCCATTTTATGATAATCTAAGAGAACAGTTTATTGCACCAACATTTTATCGTAATGCAAATGGTTTTCGTCTGTCATTATTAAAGTCTTCTAGAAACAGCGAAACTGTTATAAAACTGTGCATTTTTATATACCAAGCTCTAAAGGTAAGACAAATTGCTTTGTCATAAATTAATTCCTTTGATAAAAATTGTGCATGAAATGACACTATGTTTCTATTACTGTTTCTATTACATCCGTAGATAACATCTATAGTGTGCGCATAAGACGCAAAGGTAAGTCCATCATATCTGATTGCACACACCTAGCCAACCATCTGTTTCAATCACTCCCTTCTGGTAAAAGGTTCTGCCCTTTTAAGTGCAAATCTAACCGCCTGAAGAACAGCTTTTACCCCTCTGCTGTCAGAGCCATCAATACTCAGTAGGCTCACCCCCCTAGGGGTATTTTTGTATCCTATTTTGCTCAGACTTGTGTTAATCGGTGTGCCTGCATGCTCGCGGTCTTTTGTGTGAGTGTGTGTGAGTGCGTGTGTGAGGAGGTGGGACATGTGTTGGTATAAATGTGTATGCACGTGTATGTGTGTGTGTGTGTTGGTGTATGTGTAGGTGTGCGTCTGACAGAAAGAAAGAATATGAGAGAGAGAGACTGATACACGATAATGTAATCTGGGGTTTTTTCCCCTCTTATATTGGTTGTCCATTCGATGTGCATGCTTTCGTTGTTGTTGGATTGTGTCTTGTGCAAAACCAAAATGATTTCCTTTGTATTACGATGCATTGGCTGATTAAAGAATCTTGATCTTGATCTTGATCTTGTTGTACCCCCCTTCCAAAGGGGGCTTTGGCCTTGTGGAATACATATTTTAATTTCATTTTCATCTCATTTCTCGATCATTATGTACTTGCAAAAGTTTTTAAAACCACCACACAAGTCATCAGAAGTAATATTGTTGCTAGGCACAGGTTTTGTCAATCCACCTGTCCTTTGGAAGTTATTCGAGAATAATGCAGAATTGTTTTCATTGGTTGACAGCGACTGTGCAGTAGGTTCTCTCTCTCTCTCTCTCTCTCTCTCTCTCTCTCTCTCTCTCTCTCTCTCTCTCTCTCTCTCTCTCTCTCTCTCTCTCTCTCTCTCTCTCTCCTCCTCTCTCTCTCTCTCTCTCTCTCTCTCTCTCTCTCTCTCTCTCTTCTCTCTCTCTTTCTCTCTCTCTCTCGATCATCATTTACTTATAAACGTTTTTAAAACCATCACACCAATCACCAGTCCAGAAGTAATATTATTGTTAGGCACAGGTTTTATCACCCCACCTGTTCTTTGGGAATTATTCCAGAATAATGCAGAATTGTTTTCATTGTTTGACAGCGACTGTGTAGTAGGTTCTCTCTCTCTCTCTCTCTCTCTCTCCTCTCTCTCCTCTCTCTCTCTCTCTCTCTCTCTCTCTCTCTCTCCTCTCTCTCTCGTCTCTCTCTCTCTCTCTCTCTCTCTTCTCTCTCTCTCTCTCTCTCTCTCTCTCCCTGCATCTCTCTCTCTCTCCCCCTCTCCTTTTCTATCTCTCTCTCTCCCCCTCTCCTTTTCTATCTCTCTCTCTCTCTCTCCCTCCCTCACTCTTCTCTTCCTCCCCCCCCCTACCTCTCTCTCTCTCTCTCTCTCTCTCTCTCTCTCTCTCTCTCTCTCTCTCCTCTCTCTCTCTCGCTCTCTGTATGATGACGATTGTATATTCTGATCGCGTAAGATTGTCAATGAGATTTGAGGACTCTTTTTTTTTTCTTCTACTGATTAGATGCTTTTATCCACTTTTTCATTTTGTTCTATGTTTTCTATTTATTGTTATGTTTACTGTTCGTTGTTGATTGGTGTGATATGTGTTTTCTAACTCTTCTTTGTTGTGTACTTATTTTCGTGTAAACTGGTATAATTCTGCCAATATTTAAGCTATGTAACTTATTTTGAACTGATCACGACATAAGCTTTGCTTGTTGTTGCTTCAGTTATGTCGTTGTTGTTGTTCATGTTCTTTTAAAAATAAAACATTTAAACCAGTAGTTGTTTTCGGAATATCTTTTTTTCATGGATATTAATTCTTATTATTACTTGTTTTCTTTAAAACAAATATATCTTCTGACAATTTTTTGTGTGTTCTTTCATAGCTTGAATTTCAAAATTTGTTGTTTTGATTTTCGACACCCATCACACCATACCATGGTTCCCCTTTATACTGAGTAGCAACATGATAATCTTTAATCATACACTGATCTGTGTCACAAACGGCTTGTTTGGCGTTACCCGCTCTAGGCTAGGCCTCCGGTTTCAGCACAATCCAAAAAATGAGCCCAGCGTAGTTAATGTTTTAATTGATTAATGTAAAGGCTGCATCTAACTTGTTTTGAAGAGAGAGAGAGAGAGAGAGAGGAGAGAGAGAGAGAGGAGAGAGAGAGAGAGAGAGAGAGAGAGAGAGAGAGAGAGAGAGAGAGAGAGAGAGAGAGAGAGAGACGAGAGAGCGAGAGAGAGAGAGAGAGAGAGAGAGAGAGAGAGAGAGAGAGAGAGAGAGAGACTTGAAATGTTTAACGAGGATGAACTGAATAAGCATAACAATAGTTCTTTTCATCAGGTCCTCAAACAAATCAAACTTATAAACAGGTAAAAATAGACAAATGAATAAACAAACAAATAGCAATATTAACAACATCATCATTAAGAACGTCTGCAATGACAACAAAATAGCAATAATAATAATAATAATAATAATAATAATAAAATATATAAAAACAATAACAATAATAGTCATAATAATAACTAGAGGGCTTATGTTTGCCTTTCAGAGCAAACATGACAGGATTCTCCCCTCAAGTTATATATAAAGTTATTCAATATTAAAATGTGGCCAAATATGGCCATTTTCGCCCCACTTCCGGTTCGAATTTATAACGAAAGTATTGCAATTTTACTCTTTAATCAATACTGAAAATATGAAAATTTTCCGTGCTGTCGTTTTCGAGTTCTTCAAGACTAAAGTTTGGCCAAAATTTGCATGTTTCGGCCAAATTTTGGCCAATCGGTTTAATATTGGCCACGAAGCATGAAAACATGTCATTCAATTTTCCTGCAAATTTCAGCGAAATCGAATTAAAAATAAAAAAAATAAAAAATGGAAATATGTGAAAGTGACAACCAAATTTACATAAATTTGAATAACTTTCAAACTAATTAACATATCATCACCCAACTTCCTTCAGCACTGCGCCAGAGTAAGGGCTATATTATCCAATAATTAGTTTTGTGATGTCGCTTCCGGTTTTGGCTATTCCATGAACACAAATTTACCCGCAGGTTCATAGCCAGGGCGCTTGCGCTGGGTACTTCCGGTTTGGTTTTATTACGGAAGTGTTGGAAATATGCTTTTAAGGAAATACTAAAAAAGATTAAGGCCGTTTTTGATATATTCAAGATTGAAATGTTGCCGATGTTGCCGTTTTTCTGTCATATTTTGCCGAGAAATCGGCAAAATCGTTTAATATTGCTAAATTGGCAATCCCTTAATGCTCCGCAACTTTCCTGAAAATTTTCCGCCAAATCGGACCCAAAAAAAAAAAAAAAAAGAAGAAGAAGAACTCTTACAAATGCAATAGTATTTTACCTTAATCCTAACAAATGCAATAGTATTTTACCTTAAGGTAGAATCCTAATAATAATATACAAAGGATGCAAATCGATATATGCAAAGAGGAGAGAGAGAGAGAGAGAGAGAGAGAGAGAGAGAGAGAGAGAGAGAGAGAGAGAGCGAGAGAGAGAGAGAGAGAGAGAGAGAGAGAGAGAGAGAGAGAGAGAGAGAGAAAGTGATAACAAATTGATGATTTAATGTCAATAGCTACAGAGCCATCATGACATGAGGGGTGTAATGAAATAAAGGAAAATGCAACCGAAAAATATCAGTACAGATAATCACATTAATTCTCACACAATCTCAATAGAGAGAGAGAGAGAGAGAGAGAGAGAGAGAGAGAGAGAGAGAGAGAGAGAGAGAGAGAGAGAGAGAGAGAGAGAGAGAGAGAGAGAGAGAGAGAGAGAGAGAGAGAGAGAGAGAGACGCATAAGCAAATGCACAAGTACATACAAACACACATAGTGATGGAGACAGACTGACACATAGTCAGACAGATAAATGGACAGATGCACTCAGAGATGAAAGGGGGGGGGGGGGGGGGGAGTGGTGGTGTGTGGTTGCGTTAAAATTGAGAGTCTTTGTTTTCTTTGGGGTGTATGAGGAAATGGGTCTTATAAAGATGGGGGCACATTTAAGCCGACACCGTTTCGGTAGTGAACCTTTACATCAAGAAAATAAGTTAAAATTCTTCTTCATTATAGTTTAGTTTTGCCTAACTGAAAGAAAGGGACTACAATTAAATATTGTATGCAAAACAGAACCTTGGGACTTTAGCTGTTTTTAACTGGTCTTTCTATTTAATGATTAGTCTACGTCTGTAAAAGAAGTTATGGTTTGTCTGTTTCACGACATGAAAGGCTCGGTATGTTCTGTTTGTATGTCTGTCTTAAAGCAGCTTAGCTCGACAAAATATAAAGGATGGTTAAGAATTTTTTTTTTTTAAATGACCTAAAGAAATTTCTTATGTCTGTGTTCTTCAGAGTTATCAGTCAGATAAGTCTACGCCAAATAATGGGAGAATGGAAAATTCCATTCACTTCAATCACGAATGAAGAATTGCTCATTATTTTGTCATTATAGAAAATCATGTGTAAAGAGCAATTAGTGTATGGGAAAAGAGCAATTAGTGTTTTGGGAGAAATGTGTCACCGGTCACATGACCAGGCCCAATCACAAGATTAATGGGGGAGCTTACAAAAAGATGGAGTAGATATCCTTGAATACATGTACTTCGCGCGACCAATAAAAAAGGGTTTTCTTTCTGACGCATTCATGGCTAAATAGAAGCCTGTCAGAAATCCCATGAGTGTCCAATATGGTGAATTAGCCCCATTTTGGTGACACAAGGCTTCATTGCTTCTGCCCTAGGAAGTGCCCAACTAATTAACCTAGCATTGTATTTGTCAATGAGTTTAATGACAGTAATGTCTTTCATACATTTCTTAACATCTATTACATCATCGTTGGATTATGAGATGCCAGAGGGCAAAATGCTCATTTCTGGATAAAGTCTTTGAATTTCTTTTACGTGTAAGTGACAGGAGTTATGTTGAAAATTTAGGGCGTGGTTTTATTCATTAGTCATGTCTGAACACTCCCCCCATGGAGATACCGGGGGGTCTTTTGCATAAATAATTCCCCCACCTTCTGGAAGTTCTATGTTTGCAACTTCCTCTAATCTGTCACTCTCTTTGACTCTTGTCTTTTCCATTTGCTTACTGTCATCTACTATCTTTCTGCCTTACGGGTCCATTCTCCTGCCTTTTTTTCACGAAACACTTTCAAAAAGATGTCCTCCAGCCGAAGTCGGACTTGCTGGGCCTAACTATTTCTTAGTTAGGCGCATAACGGCAGCATGACGCATCTCCACTCATAATTGACAGGAAACTGTCTGAGCGAACGAAGAAGAAGAAGAATGTCTGAACACCGCTATCTCATTGAATGTTATCGGCACGGTGTGCAAGGGCATCACATTTGAACATTTCGCTCCAATTTCACTTACCGTCTCAAACGGTCTCCCACAGGCGCATTGTTCAATCTATGCATGATATGTTTTCATTGCATAAGTGTTCAGAAGTTTATCTATGATAGTAATTCATCACAAAGTTTATCAATGGTAGGTTAAGCACGGACAACAGCTTTTGAAATGAAATGCTTCCGTTTCATTTGCATTTCGTTTGCCCATCAGTTCATATACTTGTTTAATTATGCACACTGATGTTTAGGTGTGTGTGTGTGTGTGTGTGTGTGTGTGTGTGTGTGTGTGTGTGTGTGTGTGTGTGTGTGTGTGTGTGTGTGTGTGTGTGTGTGTGTGTGTATGTGTGTGTGTGTGTCTGTGTGTGTGCGTGTGTGTGTGTGTGTCTGTGTCCATGCGTGAACGTGTGCATGCGTGCGTGTGTGCATATGTGTGTGCGCATGCGTGTATGTGTGTGTGTGTGTATGTGTGCATGAGTACAAAGACAATTAACCATTTAATAATAATAATAATAATAATAATAATAATAATAGTGACCCATTTATATAGCGCATTTCTCCGCCAAATGTGGAGCGCTATGCGCTCAGCAACAACAACAACAATTTATATATCTTACGCATCTGCGTGCATGTGTGTGCATGCCTTTGTGTATGTGTGTGTGTGTGTGTGTGTGTGTGTGTGTGTGTGTGTGTGTGTGTGTGTGTGTGTGTGTGTGTGTGTGTGTTTGTGTGTGTGTGTGTGTGTTTGTGTATGTGTGTGTGTGTGTGTGTATGTGTGCATGTGTGTGCATGCCCTTGTGTGCGTGTATGTGTGTAACTGTGTATGTGTGTGCATACATACATATGTGTTTGCGCGTGCATACACGCGTGTACGAGTGTCTCTGCGTGTGCGTGCGCGCATATGCAACAGTGCAAGTGGATCCTCTAGAAGAGGTGCATAGCTATTATAGATGTACTTACTGCAGGTTTTGCTATCGGTCTCACAAATCGCGTTAGGGGTCAAACAGGAATCCGCGATACATTTTGCTCCCAGTTCAGAATGACCTTGTAACCCAAATACAAATCATCATCAATATCACACCGTTGTTGTCATGATCATCATCATCATCATCATCATCATCATCACAATCAAAATAGTCATTGTCGTGATCATTGTTGTTATCATCATAATTATAGATCTTCTGTTTGCATAACATAGCATCCTCCATCAACAATGTCATGTTTATGACGCTTAGAGAGGGGGGGAGGGGGGGGGGGGTAGAGAGTTTCCAAAACATATTAATAATAGACTTTGTGTAGAATAGCTGCAACTCAGATGACGATCTTCAGTGAGAGATTGATGGAGGGTGTGGTGGTGGAGGGTTTGGACATGATTTGAAGGAGAGGAGGGAGAGGAGGTAAAAGAAAGGTGAAGAAAGGCAGGGAGGGAGATGGCGGGTTGGGGAGTGGTGGACGAAAGTAGTGGGGAGGAGGGAGGGGGGGAGGGAATTTATATCTGGTATTTGAATTCTTCCATAATCATCATCATCATCATCATCATCATCCATCATCATCATCATCATCATCATCATCATTAAGATTCTCCCGTTTTTGTGGGATAGGGGAGCATGGGGTGAGATGCCGATGCTAGGGGAAAAGCATGTTTTGTTAACGTCTTAAGTTTGAAACAAAACAAAAACCTTTTTTATAGAATGAGCAGTAAGAGAAAATGAAAGAATGAGCCTTAAGAAAGAATGATGTTGCTTACCGTCGCACCGCTCTGTGCCGCTGGCTGTAAAGTATTTGTCACAGGAGCACGTGTCACTAGAGCCCTTGTCTGAACACACGGCGTGTGCCAGGCAGTGAGCATCAGGTCCATGAGTACATACCTGATCTATCTTCAATTCTGTCCACAAACATCATCGCATTTGCAAACATTACAAAAACCGTCAGCCACAGTTGATATCGTCTTTAAGAATGAACAATAAGCACATGTTTAATGACCAGGGCCTGTATTCACGTTGAGATAGCATGCGACTTAGCATGATGCTAACTTAGAAGCTCTTCCAATGTCCTATAGGATTTAACAGGACTTTTGGAAGAGCTTCTAAGTTAGCATTATGCTAAGTCTCATGCTATCTCAACGTGAATACAGGCCCAGGTCATCTGTCGGTGTCATGGGGGGCGGAATGAGGTAGTAATATTGCAATCACAGATAAAACAATAAACTCAAAGACGATCATTATCGATAGCAAAATATAATGCGAGAAGCTATGCTGACGTCCTTAACTACATTTGGGGGTAGGGTGTGTGTGTGTGTGTGTGTGTGGGGGGGGGGGGGGGGTGCGGGCTGCAGATTCACCCAAATAATCTGCAGGTTATGTGTTGTGCCAGAGCTGTTCAGACTGTCTGACATGCCAACATAGCATTAATAAACTAATTTAATGCATGCTCTAAACACGCACGTGCACGCTCACACATACACACACACACATACACGCACGCATTTATGCATGTCCCACACAATTTGTTTCTGTCTACAACGCAGAGAGAGAGAGAGAGAGAGAGAGAGAGAGAGGAGAGAGAGAGAGAGAGAGAGAGAGAGAGAGAGAGAGAGAGAGAGAGAGAGAGAGAGAGAGAGAGAGAGAGAGAGAGAGAGAGAGAGAGAGAGAGAGAGAGAGAGAGAGAGAGAGACGCATAAGCAAATGCACAAGTACATACAAACACACATAGTGATGGAGACAGACTGACACATAGTCAGACAGATAAACGGACAGATGCACTCAGAGATGAAAGGGGGGGGGGGGGAGTGGTGGTGTGTGGTTGCGTTAAAATTGAGAGTCTTTGTTTTCTTTGGGGTGTATGAGGAAATGGGTCTTATAAAGATGTGGGCACATTTAAACCGACACAGTTTCGGTAGTGAACCTTTACATCAAGAAAATAAGTTACAATTCTTCTTCATTATAGTTTAGTTTTGCCTAACTGAAAGAAAGGGACTACAATTAAATATTGTATGCAAAACAGAACCTTGCTCAATCAACCCAGAACTGTAAGGGACTTTAGCTGTTTTTAACTGGTCTTTCTATTTAATGATTAGGCTACGTCTGTAAAAGAAGTTATGGTTTTGTCTGTTTCACGACATGAAAGGCTCGGTATGTTCTGTTTGTATGTCTGTCTTAAAGCAGCTTAGCTCGACAAAATATAAAGGATGGTTAAGAATTTTTTTATTTTTTAAATGACCTAAAGAAATTTCTTATGTCTGTGTTCTTCAGAGTTATCAGTCAGATAAGTCTACGCCAAATAATGGGAGAATGGAAAATTCCATTCACTTCAATCACGAATGAAGAATTGCTCATTATTTTGTCATTATAGAAAATCATGTGTAAAGAGCAATTAGTGTATGGGAAAAGAGCAATTAGTGTTTTGGGAGAAATGTGTCACCGGTCACATGACCAGGCCCAATCACAAGATTAATGGGGGAGCTTACAAAAAGATGGAGTAGATATCCTTGAATACATGTACTTCGCGCGACCAATAAAAAAGGGTTTTCTTTCTGACGCATTCATGGCTAAATGGAAGCCTGTCAGAAATCCCATGAGTGTCCAATATGGTGAATTAGCCCCATTTTGGTGACACAAGGCTTCATTGCTTCTGCCCTAGGAAGTGCCCAACTAATTAACCTAGCATTGTATTTGTCAATGAGTTTAATGACAGTAATGTCTTTCATACATTTCTTAACATCTATTACATCATCGTTGGATTATGAGATGCCAGAGGGCAAAATGCTCATTTCTGGATAAAGTCTTTGAATTTCTTTTACGTGTAAGTGACAGGAGTTATGTTGAAAATTTAGGGCGTGGTTTTATTCATTAGTCATGTCTGAACACTCCCCCCATGGAGATACCGGGGGGTCTTTTGCATAAATAATTCCCCCACCTTCTGGAAGTTCTGTGTTTGTAACTTCCTCTAATCTGTCACTCTCTTTGACTCTTGCTTTTTTCCATTTGCTTACTGTCATCTACTATCTTTCTGCCTTACCGGGGTCCATTCTCCTGCCTTTTTTCACGAAACACTTTCAAAAAGATGTCCTCCAGCCGAAGTCGGACTTGCTGGGCCTAACTATTTCTTAGTTAGGCGCATAACGGCAGCATGACGCATCTCCACTCATAATTGACAGGAAACTGTCTGAGCGAACGAAGAAGAAGAAGAATGTCTGAACACCGCTATCTCATTGAATGTTATCGGCACGGTGTGCAAGGGCATCACATTTGAACATTTCGCTCCAATTTCACTTACCGTCTCAAACGGTCTCCCACAGGCGCATTGTTCAATCTATGCATGATATGTTTTCATTGCATAAGTGTTCAGAAGTTTATCTATGATAGTAATTCATCACAAAGTTTATCAATGGTAGGTTAAGCACGGACAACAGCTTTTGAAATGAAATGCTTCCGTTTCATTTGCATTTCGTTTGCCCATCAGTTCATATACTTGTTTAATTATGCACACTGATGTTTAGGTGTGTGTGTGTGTGTGAGTGTGTGTGTGTGTGTGTGTGTTGTGTGTGTGTGTGTGTGTGTGTGTGTGTGTGTGGTGTGTGTGTGTGTGTATGTGTGTGTGTGTGTCTGTGTGTGTGTGTGTGTGTGTGTGTGTGTGTGTGTCTGTGTCCATGCGTGAACGTGTGCATGCGTGCGTGTGTGCATATGTGTGTGCGCATGCGTGTATGTGTGTGTGTGTATGTGTGCATGAGTACAAAGACAATTAACCATTTAATAATAATAATAATAATAATAATAATAGTGACCCATTTATATAGCGCATTTCTCCGCCAAATGTGGAGCGCTATGCGCTCAGCAACAACAACAACAATTTATATATCTTACGCATCTGCGTGCATGTGTGTGCATGCCTTTGTGTATATGTGTGTGTGTGTGTGTGTGTGTGTGTGTGTGTGTGTGTGTGTGTGTTGTGTGTGTGTGTGTGTGTGTGTTTGTGTATGTGTGTGAGTGTGTGTATGTGTGCATGTGTGTGCATGCCCTTGTGTGCGTGTATGTGTGTAACTGTGTATGTGTGTGCATACATACATATGTGTTTGCGCGTGCATACACGCGTGTACGAGTGTCTCTGCGTGTGCGTGCGCGCATATGCAACAGTGCAAGTGGATCCTCTAGAAGAGGTGCATAGCTATTATAGATGTACTTACTGCAGGTTTTGCTATCGGTCTCACAAATCGCGTTAGGGGTCAAACAGGAATCCGCGATACATTTTGCTCCCAGTTCAGAATGACCTTGTAACCCAAATACAAATCATCATCAATATCACACCGTTGTTGGTCATGATCATCATCATCATCATCATCATCATCATCATCATCACCAATCAAAATAGTCATTGTCGTGATCATTGTTGTTATCATCATAATTATAGATCTTCTGTTTGGCAATAACATAGCATCCTCATCAACAATGTCATGTTTATGACGCTTAGAGAGGGGGAGGGGAGGGGGGGGGGGGTAGAGAGTTTCCAAAACATATTAATAATAGACTTTGTGTAGAATAGCTGCAACTCAGATGACGATCTTCAGTGAGAGATTGATGGAGGGTGTGGTGGTGGAGGGTTTGGACATGATTTGAAGGAGAGGAGGGAGAGGAGGTAAAAGAAAGGTGAAGAAAGGCAGGGAGGGAGATGGCGGGTTGGGGAGTGGTGGACGAAAGTAGTGGGGAGGAGGGAGGGGGGGAGGGAATTTATATGTGGTATTTGAATTCTTCCATAATCATCATCATCATCATCTTCATCATCATCATCATCATCATCATCATTAAGATTCTCCCGTTTTTGTGGGATAGGGGAGCATGGGGTGAGATGCCGATGCTAGGGGAAAAGCATGTTTTGTTAACGTCTTAAGTTTGAAACAAAACAAACACTTTTTTTATAGAATGAGCAGTAAGAGAAAATGAAAGAATGAGCCTTAAGAAAGAACGACGTTGCTTACCGTCGCACCGCTCTGTGCCGCTGGCTGTAAAGTGTTGGTCACAGGAGCACGTGTTACTAGAGCCATCGCTTGAACACGTGGCGTGTGCCAGGCAGTGATCAGATGCAATAGTACATGCCTGATTCTATCTTGAGTTCTGTCCACAAACATCATCGCATTTGCAAACATTACAAAAACCGACAGCCACAGTTGATACCGTCTTTAAGAATGACACACCAGGTCATCTGTCGGTGTCAAGGGGGCACGGAAAGAGGTATTAATATTGCAATCACAGATAAAACAATAGGGGGGGAGGGGGCAGAAAAATATGTTATTGTAAGTAAGGGTAAATGAGAGAGAGAGGGAAAAAAAAAAAAGACCTGTTGCGGAATTCGCTAAAAAAAACAACCCACCCCAATTTAATATAACAGGTAAAACAAAACAAAAAAAATAAAACCAGGGATCTCCTTGAGATCAAAGTGCAGAGAAAAAAAAAAAAAGACGGACTGGACACATACTGAGAGAAACAAACAATGAAGGGGAGATAGAGAAGATCAAGAAGTGACAAGACAGAGGGGAAAGAGACAGAGAAAAAAGACAGACAACATGAAGAAACGGGTTCGGTTTGTTTTGTTTATTTCTTCGTCTGTGTGTCGGTTTCGATTGTGTGTGTTGGCTTTCATTTATATGTTGCATGTTCATTTGCATGTACACTCGTCCCTTTGTATATTGATTGTCAGCGAGGGGGGGGGGGGGGGGGGGGGTAGTAATACAATTTAAAAAAATAATGATATAAAAAGAAAATAAACTTAAAAAACAAACTTTAAGAAAAGTACTAGAAAATTACAGAAAAGCAGGAAATACAGGGGGGGGACAATTAATATTCTGTTTAATCAGACAAGAAAGAAAAGCGGTTGTTACTCTTAGAAAAAAGTTATTATTTTATGTACCCAAACTCAGGATCAGTTCACATGGCTTTGATTTTTTTTTAAAGGGAGAGAACAGTGTATCTGTTTTGTGCAGAAGTAAAGTAAGAGAGAACAGTGTATATGTGTTTTGTGTAGAAGTAAAGTAAGAGAGAACAATGTATTGTGTTTTGTGTAGAAGTAAAGTGAGATAACAAAAAAAACAACAACAACAAAACAAAAAACTAAAAAAGTATAAATTGCACGATTATCAGAACATAAAGGAAAATCAGTGGCTTACTGCAAGTTGTGTTGCTTTCACAAAAGCTTCCCTTCTGACAATCGTTTTTGTGTTCTTTGCAGCTGGTTCCAACAAGCACTTCTGAAAGCAAAGGCATCAACTGAACAATTAGTTAACGAAGTCTCGTGTCGAGGGGGATATATTAACGTTGCGTGACAGACCTTTATTGATTTACTCGATTAGGCCTGCGTAGATTATAGAACGGTCACACATATACACACACATACATACACATGCGTCCACCCATCCATCCACATATGCAGAATCATACGCACAAAGACATTTGTGCATGAGAAAAACCGATTTCATTGAACATTTCCATCAATTTATCTTTTGATTTTGCAAAATCTGGCTAACTTTTCTCGTTTTTTGTTTTGTTTTTGTTTTTTGTTTTATTATGACCTCA